>JAWWES010000094.1:44016287-44058402 GCA_035583135.1 Lophotriccus pileatus
GCAAGTTAAATATGAGTCAGCAGTGCCCTGGCAGCCAGGAGGGCCAACCGTGTCCTGGGGGGCATCAGGCAAAGCATTGCCAGCCAGTCAAGGGAGGGGATTGTCCCGCTCTGCTCTGACCTGGGGCGGCCTCACCTTGAATATTGTGTGCAGTTTTGGGGCACCACAACATAAAAAAGATATTAAGTTCTTAGAGAGCATCCAAAGGAGGGCAATGAAGATGGTGAAGCCTTGAGGGGAAGTTGTATGAAAAGTGGCTGAGGTTACTTTATGTGTTTAGCCTGAAGATGAGACTGAGGGGAGACCTCATTTTGGTCTTCAAGGTCCTCATGAGGGGAAGTGGAGGGGAAAGTACCACTCTCTTCACTCTTGTGAACAGTGACAGGAGGTGAGGGATTGGCCTAAAGTTTGGCCTAAAGGGCAGGTTTAGTTTTTTATCAAGAAGAAGGTTCTTCCCCTAGAGGTGGTTGAGTGCTGGAACAGGCTCCCCAGGGAAGTAGTCACAACACCAAGCCTGAAGGAGTTCAAGAAGCATTTTGACAATGTTCTCAGGTACATGGTGTGACCCTTGGGGTGTCCTATGCAGGGCCAGGAGTTGGACTCAATGATCCTGACGGATCCCTTCCAACTCAGCATTTTCTATGATTCTATGGTTCTACTTTTGTGCCGTTAAACACATACATTATTATCAAATGACAGAGTGTCCAGGTGCCTAATACATTGTTATCAAATGACAGAGTGTCCAGGTGCCTAATACATTGTTATCAAATGACAGAGTGTCCAGGTGCCTAATACTATTCTGTACATTTAGCAAAGAAAATAAGAATTTGGCTTTTCATTTCTCACAACATCCCATTCAGGCTGGTGGGAAGTGGGGAAATCTCCAGCCTCAGCCCTGACAGAGCCAATTCTGGACTCAGACCAGGCTACTCAAGATTTCATCCAGTCAGGCCATAAAATCCCCAAGGACGGCATCAACCCAACCGCCCTGGACCACGTCACCACCCTTGGACTGCCCTCACAGCTCCAGCCTGAGCTCCTCATGTTTCCGCTGGTGCTGCTGCCTCACCCTCACACCACGCACTGCTGAACCAGCCCCAGATGCACAGCCTCTCAGTGGTCCTCTGCTGAACTCAGTCGTGTTTGTCCACCTCTTTATTGAACTCCAAAGTATATGCACAACTGTGGAGCAGAGCACAGCATGCCATTAAATGTCTTCTTTATTGCCTATGTCTGATGTCAGGACATGTCAAAATAAATCAGTGACAAGACTTGTAAATAAAATATAGAATTTTAAAAGAGAGGCAGAGGTAGAAACTACATCTATTAAACATATCCCCATTTGTTCTGCCTCCAATAACCCTTCCTTTCCCTTTATAAAATGAAGAGTTATTTTAAATATTGGAACCCTGCAGAAGACTGAAGACTAATACTTCTAGAAAAACCCAAGTTTTTCCACTGACAAGTTTGAAAAGTAGTTTTTCAGGACTTTGCTACAACACGACCAGTTGTGCATTTTCTGCAATCAAGCCCTCACAGGTAGTTGATTTATTAGTGGTTCAGCTGATTTCCTGTAAGTTAAATTAAGTTTTTGAAATACTTGTTATTCTTATGATACAAGAAGTAATTATTTTAGATGAGTGATTTATGTTAAACTTCACGGAGGAAGCCATGGTAAAAATTTCGTAAAAAGTTCATAAGTAGGGCAGCTATGATATTCATGATAGTTTGGAAGCTTTAAAGTGCTATTTTTTTTTCCTTTTACTGTTTTTTCTAAATTGATCTAGCACTTCCTCCCTTCTTTTAAGTTCTCTCTTCTCACTGATAAAATAGAAGTTGTTTGGATACAGACTCCCTTTTATTCTCAAGGAGTATTTACTCAAAGTATTTGCCTCAGGATAGTTGGAATGTGGGAC
Source organism: Lophotriccus pileatus (assembly GCA_035583135.1). Classification (NCBI taxonomy): domain Eukaryota; kingdom Metazoa; phylum Chordata; class Aves; order Passeriformes; family Tyrannidae; genus Lophotriccus; species Lophotriccus pileatus. The sequence goes on from JAWWES010000094.1 coordinate 44,018,204, forward strand.
TAAAGGGGACCTCACGAAGTCAACAAGTCCATCATGATACTTTGAAGTGCAATCTAATATATTTAGATTCTTGCTCATGTCTTATGTATTTTCTGATATCTCTCTGTTTTCAGACTGAATAGTCTGCTTCCATGCTTAACAGGCTTTTGTGTTCAGCCTATTGTGGATTTGAAGGCTGTTCTCATTCCTTGTAAAAACTTTTGTCTTCTAAACCAAAAAACCTTAATTTTTTACATTTTTCCTTAGGTTGTGTTTTCTTAAGTTTCTCATTTTTGTTCCACTTAATTCTTTGCAACTTACATACTTCTTCCAGTTAAAGCCTTGCAAGCGTCATTATCTCTTCTATCTTACCAATAACACAGAACATTTAGTACTTTTAATGCAAGGTTGCATTTGGGATTCTTACTCATTTTGAAGTCCACTGTAGCCATAGGTCTTCTTCTACTATTTATCAGTACTTCTTCATTTTATGTGGATGTATTTTGGTTTTTACATCTGATATTTAATACTGTATTTCTCTCTGCTGTATTCTATCACTCATGTAACTTTTCCCATTTATCAGGTTTGTTTATTTATTTATCTGATTCCAGCCCTGTTCTGTCTAGAGTACCTGCAAACCCTTTAGCTCAAAACAGTGTTCAGGTACTTGTGCTTTCACATCCAGCTTGTTTACTGAAAATACTGAACACTACTTCCCCAAGCTAACCATCTCTGAGGTGATACCTCTTCCTGTTTGATACTGATAGCTGCAGTCTGAATCTGAGGGTAGGGTTTCTTTCTTCTGCATACACACTTCATGGCAATTTCATTTAGACCATGGTTTCCCTAGTTCACTTAGCACGGCCCTGTAGGACTGTGCTGAAGACTTGTATAGTCAAACTGCAACTTCAGCATTAAAATAATATGATAATGGTTACTGCTCTAGTTTGCCTGTAAACTAATTACTTTCTTCCTTAGTTTCAAACATTCCTACCTTAAAACTTCTGTTGTTTTGTAGATCCTACTGATAGGGAATTTGTGGAAAATAAAACACTTCCATATGTCTTGAAATGCTGTCTGAGGTCCAGTGTAGTCATACCACTACACTGTGTTCTCAGTAGCTTCTGTTTTTATGTTTCAGGAGATGGAGGGAAGGGTAGGATAATGTTGACTTTTCTGGATTAGTACTAGTCTGGCTTTGTCTTTCTTTTCTCTGTTGGACTTGATCTAAAGTAACTAAAAATCCAGTTGATAGGATGAGAGTGGCTCCTGCCATGTAGAAGCCTGCTCTGTAGTCTCCAGCCATGTCCACAATCAGACCTAGAGAGAAACAAGTGGCAGAAATGTGATTGATACAAAACAGGCTAATGTGAATTAGCTCAACAGTGTGAACATATCCTCTCACAAAGTCGGTGTGCTTGCTACTTACCTGTCTTGCAGCTTTCTACATCATGAGCACATGTAACATCACTCCATTACAGCAGTTTAAAATTTGAAACACAATTCACATCCCATTACTTTGTATGTTGCTACTGAAACAATATGCTAGACAGTTTGAAGCACTTTCCAACCTAAACTGTGGCAGACAGTGAAGGTGCTGGCAAAAAAAAAAAAAAAATCCAGACAATGCAGCTGTGTATCTGAGTAGCAGATAGTAGTACAGAAGTAGTAGAGCCCCTGTTCTGTGGTGTAGCTGTCATCAGTTGCTGTAATTTGGACCATAACTGTACAGCACAAGAGAATTTAAAGAAGCAAAGGAGATTCATCTGCTGGAGACATAGTTGGTTGAATTTGTCTGATGTGTAATGGGTTTCTATTTCATCATTTTACAAGGAGTCACAGATGTTAACAAAAAGACCTGGGTTTTCAAGGAGCTTTAAACCAACCAAAATACATCATGCCATTTTGTTCTGTGCTGAGAAATCACTAGTATAGTAGTAGCAGTACTTCAGCAGTACATCAGCTGCTCTGTGGGTGTAATGGCATATTCCTTTGTGGGCTGATGAAAACTGCTTGCTTGTGGAAAGCTTGTTCATGTTTAGGGTACTCTCTAGCCCACCTTCTAATGTGATATCAGCCCTATATACCTAAAGGAACTCTGAACTCAAATCTTTCAGATTTTACTCTCAGAGTAGGAGAGGAGAGCTTGAGAGGCACTTCCTGCTCTTCCATACCTTCTTTGTAGACTGCTGTATGTATACAAATGGATCACACTGATGCTCAGATAATCAGTGCTACTGACCAGCTACTATATAAATGTCTAGCTACCTTTGTATTATTTTCAGATGTCTCCAACACACTTTTGATACTGTTCTGTTTCAAATTCTCTATAGATCATCCTGGTGCCTGTATTTTCAAAAGTGAGTTAAAATGTTCCAATATTCAGTCTGACCCATTTGCAGTCTATTAGTGATGTCATTACCACAGAAGTCACTGTAGTGCATGAGCAGTGATCTTTGAATGAGGACCCAGTGTGCATTTTACTAGTCACATTGGTCATTTTCCTGCCATATCACTTTGTAAAGTCCCTATAGCTTGCAGTTCATTTTTCATGCATTTTTCCAAGATGACTATGCTTTGTTGCCAGTCCAAAAATCCATGTACTGTCTCATTGTCTGCTCTCTCTTCCGACTGTTCTTATGTGCTGCCTCACCCATTTATTATATTGGTTGTCTCAAATGCTGTCTAAAACCAGCAGGCAACTCTGTGAATATTTCCTTGAGGTCTGCATAGCCTAATGTTCAATTTGAATGACTGTAGAAACCCTCCCAACAATACCAGCATTTGCGCAACATCACTAGTCTCAAATTTCAGTTTCTTCTCTGAAAGTATGGTTCTGCTGCTTGTCCCAAAGGCACACTGTCATAGCAGGAGAATGGAAGGCCATCAAGTGGCATTATATGGAATTCAGAAGCAGGAGCACCACATGAACCCTGACATTCATCCCTGCTTTCATGTTGAGCAGGTATATCTCAAATCACAGAGAAGAGAGGGAACAGTGTATTTTTGAGAGGATTTAAACCAACCATTTGTTTTTTATATACTTCTTGGGTTATGCCTGAGCTAAAAAAGGGGGAAATTTGGGTGCAGATCCAGATCTTTTCAGTTTGGGTTACCATTCCCCTTTATTATGTAAACCTTGTAAACTGTATTTGGCAGAGTATCATCTTAACTTACCGGCAAGAGGGGGCCCCACAAAACCTCCAGAGCTTCGAATGAGCATGAAAAGCCCTAAAGCACTATCAAATTCTGGCATGCCTACGACATCTGCCAGTGCTGTAATGTGAATGGCGACTGTTGTACCAAAGAAGAATCCATAGAAGCCAATGAATATTGCCAAGGAAACATAATTGTTAGCCAGTGGCAACAGCATCAGGGAAGTACTGATCAGTGTAATCGTCATCGCCAGCAAATGAATGGTTTTGGTAACGTGGAGATTGGCATACCAGCCACACAGCAGTCTGCCTGCAAAGTCCACCATAGCCAAAATGGATAGGAGAGATGCAGTCCATGATTCATCTATTCCCAGGCTGTAGCTAAATGGAACTAAAAATAGCGGAGGAACAAAAAAACTCATAGCAGCTAATATGCCAAAAATGGCATAAAGTACAAACTCTGGTTGCTTCAGAAGCATCCAATTGAAGGTTTTGTGTATGATGGGAGACTTATCTTCTTTGTCTGTCCTGGATACACTCTTGCCAGGTGGTGTTTGAGTTTCGGAATGGTGAGCCTTGAGGAGGCAGCTGCTTGCCAGGGGTCGCATCAGTGCTCCACTGATACAAATATTGAGTTGGATGGCACCTATGATCAAGAGGGCACCTTTCCATCCATATTGACTAATCAACCACTGGAAAAATGGCCCAAATGTGAATGCAAAGGCACATTCTCCAGCGCTGGCAATAGCATTGGCCAAAGCCCTTTTCTTGGAGAAATAATGGCTAACAATGCTAATGGCTGGTGTCCATGAAAAGGAAATCCCGAGACCTGAAAAACAGTAGAAATAGCACAGGTTAGACACTACTGAGTATTTTGTGGAGTAAATTAAAGCAGTCAGTGCTCCTACGTTGGCAAAGTTAAAAAGTGTAGAAGGAAAACATTTCTGTTCCTAGCAGAAGCATGAGCTTAGCTGTACTACCTGTAGGAGTAAATTTGTGACATATTCTGTAAGAGTAAGCCGTGTATGTTCAAGCAAAAAACTAGGATCATGAAGTTCTCACTTATTACATTCTCACTTTAAATAAATGTATAAATAAAATAAGTCGTTTGGACAGCTTTGGCACCGTGTAAGAAATCACATGGTCATGTTGTTGAAGCTAGACAGATCTGAGTGTCCATGCTGTCTAAGTTAAGGCTGGTACTAGGTGAGTTAAGCTGAGCTGTGCTGAGCTGTGCTCAGGGTAGCAAGTGAGGCAGGACATGAAGAAAGTTGGTGTATTACCTCTATTTGGTCTTCATTTTCTTGCCTGAGTGCTTTGAGCAGACTTCAAACATGCTCTAACTTAGAGTGATTTTAATGGCTCCCTAGAATATTTGGCAGCCCAGGACTGCCAAAGGGCTCAAATTCCAGACATTTTCTCAGGCATCCAGCATGGAATTCAAAATGGTTTATTTTATTCCCTGCCAGCTGCTTTGCTTCCTGTTCCAGGAAAATCTACTAGCTGTTGGAAGCAACTTTCTGGCCTATTTTCACCTGGAGTAAAGGAAAGAATTGAAATCAAGTGAAAGTCTGAGCTTCTGTTCAAAACATATGAGAATTTTATAGAAAGTACAAAATTTGGGATCCCTCTGTTCTTGTATTCCACTACCCTTTATAAAGGTTCTATAAACCCTCACAAGGCTCTTATCTCCAAGTGAAAAATAAAACCCTTTTCATTTTCTGCTTGTATATAAAATTTGCAGGTGCAAATTACTAGCGTCTAATTATTCACCTTCTTTATCATTGCAGGTTTCCAGCACAAATTCTTATTTCCAGCATGGGAAAGGAGGGAAGACACCTTTTAAGAGCACTGTTCATTCTAGCTGCTCATGAAATCAAAATATATATCAGATTTCAAAACTCCTACCCCTAGTACCCTCAGATAAGGGCTCTGAGTTTCTGCTGGAAGAAAGCCATAAAGCCATAAAACCATACCTTGTAGGAAGCCAGTCGTTACATACATCCAGACCATGTTGAATCCGAAAAATCCCAGTGCCATTCCTGAAAAAGCCAGGAGTCCTCCAGTGATCACAACTGCCCGATGGGTGTATCGTACACATAATGAACTGGCAACAGGGGCTGGATCAACAGCAAAATAAGAGAAAGAAAAATACATTAGGAACATTAACTTGATTGACATGAACAAATAATCAAATAAATCAAAGTACCCTTATAACTCTTATCTCAGGCTTAATTATTCTGGATGGAGCAGGACATAAATTGAAATTTCAAAATTGGATCCTTACCGACAGGGAAATGACTGTCCCTGGGGCTCAGATTTTTAAATGTATTCAAAATATGTAGTCTTTTTTAAAGTGAAGGAGCATTTCGGTGCCTTACTTGCAGGACAGTTCTACTGAGTTTCATGTAAGGATAAAGTTAGCAAAGTGAAACTAGTGTAGCATTTTAGCAGAAAGTGAAACCTCCATTTTATTATTGGGGCTGTACTACTGATGTGGCTGGCATGGAAATTTTCTGGAGGAAAATAGCCTTTGTCATCTAGAGTTTTCCAAAATAATCTCTTTATGGAATTACAAAAGTTTATAAAGGAAAAAAAAAATCAGTGATTATTTTGTGGTAATGCTTTTTACAGGAATTTTGCAGTTCATTTCTTAAATCTTTATTTTAGTGGTACAGTTTTCTCTCAGCAGACTGCAGGGACTCCTCAACACAAGGCCAAAGATGCAGTAGGTACAGATCTGACGGTGCAGCAACTGCTTTGATCTCTAGTCACTATCTGTAAGCACCTGAAGTGTCAGGGATATTTTTGCTTAATTAAGGATAAGTTATATTGTCTCGGTGTTTTTCCATCAGCATCGCCAAGATGAGGTCAAGGCCGTAAGATTTCTTTAAACAGCCTTGGCCACTAGAGGCCTCCCAAGTACCACCTGGCATGAGTCGGCTTCCTTCAATCCATTAATATTCTGGGAATTGGAATTCAATTAATGAAGACCATGCTTGTAAACTGAAATAAGTAGGAAGACAATGAAGAGAGGGCAGTCAGCAAGGAAGGTTTCATAGTAGTTTGTAGGGGCAAGTTGTTGTAGATTCAACTGTGTTAGGATCAGAATTAAGAGAATTTGGTGGCTAGGATGAGTGAAATAAACCTGCAGAGTACTGTAAAATGTGCAGGATGTACACTGTCTGGCAGCAGACAGACCTGGCAGAAGTTATACAAACCCCAGATGTCTCATCAGCATTTACAGCAAAAATACAATGATTTTATAAACATTTAAAAATTATACCAAAGTTCAGTCATGGTCTGCAAGATGTAGTGGGTGAGATGTGATAAAGCATATACAATTGGAGAATAATACATTATGATTAAAAAAAAAAAAAAAAAAAAAAGAGAGAAAAGCAGACTTGGTATAACTTCCATGAAAGTGCTTAAAGACAAGAGAAAGATCTGCAGTTGGAGCAGAAATACTACCATAAACCAATTTTTAAATAATTAAAAAGGAGAAGAGATAGGCAGAAATTGAACATGGTGTAGAAAGAGAAAGAAAGAAGCTAAGCACAGAACTGGGAATGGGAAAAATAGCTAAACTCCACAGTCTGAAAAGATAAAAGGTAACACACAGAAAATTTACAAGCAATGAAAAGGGATGGTAATCACAGTGCAAAGAGAAAGGTGATGGGAGGTGTACATCAGTACCAAGACAAAGCCTGTGAACGTGATAGGGAGAACCCTTGCTGTGGTAAACTGAACAGCCTGTTGTTGCAGGGAGTAGAAGCACATGCTCTCTTTCCATACAAGAAGCAGAGCTGATGTTGGAAGGATTCAAAGAGAAAAAAATAATAATTCAGTGATCATCCTTCATACTGAACCAAATGACACTGAAGGTTTCCCAGAAGAACATGTTAAGAAAGACTAAGCCAGGCCAGGAAAGATGCTCAAAGAACTGGAGGTTCAGATGATCTTAGGCAGAAAGTCTTCTGGTCCCTATGAATGAAACAAAGGCAGGAGAAGATGAGAACAATTACGTACTGACCTGAGACATTCTAAACTGCTATACGGAGGGGTTTTGGAACATTTGGCCATCAAGCTGTATTCACTGAAAGAGGGTTATTTTCATAGGATCTCAAAGGATGCAAAACAATTTCTGCTGAAAATTATAGCTGCCTTCTTGGAACTAGGCTGGCCTCACACTTACACCTCACAAATACAGTTTTGCTGGTTTATACTTGATATTATTAATATTCTCTATTCCTTAATACATTCCTATATAATGTAAATATGTGTTAAACCCAAACCAAAACCTAATTAAAACAGAACTTGGAGGTTTTTTATCCTCCTATGATTTTTTTTTCTCATTAATTTTATATGCCTGAATGACAAAATAGTATTGCAGTAGGTCAGTGATAACTAATTTGTAAACCAGATTGATAGATTTATTCATTTCTGTGGTCTGTGAAGCAAGTTTTTCAAGTTTATTTTTTTCAGTTGATTATTTCTGTCAGTGCAAAACAGGCATCAAGGATAGCAGTTACGGAACTGATAAAATCTTTTCAACCCATGACTTGCTTTATACTTTGACTCTGGATTACTCTTTGATTCTTTTTAATATGTTTTTTAAAGAAAGATCAGTTGCTCATGATGTTTGGAAGTACTGCAATTCCAAGCAGTAATACTGATAGGTGTGGACTAAGTAGGATGCATATAATTATATAGTGTCTGTACAATGAAGTGTCTTCACAAAGAAAATTATGATAGCATTTATTATGTAAGGATATTTACCTATTACAACCATATATCTACATGAGAATATGTAAAGCAGACTTCACAAATTCTGTACATTTCAAGCCTGCACATGTTCAGAATCCTCATCATCATGTGAGTGATCATGCAGTTTACAAGGGTGCAAAGGACTCTCTAAACAACCAAGTTGAGTAAAACGCAGTATGTTTTCTATTTTCTTCATTCATTTGGTGAGATATGGTATTTGACCTGCTCCCAGAGCTCATTGCCTTTGATTGGGATAGTTCACTCTCTCTTCCCCTACTCTCTGCTTGCGTGATCTTGTCTTTCTTGTGCTCTCCCTGAGTGAAATGATTTTTTTTTTTCTTTTTAACTCTGTGAGTTTTCTTTAAGATAAATGACTTGCAGTCATTCTAAAGGGGTTAAAGAAGAGCAAGAACTGGCAAAACATGCAAAGAAGGGGGATCTTGGCAAAGACAAAAGGGAGAAGTGTGAGAAGGAAGGACTGAGAATCATCATTTTGGTAGCAGATGGTTTATCTGATAGACAGGATCACAGTCCTTAAGTTTAAAAGTACTTTGAAAAAGTGACAGTCACTCTGAGATCAGTGAACTTGCACAAACTAGTTTAAGAGCTTGATTCAACAAGCTCTGTTGTTATTAGAATTACTTACAATGAGTTTAACTCAAAGCCTGTAGCAAAATTGAATCATGAGTTCAGGTACATGAAGTTCTTTACGGCAATCAGATTCCTGTGTATCTAGTGTTGTCTAAAAGGCATCACTATAGTGTCATTATTAACCGGTTCCATATCTGAGACAGCAAATGCTAATTTTTTGTAAGAAAACTTTCTGTATTTTCTGTAGAGACAGAAAAAGGAAGTCTTGTCCTTGCAGGTTTTTGGGTTGGGTTTTTTTTAAGGAAGACTTTCAAACTTGCTTTGGTAGTTAATACATTAAAATGAAATGCTAGAGGAGCACTTCTACCTACCTCCTAAATGAAAGATGGCAATAGTTACTGATGTGATCCAGGAAGTGGTGCTTGCAAGTCCATCAAAGTGCTGCTGGATTTCAACAAAGAACAGACCAAAAGTCTTGAGAACAGCAACAGTGAGGCCCATCACCATGAAGGCTGACACTACCACAACCCATCCATAGCCACCATCTGGTGGATTGCTGTCTTTAGCCTGCATCTTTTCTAATTCTTGGTTCTTCTCTGGGCTTTGGGTTGGGTTTTGGGTTTTTTTTCCTGCAGTGGTAGTGATGGTGAGGAGGATTTTTAACAGATCTGCAAATTGGTAAAGGCCCATTGTTAAAGAAATGAATTAAAATATTCTAGGAATGGCTTGCACAAATTAATTACCAAATTAAAATACAATACGCATTACAGCAGTTTGACTGAAAATATTACCTGAGGAACTAATGCCCCAGGAGACAGAAGACTGATTGAAGAAAGTAACACAAAGCAAAACAAAAAGAAAGGAAAAATGTTCGGGTACGGAGTACAGGAAAAAGAAAAAGGAGCATACATATATGAACACAGGAGAGAAGCCTATGGGAAATGATGCAGATATGCAAATTTTGAAATACAGGAGCAGGATCCTACCCATTCTAGAACCTTATCCCACCTGTTTTTCAAACCTATACATTATAGTAAACAGAAAATAAAATGCCTCATAGATTACCATACTTCCTAACATTCTCTGGGCATTGCAATCAATTTAATGATTAATTCATGATTAAAGCCATCAAGGCAATTGTTTGCACCCATCAGCCTCTTGTCATAATTTTGGTTGGATAGATAAATCACTATTATATTTGCTAAGTTGCTTCTTTGAGTGCTATTACTAGTGTGACAGAAGATGATATAGGAAAAAAACCAAAATATTGCCAACTTTAAAAGGACAAGAAATCAGTCTTTTTCAATATTCTGGGTATCCACGTAAATGGAAATAAATGGAAGCTGCTTCACTTATCTGGAAGTCTGAACTTAGTGGACTTCCCATTCCTGAAATGGCAGCATCTCAGGAAAATACTTCACCTTCCATTTGGCAAATACCAAATTACATTTAAAATCAAATGATTCCAGTTGAAGGTATTCACTATGGGATTCTATCAATCTTGACACTTTTCATATTTTAATCATTGCATAAGTTACAGGAATACTGCAAGCCTGTTTTTTTTATTGTTTGTGCTTTATCAGTAAAAATCCCATGTGAAGTTGCAACTTTGACTAAAGAGCGGGAATGTATAAACTTAAAAATTCTTGCTGTTGTAAGCAAATCTCTAATTCAGAACCATTACAATATTATTTCAGTAATTCCAGTGGAAACAGGTCTTCTCCCTGTGTAAGAAGGGTGTGTGTAATCTCAGAAATGGTATTCAGCATGAATCTGGATCTTACTGTTCTCTCTGAGGAGTGAATCAGGGAACCAGTATGAGGTATGATACTGGACATCTGAGGACTACCTGCACGCTGTGAAACTTGGGAGCTTCCTGCTACGTAAGACTGTGGATACTTGAACTTCACATGGCAATATTAGATAAATCTGTGTTATACAAAACTATTGAGGATTAACAAATGTTTTAAAATGGCCCCTGACTCAGAAAGTGTCCAAGCTGCAGCTAGTCCAAATTTGGGAAGTATCACTTTATGCTTAGTGTATTCTTAATCTTAAAGCTCCTCTTTTGGCCTGAAGCGATATAGCTGTGACTGACTTGCAAGGAACCCTGTGTAAGAATTTTAGGGTCCTCAATATTTTAGCATTTACACACATTATTGGCTCCTGCACCGCCAAGCATTTTTGCCAAAATGGGGCACATGCTTCCTTTTGAAAGCATCTTAATAGGGAAGAACATCTTATTAAATACATAATTGAAGAAGCATATTTCCCCTTAGAAATTTTGTGACAAACTTAGAGTAATCATACAGTGCATGGCAGACACAGGATCTGGCTGAGGGAGGGAAACATTCATACATTTTTCTGGTTTCTTCATGGACACTAAATTCTGAGCAGGCATATTGTACCAAATGCAGAAGACTGAAGAAGACATGACACTCCTGTCTTGGAGGGAGAATGGGAGCTTAAGATAGCCGGATCTTCTATACTTAAAATTATCTTCCCTGTGTGCAGCTGGGAAAAATAAGCATTAAGGAAATCCATACCAGTAGAAATTAATCAGTACAAAGCAGCAGTCACTAGTCCTGTGATTTGCTTCACTGAGGTATATGATCTCTGGAGGACCTTAACACTTCAGCAGAGTGGAGGAAAGAAGCCATCAGAGCCTTGTAGGTGTCAGAAGAAAAATCATTCTGCTGACATGTCTGGACTAACATATGGCATTGGACACATTTGCAGGACATAGGTAGCCAGACAGATTAGTCAATTGCACAACAACTCAGACAACATCCTGAAAAATCTTAGAACTGCCACAAGAGAGGGAGGACTGCCTTGTGGTTGAGGTGTATATGAAGGAAACTGGTTTTCATTCCCACAGTTTCTGGGCTACCTTAAGCAAGTTGTTTGATCTTGCTGTGCCTGTTTTCTCAGTTGGCAAATGCAGCTAATGCTTTCAAAGGTACTAAATTTTGTAAGGTTAAAAATGTTAATACTCATATTAGTGCTCAGATCCAATAAGAAAATACAGAATCTAGATCAGACTGTAGCCATGTCTTCTGATATTGCTGGGTTCAAGTACCATAGTCATAATTTTGTTTGAGGCCCTGAAGAACATAAAAAAGATGCAAGACTTAAGCTAAATGAGCCTAGGCAGAGTGATACTGATGTTTCTGCATTCTGCATGGGCATGCCTGGGCAAGGGATTATGATTTGTGCCACAAGACAGATAGGAGAAATCCTGCTACTTACCAGGCAGCACCCAGACTAAAACAGGCATGATAAAATCTATTACTTCCTGACACCACCCAGCACCCTTCACCTTCATTAGGCAAACTCTGCTCCAGGAGGAATATAAATCAGGCCCTACTGCTCACAAAATTTAAACGAACAGCATTTTTCCTTACAACAAATACATCTTTTACGTCACAGCTCAGAATTCAGCCCTCAGAGTCCCTTTTAATGATCACAGCGGTACGTGTAATTCCAAATGAAATTACTGTTTCAGTTGCATGATTAATGTAGTTATCTCCCAGCAGCCCTATGGATTTAAAAGCAGTGCAGCTACGTACTGTTGGGAATGGTTGGAATGCCTGAACAGAGTGGAAGCAAGCATAAATGTTGCAATGGGTGAACATGCTTCAGACACCATGCTTTGCTTTCTTCCTCCTTCACTTGAAAGTTTATGACAAGATGATGTAGTTCCAAAAAACCTAAGCTGAAAAAACTTGCATGGGATTTCATTTTGCTCTTAGCTATTGAGTAATGTTAAACAGTAAGGTTTCAGTATCTTCAGTTTCTCATCTTCTCCCTGAAACTAGCCTTTTAAAAGAAAGGAGTAAAAACCCAAAGGAAAAGTCCTCTTTCTGTTGTGCCTGGCCAACACACAAGATTCCTCAAAGAATGTAAAGCCATGTCTGGAAGAATCAGCACTCTGTCTGGCATCCCACTGACTCCTACCTCCAAGACTTCTCAAGGCAGCTGGAGCAGATGCCCTGTGAGACAGGGGCTTCAATCAGGAAAGCCACAGTGCTGTCATCTGTTCTTGGTGTGTTCATCAGCAGGAGCAGGTAGCTCTGCTAGTAGCATCATTATCCTGCAGTATCATTAGTAGTATCATTATCTTTGCCAGCAAGAACACACAGGTAGGAGTGCAACCTTTATGTTTGCAGCTGGATAGCTAGAGAGGCACTTTCTGAGGCACTGCAGGTGTTCCTCTATTCATGCTCTACAAGTTCACCAAGCTATTTCTGCTTTTATTCATGTCACTAACTCAGAAGGCTTATCAAACAATAATAAAAATGAATTATAAAATGCTTATCTGACTGCTTGCATTTGAGGGTGCCACATAAACTTGTGAAGACTGATACTTGTTTCACCTGGTTATCTTGTTCCATGTTCTAATTCACTTATTACAAAACAGCAAATGAGTTGAATACATTTGCTGGACATTGCAGAACAACTCAGTGGTAGAATCAAGAAAAGACTGTTGTTGGTATGAATCCTAATCTTGTTTTCATGAAACTCATACATAAAACACCCCAGATAACTGTATGCACTTTCCCTTAAAGGCTGAGTGGACTCCTTGTGAGCTGGTGATACTTTACAAAAACAGGTTCCCCAGGAAGACAAAAAAGGCAAGTATTAAGTTTTTCTACACTTAAATAAAGAAACGTGACTTGCTAATGAGGGGTTTGGTTTGGGTTTCCAGTACAAGTATTGTACTTTACCTTTGATTCAGACTTAGCAAAAAAAAAGACAAAAGGAAGAAAAACATGCTTGATGTACACAGAGGCACAACTACCTTTACCAAAAGCTGATACCTTGAAACAGGAATTATTGTTAAACTAAATACAAAGTAGGTCTTTAATAAATTGACAGCAGATTAACGAATATAATCTTGTTTTAATTGTTGTATTAGAAGAAAGAAATAAGGAAGTCAATTGTAAATTATGCTGAAACTTCCTCCACACATGTGCCTTTGTACACAGGCAAGGAACAGGTACTTACTGTGTTTGTCACACACCTTATGGTCTTCATAACACTCAGACTGGCTCTGCAGATGCTCACTGGCCACTACAGCTTCAAATACAATAGAGCTGTGCTAGTTACTGCACTTGAGATACAAATTCGGGAGGAACTCTTAATTAAATCCTCCTTTTTAATTTTATAACATAATTTTAGAAGGAGTCAGTCTAATGAATATGATCTATAACACAGTTTATTGACAGAGCCTATCAGGGGAGAAAAAGGAGCTGAATGCTCTGAGCAATCAGTTTGAAGTAACAAAAATCAAATATAGTATCAAGAAATTACCTTATTCAGGTAACCAAGGCTTGTAGGGTATATGAAGCTCTTCTTTCACCTTCCTTTACCTTCCAGTTATATGTAAGTTCTTGAGTTGTACTGCAAACCGCCAGGTCATCTTTCTCATCTGAACTACCATCTGGCTATCTGAATAAACCAATCTGTCTCATTCAGGTTGTGTAAGCCATCAGGATTTTATACGAATCCCCTCCTTCCCTCCTCAAAAGTCATTTGACTCCACCTACACTCAGAAAAACAAAGTTCTGTCCTGAGTAGAGATCAGAGAAATAAATATCAGGAGTGGATGGAGAAAACAAGAGGAGGAAGGCAAATTTTGTAATGTATCTGCACTGTACTTGTACTAGCATTGGACTGCTGTCCACAGTTTTTATTGAACTCAACTATTGGACCAACTCCAAAGTTCAGTTGTGTCATCTGACTTCAAACTCCCTGTTGTTCTGCGACATTTACTTCCAATGTTTATTTAAATTTGAAATTAATTTGTGGCTTCTCTATAGTTTTGCTGTTGGGCAGATGTTGGCTATAGCTGAGCATCACATAGCCTGGAGCAACTACAGAAGTTACAGGAAGCTTGAATAGGCCCTCCAGGGCTCAAGCCTGAACCTACATGCTCAGAACCTTTCACCAAACCAGAGCAGTCCCTCTGTTATGTAACTTAAGGGCCCACAATTCCTCATATACTGCTGAATCTCATAAAGCTTTTCTCTCCCTACTCTCACCGATCGTTTATTATAACTGATTCTGCTTCCCACCAATTTGCCTTGCACTAAGGTTGTGGTGGCTATAGCCTGCTATGGTAGTAGTTACGGGGACACAGGGTGGGTTGTTGCAGTGGCTTCTCAGTTTTTGTAAATTTACATGTTTGAGTGCTTCATAACTTGATCAGTAATCTGTGTAGTTTGTGTGTGCTAAGGGGAAGTATAAATATACAGTCAGTTGACCTTCATAACTAAGAAGAAGATATATTTCATATTTTTGGTATATTTGAAGGGGAAGACAGTAAGTTTCTGTGGTGACATTCTAACTTTCTTTCACTGGAAGAATTCTCTAGAACTGTTTTGTACGTCTGGAGAAGTCAAAAGCATGGAAAACTAAAATTATAGGGTAGTTTTCAAAGTGTATGAAGTGTACACTGCTGATAGAAAAGTTGTTGCCTCTCCTACTTCACCTTCCTGCTACCGTATGGGCTTTCATGCAGTGAACCAGAGTGGTGAACTGACCCTGCTGGTCACTACTCTGGGGCAGTTTCTCATTGAGGAGAAATGCATTATATGCTTTCACAATGCAGGAGGCAGAAAAATGTGGCCGGGAATGAAACTTGGCAGATAAGACTGAATACAGAGGAGAAATTCACATGGCAGCTGTATACAATTATTGTATCCACGTGCCTGTCAGCCTAGAAACTCTTAGGTGACTCCAATGATGCCAATGAGGAACAGTAGATAAATTGTGGATGTATTTCGTGACAAAGTGTTAGAGTAACTTTTCAGCACTACACCTCTCAGGCCTTTGTTCTTCCTTCCTCACACACTGGAGAGAGCTATGTGCTATGTTGCCACACTGCATCTGCCTGAGCAACCTACAATTCTCCGAGCTGAAAAATGTCTTTATGCTGGATTTTTTTATATAAAAGAGTGTATATATATATATATATATATATATATATATATATATATAAAATATTCTGACATATATATCCTGAGTTGGGAGGTTGGGTCCTTTCACAGGCTTATTTTCTCTCCTAACTCTATAGGTCTGTGCCACCTTCCAGAGCCCCATGTGAAAAAAAATAAACTGTAGCAATTGTATCTGCAGAGATGGATGACAACTAGGCTATATTGTCCAGATAGATATGCATAGGACAGTGACCATGATAAAAAAGACTACATTTCTTACACAGCTAGAGATGTAACCTAGATAGAGCAAACAGCAATCCAAATGGATTTTGTTGATCATAGCAGAGCTGAAGCCTCTATCGGTAACCTGGGACCCAGTGTTGTACCACTCTCACTGTAATTTTTTCCCCCCTAATATTCAGATTGAATCTTCCTTGCTGTATCTTATGACTTCGACCCTTTGTTGTTTCCCTGTGCCACTTAATGGAAAGCAAAAGACTTTTACTATTTGGCTTGTAGAACTAAATTTGCAATGGTTGAAACAGAAGCTGACTATATGTGTGTTTTTGAAATGCCTTATTCTCAATATTATCAAAATTGAAATTAGTGATTGTGTTCTCTGCTGCTGTAAATTATTTCAGCTCCACGGATTTCAAAATTATTTCACCCCTTTCACCATCAAAGAATTTCTTGACTGATTTCCATTTGGAATAGGGCTGCTTTTGAAGATGATACAGTGTATCTCTCTATTGCCTATCTACTCTTTATTATTATTGTTATTGCAGTATACATAAAATATGGGAAACAAGCCTCTGAAGTGTAGTTCTTATTTAAATATACTGCACAAATGTAGAAAGCCAGTCTGGCACAAATACACACATAAACCTGGCAAAGTCTCCTTGCAGTCATCTGTGCTCAAACGGAAGGACAAGGAGCTTATGAAACCATGCCTCCTGCATTCATCAGTCCTTGGTGGTGATCATGCTTGTCCCCCTACCTAGAACTACCAGCTCTTATCACATACATCCTTCTTTTTTTTTACTGACCAAAGCCTTCTGACAGCGTTAATAAACAGATAGTAAGGCAAGATAAAATTTGCCAGGTAACAGGATTTGTCAACTAAAAGAACATTGATTGAAATGACTGAACCTAAATGACTGTTTTGATGTAATATGGGTAGCCTGAACATGAATTGTCTGAGGACTGTGTGCAGGAGAGATAGAATGGGAAAGGATTGGGAAACTATTATGAATAAAGTAAACAGGCTGACATTACTGCCAAAATATGGGATGGTAAACAAACTTGGGTAAGAAATGTGGGTGAGTGTGGAGGGACTTGAGGTCCTGCAGGAAAAAAAGATGTGATTAGAAAAGGAGAGACAGAATGGTGGTTCAGTTGCATAAAGTTAGGCTGATGAAGCAGGTGATTTCTTTGCTTGTGTTTTGTGAAAATACGATAGCTCACTGTGATAGCTGGCAGATATCACAGGTGCTAAAGATCAGAAAGAGGTAGCAATCAAGTGAGTGAGTGACTGTGGTTTTGCAGAAGTTGTCAGACTGTAAAAACTGAGATATTTAATAGATAAAGGAAGAATAAATGGCTTATATTTGGACTGTGTTCTAGTTATCCTAGTATCAGTTTAACAAATTCTCATTATTTACTGAACCTTTCCAGACTAAGGGCAAATGAAGAAAAAGCCTTCTGTCCTGAAATCACAGTAAGATGTGGTCATTGCCTCCCTGTCTCACTCCAGGTTAACATCAATCCCTGACCTCCCTTTAATAACAAAGGAAATGCTGAGCTGGCACGGAAAGGGGGCAGAGCATCCACAGGAAAGAGGGTGACACAGAGCCTGAATTGGCTGAGAAGGCAGTCATCTGTCTGAACAAAGGTTGTTTGTTTTGGTTTTTGGACAAGAAACAATCAGTTCACGTTTTCTGTGTAATTCTTGGTTGTGATTATAGCTCTCAATACAAAATAACAAGGTCAGAAGAAGAGGGATTACAGAAAATTAGTATTGCTAAACAGGGAAGAGGGAAAAGCAATGCTTAAGCTTATCAAAACAGCGTGGTTAAGTACAATGCTGATGCAAACAGTCTCTCTGTGCCCTATCGATCTAGAATCTGTCTGTGGTTCTTCTTCCACTTCCTGTTCTGAAACGAGTGACCAGGGTTTAATCATTCTGCTTTAATTACAGGATGAAGCTGAAAATACCCAATTCTTGGGTATGTCTGGAGTGTCAATGAGGCATCTCTTGTCTTTGTACCTTAGGTAAGAGATGGATGTGTTTGGCTAAATAAGCCCTAAAAATCCTGTGGATTTTTACAAGGATTCAGCTGAGAGCACAGACATCAAGGGATACAAGCTCATTAGACTCCCTGTGCTATTTTCTTACTCTAGACTACCACACACAATGCCACAATACAGCTAGATGCTGAATTGTGGAGTTATGATAAAGTGAGGCAATAAAGTCCAAGAAGAAACACAAACTTGCGTGATAGCATGAAGTATGCCTGCAAAGAAGAGTTTTCTGAGTGAACAGCTGCTTGTATCTGAACTGAATACAGGCTACACGAGGCTGTCCTGTAATTTTATAACAGTGGATTTTTGCACTGAGCTCTTACAGTATTCTTCCTGGTTTCATTTGTAGGACTAGGATAGTGACAGATAATGAAGAATGCCTGTTGACTCAGAGCATGTCATGGTTTTCTGTATTCTTACAGCTAAGTTGAAATTTTCCCTTTCCCCTGCTCCTGTGTTGGGGGAGGGGAATTGGTCAAGGACGGTTTTCTAAGCAACTAATAGGCCAGAAGAAAGGGTTAGCCAGTAGTATTGCTATGTTAATTGCCTGGCTTTGTCTCCAGGGAAATGGGGGAGGAGACCGGGTGGTCCGGATTGGGAACGGTGAGGGGCCTCGGAGGTTTTGGGTGCGGTTGGCAGTGTGTCGGTGTGGTGGCTGTGCAGCTCAGAAGCTGCAGGGAGCTGGGAGAGGTGGCTGGAGTTGTCGGCGCCGTTGGACCGCTGCCCTGGACTGTTTGCCTGGATTACTGACGGACTGCTGCGGCTGCCTGTGTGGTCGGAGCTGTTGGGCTGTCAAGGGGCTGCTGCTTCTGTGAACGGGCATCAGTTTGGAGCTGTTTTGCTTGAATCCTCCTCAGAGTGGGACAGAGCGACATCACTGCACGTCTGGGACCAGCAGGAAAGAGTGAGTTTTCCAGTACCAGGAGTTGTGTTTTCCCTTCCCCTCCTCCCTCCTTTTGGTGAGGAGGAGAACATCCATTGTTCAGCTCGCTCCAGTACCCGGACCTTTACACGTGGTGACTGCCAGTGACCCATCAGCACCCCCTGCTGACTGACTCTAACAACTGCAGGCTCCACCTCTCCAGTGGTTCAACAGCACCTCCTGCTGACTGTGGTTATAACTGCCCCAAGGGGTACAAATTGAATTGATTTTCACTGTTGGGTTTGTTCATTTTGTCTTGAAGGGGATTGTTTTAGGTGGAGGATTATTGCTTGGGTGTTTTACTTGTGTTCTCTTGTTGTTTTTGCCAATACTTATAGACCTTTTAATAAAGGGCTGTTATTCCTACCTTGATATAATTTTAATTTCCATTCTCCCACACTGTTCCTCAATCGGAGTCTATTAATTTCAGATTTATAATTGCTTAGAGGGAGGAGTTTTGGGTCTTCCTCATAATTTACTCCCAGCAAAACACTTGTGTCTCACTTAAACTGAGACAGAGCAATACTGAATGCTTATCGAGTTTGCAAGGCAAACATTTTCAAGCCTGTAGTACACAGAATGAGAGCCAGGCCACAGTTAAGGGATGGGAACTGGACTGTTGGTAGTAATGACGAAAAAACCTACCTTGAAGACGATGTAGAAAATTGGTTCAATATGAGCTTCCAGTTACAACACTGTGGAGGGAAGTGACTGATAGGTGTATGATTGAAGAGATGATAGATCTGTGTCTGAGGGAGCAGTGAAGACCTAGCTCCACTGTAGTAGGAAGACTCAGATGCTCAGTGGTCCAACACCATCTTCAGTGCGAGGAAGCAAGATTTTTCAAGGTGTTCACGGGATAGGCTGATAGAGTAGGCCCTGGAAACTCAGGATGTAAAATCTAGTTTCTTCTCCTTACAGGGTTTCTTGCTTCCTGCTGAATTCAAATATCACCGAGAGCTTGTATGTTAGTGAAGCTATGGGCCACTGAATGGGTGGCTGGATGTGTTGCAGTAACAGAAAGATTCTAGAGAGAGCTGGAGAGAACTGTTGCTTCAAAGCTGTGGCAGCATGCTTATGTTAAAGGAAACAAACAACTCTACCTCACTGCAGGGTAGCAATTATTTTACTTTTGTATTTGGCACTAGTGTAGACACTGGGATACTACATGTCATTTTGGTTTAGCAATGCAGAAGAGTTACAGAAAAACTAGAAATCATCATAATGGTTACTAGGAGGATGAAAGTAATGACCGGAAAAGTAATAGTTTATAAAGATCAGGCTTGAAGATGAATGTAAGAGCAGTCTTGATCATGATGTATTAATACCTACACCAGACCAGAAATCTACTAACAAAGGGATTTTCAATTTATCAGTCAGTGATGTAAGAGGATTCAATGGATGGAAAACTGAAGCTACGAAATTAGTACTACAAATAAGTCAAATATGAATGAGAACAATTTGAATGGCAACAACTTACAAATTATTTGGTGCATGCTTCATCACTGTTTATATTTAATAATAACTAAATGCTCTCTGAAGACATTGTTCTAGTTCTTACCCTAAATAGCTGATGGTGGTTTTAACTTATAAACATATTTGTAATTTTCTGTTAAGCAAGAATGTTAACCTGCTATCGCTTAACTTGGTTTTGCTACTAAATTAGAAAACAAACCAGGCCCATAGTTCCTGTGGATGAGGAATTGCCTTTTTACTTTTTCTGCTTAAAACAAAGTTTACAAGTATAATTTATGCTCAGTGAACAAGGGATTTTCCTCTTTTGTGAGCTGACAAAATGAACCAGCTTGGATTGCAAGATAGTAGGTTAAGCATCAGTCTTTTTGACATAAAGTCAAACTGAATTTATGCTGAATAATTTGTTTGGAAATTAGATCCAATTATCTTAAATTAGTCATTCCAGACTAACAGAGCAATGAAGGGCACTGTGTTGATGTATTTGACCCTGATGTCCCAGTCATGTCAAAACGTGTATGCACTATAAATCCAGCTTAATTCATATCACACAGTGCCCTCTCAAATGCTGTGCTCAGAACAGATGATAAAAGGGCTGTCGGTATTACAAACATCAGAAGTCCTTCTGATCTAAAGCAGAAAATTACTTCTGAGTTTTGAGTTGACAGAATATTAAAAGTTGTTTTAACCTGTAGAGTATGACTGTCACCAAAATCAGTATAGTCATGTCTTTCTCTTAACTGAGGGGGGGGGGTAATGTTCAAATGTTGCCCAAAGAATTAAAGGAAAAAGACTGCTAAGAAAAGGATGGAATTATTCTACAGTTCCAATCCTCAAGTAAGCATAGAGCCAAAAGAAATAAATGATGTGTAGCTCCTATTTTTTCTCAAGTTTTGCATTTTCCTTCAGAACAATAATGTAGGCATAATTAAATTGATATGTAGCAATATGCATTGCTGGAGAGCAAATGCCCCTTCATAAAGCTGCTTAGGTGTCTTTCAGGAGTGGTGGCCTCCAGTAAATTAGCATTGATATGATACAAGAAATCAAACCTGAAAGTCCATATTTGATTCTTTGATTGCCTTCTCTATACAACTTCAAACCTAAGAAGATTTTCAAAGGAGAAATAGAGATCTACACTCAGTATCATGCCACATCTTTCTTTAAAAAATGTATTTTCTTATTTATATCAGTAATACTACTTTAAAATCCTATGTATTATTAATATGACATTTTCAAAAGGCAGTTTTCATTCCATTACATTTGGGGAGGGTCACATTTGATTTTTTTTTTTTGTTGTTATTTGTGTTGCAAGCATTTTGCTGGAGTAATTATGCACTTGTACTTTTAAGAAAACATTTAGAAAGAAATTTTTATATTGGTTTCTAATGTAAAATCTACTTTTGAGAACCTAATATGGAGGTATGTTTGTCTGCTTGTGAAGTGAGAGGTAACCCAGGTAAGTGAAGCAGAAGTGGACAGGAAGAAAAACTGAACAAAACAGAAGAAGCCAAATCTCTCAGGCTAGATCTATGTTTCAGGATCATAGCATGATCTGGAGTTGTAAATCATAAACTGTCAGCAATAATCTTGTCTGTACTGAGGCTGAGTGAAGCAAATGAGAAAACTCACTAAGCCTGAGTATGGAAATTTACTAAAGCACCTGAGGTGTGCCAAGAGCATAGTCACCACATTTCAGTCTTTCGGACTTTGTCATTCCGAAGAGTATTGCAACTCCTATGAGCTTTGATTTGGCAACACAGGGACAGGCTAGAAAGCAGCAGTGTTCAGTGTTTATCTGCATCACTGGATTTATTGGAACAGCTATTTCTCTAGATCGTGTCATTACATATTTTGTAATTCCTGATTATGTCACAGAGCAACAAGAAATAAGTATCTTTTAGGATATCTTCAGGCACAGTGAAAGTCATTGCAGTATGATAAACATAGCAAAAATGACCACTGAACAGCTCTGTTCTTACATGCAGAGGCAGTGTGAGAGCAGACAGACGCATGGTGTGACGATGGTCTCTGTCACAGCTTGGGCCCCCATCCTCCCTGGTGCTCTACGTGCCATGAGCTCACTGGAAGCAGCTATTCACTAGCACCTCCTGGAGCTATTGCCCTTCACCCCAGGCTACCTGAGCTGCATTCTGGGGAGTGCTATAGCTATGAAATGCCAAAGATACAATGCAGTGGAGGGGGAAACTCTGTGAGTGCTGCCAATGCTGTGACTTCATGTCTGTGAGGCTTTACCACCTCTCCCACCTGGTGTGCTGGCCTGTGGCACCCTGCCGCTCACCCACTTGGCACCACTGCTACTTTGGTGAACTTTCCTTTCTGTTTTAACAAAAAACAAAACAAACAAACCAAAAAACAACCAAAAAAAGCTGCGAAACCGGGAAAAGCCTTGCATGCTTTGCAAGGCAGGCAATGAACCACACAATGCACGGGGCACTCCTCAGTCAGGTGTAAGGCCAGGTGGCTGCTCATACCAGTGCTTTGGTGGGACAGAGGGCTCAGGGCTCCACTGCTGCTGGGCCACCACCCTCCATAGGTGACCACCACTGAGGGCTTCTCAGCTGTAGTGTGTCACCGGACACAGGACCAGGTTACACTGGCTGTGTTCAGTTCTGGGCTCCTCAGAATGAGACGTGAAGCTCTGGGAGTGGATCCAGTGGAGAGCGAGAAGGATGATTGAAGGACTTGATCATCTCTCTCACAAGGAAAGGCTGACAGAGCTGGGACAGTTCACCCTTGAAAAGAGATGGCTGAGAGGGTACGTCATCAATGACTGTAACTATCTGAAGGCAGAGCGTCAACGGGCTGGATCCAGGTTCTTCTCGGTGGTGCCAAGCAATAAGAAAAGAGGCAATGGGCAAAAACTGATGCACGGGAAGTTCCACCTGAATATGAGGAACAATTTCTATACTTCGTGGGTGAGCGTGCGCTGGAACAGATTGTCCAGAGAGGTTGTGGAGTCTCCCTCCATCAGAGACGTTGCAGAACCACCTGGACACAATCCTGTGCCATGTGTTCTGGGATGACCCTGCTAGAGCAGGGAGGTTGCAGCAGACGACGCACTGTGCTCCCTCCCAGCCTGACCCACCCCGTTGTTGTGCGACGCTGAGGCAGCCGCACGGCGCAGGGAGCGCCACCGCCGGGCCCCGGCCGGGCCGCAGGGCGGGCGGTGCCCCGGCCCCGCACCCACGTGAGCGCGGAGGCCGCCCCGCCGAGCCGGGCGGGGGCTGGGCCGCGGTTTGACCCTGTGCCGTGCCCGTACGGCGCGGCTGCGCGGCGGGCAGAGCGCGGCCATGGAGCGCAGCGGGGACACGGCCGTGTGGCGGCTCCGCGCCACCGCCGCACAGCGCGACCGCCGCCAGCCGCCGCCGCGGGAGGACGGGGAGCGCGGCGCGGGCGGCAAGAAGCGGGGCGGCCCGCGGCGGCGGCCGCTGCTGCCGCTGCCCGAGGCGCGGGGAGCGTCGCTGGTGCTGCTGTACCTGCTGTCGCTGCGGGCGCTGGCGCAGGTGTCGCACCGGCAGCTCCTGAGCAGCCCGCCCGCCGCCGCCGGGCCCCGCGACTTCAGCGCCGCCCGCGCCAGGTACGGCGGGGCCGCCCGCGGGAGGAAAGGAGGGCGGCGGGGCCGGGTCGGGTCCCTGTCAGGGGGGTCGTGTCGCGCTCTGCCCGAGAGAGAGCTCGGAGCTCGCTTGGGCGCTCGCAGAAAGGTACAGACAGCGTGGAGGCTTCTGCCCCCGTAAAGGTGCTGGCGGGGGCTGATAAAGCAATGCGTCCCCCATACTTTAGTTCTGGTCGTCTTGAATAGTACTCGGTTTCTGGGAGAGCTTCTTCGCAAATCTTCAGTTGTTGTGTCACCGAGACGTCGGGAAGAAAAAAACTTTCTAACACTGTAATTTCAGAATTAGAGTATTTATGTCAGATATGAGTCTTGACAAAGATGAGCTTGTTCGGACAATCGGGGAGGGGCATGTATGCATATGCAGAACCACACTAAAGTCTTTGGCTTCTCATTTACACTTTTGTTTCTTTTTGGACTGATATGTTCAAACTAGGAAACAAATAATTTGGTTTAATATCATGATAGATGAGATAAGGACCCCTGAGTAAAGATCAGTCCTATATGCCCATTACCATAGTGATCCTTAACATCTTGGCTAGTTACTGTCTAATTGACTCTAGTCTCTTCTGTTTGAGTTTTGAAATAGAACAATGTACAAAAACGCAACAGTTGTAGATAAGTTACTCTTGTACATAATGTTACTAGATGTTGAACTTACTGATGCTAAATTTTTAATTTATGTCTTACAGGGAATACCTTGACAACATAACAGCAATTGGGCCCAGAACAGTTGGAAGTCCAGAAAATGAAGTTCTTGCAGTTAATTACCTCTTAGAACAAATTAGGGCAATAGCAAGAGAAAGTACAGATGCTCACAAGATATCTGTAGACATACAGAGGCCCACAGGCTCCTTCAGCATTGACTTTTTAGGAGGTTTTACTAGTTACTATGCAAACATAACCAATGTCATAGTGAAGCTGGAACCTCAAAGTGGAGCTGAGCATGCAGTATTATCCAATTGCCACTTTGATTCTGTACCAAATACCCCGGGTAGGTCCACGTGTTCATTCTGCGTTTCCATGTGTTACGTGAGCCACAGAGCTTGGCTTCTGCTGTTCTCATACCAAGTAGCTGTATTAGAATACTGCATGTGTCAACTAGTCTACTTGATCTCAGTGAGACTCATTGTTTAGAGTGACAGGTTGATCCTGTTAAACTCAGGATTTCACTCGCACTTTCTGGTAGGCAGCAAATTAGAGATGCTGTATTTAGATTTCTCTGCTTATGCATGTAGTTCATGTGCTGCTTCCACTTGTCATTCAGGTCTTTTCATACTTCTGTACTGATCTAATCCTGTCTTTCCTTTCACATGATGCTTTGTGCCAGCGACTCTGTCCACCCCCACTAAAAAGTCTGTGTTTTCCCCTCCCATTGCTGGTATCTCAGATTTTTTTTCTGATATGCTTAAACTATGTCAGTTTTTTTTCTTTTCTTTTTGCATTCAAAGCTTCTGCCTCTAGAGATAGTAGTGATCAAAGGTTAGGGTACTGTTGCCTTGGTAGGGTGTACGTCTCTTGCTACTAGTTTCACTGTCACTGTTGCATCCTCTCTTACTCTCCTTCCTGTACATTCTTATAAATTATGATCCTGTTGAATAATTATTTCAGCAAGGGTGTAGCCAGCTTTGTACGTTCGTGCTTTTAACAGTGCCAGAGAGGTAAAGATCTAAAGATTGCACAAAATCTGTTGTAACACTCAGCCACACTTGTGTGCCTATTATTACAGTTGAAAAACACCCACAGATCTCACTCATCAACAGTGCAGCTTTTACTGGAGTTTCCTAATTTATACCCCACACAATATTTTATTTTTGGAGAGTAAACCTTCTGTGCTTTACACATGTGAGTAATCTTCATTATTGAGAAAACAGTTGAGTATTAGCTAGAGAAACAAAGCATTTTCTGCACTCCTCCTGCGTTTTTTCTCTCAACAAATAATATACAGAACTTGTCTTTCTCCTCAACCACATTTGGGTGACATGAGTTTCCAAATTAAGCTTAATAATTGCGTGATTATTATAGATGCTCTGTGATTTAGGAACTGCAGAGATGCTAATTACTGTATGTATAGTCTATATATGTCCACTGAGACTTGGAAAAGATACTTCACAAGTATAATACTATGATTATTGAAAATGGTCTTTAAATTCATGCCCTATGTAAACTGTGTGTCCATTCCTATGGGTTGTAAGACAGGATTAGGTCTACATCAATTATTTCTTTACAGTTACTCAGACAGTAAAGTACTTCACCAACCTTGCACAAAAGTGCCAAAAAATATTACTGATTTGTATAGGATATAGGATATAAGAAACTAATTTTCAGTTTATATGGGTTATTTGTTTCTTTTCTAATAAACTTGAAGACAGAAACATCCTTGAAATTATCATTCCAGATGTAACTGATGATGTGGTTTTCCCAAGTTGCTGGTTTTTGCCAGGTTGATTTTTGCTAGATTTTAACCTCCTGTCAGTTTTGCTATATACGAAGTATTTGGAGATGATACTTTCTCCTTGAGTTTATGTAATAGTCTATGACTACATGGCTGCTTTTATCAAGCATAAATTTGTATGTCTGTTGAAGCCAGCAGCTTTTATTTTTCATAGCTTCACAGTGAGGCAGGTAAATGATTAATCTCACTGGAAACTATACTCACTTCTCTGCCAAGTTTTCGATACAGTATGTTAGGTGTAAGAACTCTACTAAGAGCAGACTACTGATAAACTTAGGTAGCAATATAAAGGTCCCTTCCAACTGAGACTATTCTGTGAAATTAGGGAAAATTTGTGATAACCAGGGCTTTATACCAGGTATTTGGATGGGAGTCTTTTTGGAAAGCTTTTGGCAGAACAAGGCATTAATTTCTGAGAAACAGAGAATAGTGTATTGGAAAGATTCTGAATTTTTTTAAACTGTGCAATAAGCTCAGGCTAAAGTTTAAACAGAGATTTATTTTTGTATCAGGAATATGCCCTTTTCATGGAGGGGGCAAAGGTGTCTAAGTTTTACAAGCTTTGTTAAAGGTGCTTTTTTTGCTTTTCTTTTTGCCTTTTTTTTTTTTTCCATGTGTAAATTGAACATTTTTAGCAGCTAATGAGTGTGCCCTAATAGCGTGGTGAGGACTGACCACACTGTTGTCATCTCAGAGCGTGTCAGCATCATATATGCCTGAAGGAATGAGGTTTAATTTCTGTGTTTTCTCCCAGATTTTATTTATTAGGGTGGGGTAGAGGGGTGCTACAGCTTGCACCAAAGTGAGGGAAGTGGAAAAATGGGAGGCTTTGGCTAAAAGGTGAATCCTGAATCAAGAATAAAAAAAAACAGTAGGGCTTGAGAGAACGTGTGAGAAAGTGAGAGTAAGTCTAGAATAGTGTTAGATAAGGAACTCAGAGAGAACAGACTACTGAGCTCAGAGTGAAAGGGGCTTCTGCAAAGAAAGAAGGGTGGTGAAAATATCATCATATCATCTGGTCATGAAAATGCTTTATTATCATGTATAACTTAAGGAGATTTTTAAAGTTGTAAATTCTATTTCCTTAGCTCTATTTTGAAATCTTAGCTTTATGTTACTTTGAGGTTTTGTCCTCTTACTTGAATGCTTTATAGCAATGTAGAATGCTTTAGGGTAACTTGTGTGGGAATGGTTATTTTTTAAAGTTTGAGTGTGCTGTTAATGAAAATTACATTCTTGTTTATTCATATTATTCTTAGGAAAATAAGTTACAATCACTTTGCTCACTATCCAGTAACCTGATTAGTCTACTGTTCTTGAACAGTAGCATTGGACCTGA
The DNA here is from genome assembly GCA_035583135.1 of Lophotriccus pileatus. NCBI lineage: Eukaryota > Metazoa > Chordata > Aves > Passeriformes > Tyrannidae > Lophotriccus > Lophotriccus pileatus. The sequence goes on from JAWWES010000094.1 coordinate 44,045,761, forward strand.
TATTTTGAACTTCACTTTCTCAACTTCTGAACATTATTTTTCTTTCTGCTGTTACTTTCAACTAATATAAACAGAGGATACAAGCACTACCAGAAAATACACAAAACTTGATATAATTATACTGCAGTTAGATTACGTGACTGAAATAGCACAAAGCTTTTTTTCTTCTTTTTTTTTTTTTTTTTTTTTGTTGCAAGTGTGTTTGTTATAATTCTTACTATTTTGGTGATTATTTTAAGGTGCCAGTGATGATGCTGTTAGCTGTGCAGTGATGCTTGAAATACTTAACACACTTTCAAAATCATCAGAGTCCCTGCAGCATGCTGTCATATTCTTATTTAACGGTGCAGAAGAAAATATTTTGCAGGTGAGAATATGTCAGAATTTTAAATTATACATAAAAGCTGCGTATTAAAACTCTTAACAAAGAAAAGAGTAACTGCAGATAAGGCTTGTGTTTAATCTATTGAAATAGTAGTTAAATAACAGTCTTAACATTCTCAGGAAAATGTGAATGATTTCAAAGGGAAAAATAAAGTTAGATTAAGAATGTTGTCTACATTAATTTAATTAGAAGACTTGGATTTTCTGCATCTGTTTGTGTTGTCTGCCTTGTCAAATCGTGTGTTATGTCTCAGTCATATCCAATCTTGAGTGATGGAAAATAACATTTAGGCTGGTCTGGTAGATATTTGACCTATATTTTTTTTGTTTTCCCATCAAGGCTAGTCATGGCTTCATTACACAACATGAGTGGGCCAAGTCAATCAGAGCTTTTATTAACCTGGAGGCAGCAGGTGTAGGAGGAAAAGAACTTGTTTTTCAAACAGGTATGAGCTTGCATTGTGTCCAGTTTCTACATAAGGATAATTTGATAATAAACAATGTAGACTTGAAGGAGTGTTGAAAGTGACTCTTCAGCAAAAGATAGGAGAACCTCTGTCTTTTTCCCTTTTCCCTCTTGAACCCTGTGCAGCAACTAATTTGCTCTCAGTCTTTAGATACTTAGAGGCTAAAGGACTGCCACAGAAGTTGCCTCATAGGTGGGGAGCTTGTATAGAACAGAGTAACGGAAGTTGTGTTTCCCTTTTATGTCAAGGTAACAAGGAGAAAAACATTTGGATACCACATGTATCTTACATACTCATACTTTCATATGCTCTACTTATTTTTCACAGCAGTTCTTTCAAAATCTTTTCAGGGAGATGTTGCTATTAGAACTCTATCCTTTATCAGGAAGCAGCAAAGCTTTATTTTGTAGGCTACAGTTAAACTTATGCCCATCCTGGTCAGACTGCAGGCTTGCCTGTACTGCTGGAGCTGCTTAGTTGTTTCTCTGTACTTAATGCTTTAAGGCAGAGACTTTTTCCTAAACAATGATATTGATGTGTGATACATACATGATGAATTGGAAGCTCAGCTTTTTTGGGAGAAAGAAGTTCTATTTTGGGAGATGGCTTACCTGCTCTGCCACTGAACACACAAGGCAACGGTGGCTTGTTTCTTTCTCCCCAAGTTTATTTCTCTCAACTGTGAATCACTCAGCCAACATGAATGCACTTATTATATACTGTATGGGGCAACAGCTTTACAACAGCAGTGAGTTCCTTTGTGTTCTGTATTTGTTACCATGAAGATGAATATCTTAACTAAAGTTCAGAAAGTATTGTCTGTGAACTTTCTGCTCATCTTTTGTTAGGACCTGAGAACCCTTGGTTGGTACAGGCATACGTAGTTGCAGCCAAACATCCCTTTGCCTCTGTGGTGGCACAGGAAATATTTCAGAGTGGTATTATCCCAGCAGATACAGACTTCCGTATCTACAGGGATTTTGGCAATGTTCCAGGTATGTTATCGTTCAAGATGTCAATGCACATTAAGCTTATAAAAAGGATACTGTTCTGTGGTTCACTATGTGAAGGTCCTCAGATTTGGTTTGTCTGGGGGCAAATTTTCCTGCTTTTGTCCTAAGGCAAGAGCTTTTAGGTTTAGTTTTTCATATGGTTTGCTAGGGATGCTTTTGAAGACTGGTGTTTTCTGGAAAGAAACTACATGGTAGAAAACTTTCCTGAAAATCAGGAAAATACTCCAGGAATCAACACCATGCTGTTAAATATTCTGTACTGAAACATTTTGGTACATGATACTAATAACCTGCATGTAGGAATGACATGTCTGTATCTAATGGATAAACAAAAATCATCTTTTTTAAAAATAATGATTTAATTGTTAATGCATTTCCATTACTCTTGGGTTTTGGGGTTCATTTTTTTTCTTTTTTATAATCAAACACTGAACAGAAATTTTTTAGTTTTACTAATCTGTTTACAGTTTTCTATCCATTCTGCAGAGAATGACCAGTGGGGAAAAAATGTGAAATGCTTACACAATGTGAAACACAACTCAAAGGACTGTAAAGTTCTGTAAAATCCTTGATGTCTGGAGTCACTTTCAAGAAAAATGATATTTCTGAATTCACTGTTAGAATTAAACAGTTGTACTGGCATATTCTAAACTCTTCTAAAATATACTTCCAGCCTGGAAATAAAGTAGATGATTTTGTACAATTTATCTTTATTTGTTCAGAATGATACCTGGATGGTAAATGAATTCTCACTGACCTCTGTTTTTTTTTTTTTCCAAAGAAATAAATATTAAATGATTGAGTTAAAGAACTAGTTTGTTCTTCTTTGTCCATTAGTAGAATTGAGGTCTAACTTGTCAAGCCTCTGCAAAATTGTGAGGACTCAGATTGCAGATAGCAGCTTTTTGCATGTGCAGCTGAGGAGGTGATTGGGATACAGGGAATGTATGACTAATCTAGCAGAGTAACCTTTTGGGAAATGTTTTTGTTTCCTTGAACAAATCATTTGGACTTTCAAAATACGAGTTTTTAGACTGGCTCTCTGCAAACTTGCTAACGCATTAGAAGTAGAAAGAACACACATTTTGAGAAGGTGTTTCTGAAGTTCCACAATGCTGCTTTTTATTACTTTTCAGTGTAGATGTTTACTGAAGTTTTGCAAGTAAACATTTTGAAAGCACCTTGTACATCTTTTCTGAAGCTGAGATGGTTTGGAGTTTTTGAGTGTTTCTCCAGTTGTGTACAGATATCATGCGAATTGATACAGTAGAAAGGACAGATACTTTACAGTGTTTTGAAACTGTTCTCTTTATAATACACTCAGAATCTCAGTATTCCTTTCACAAAGGAGACTATTTTGTTGTGGGTTTTTTTTTAAGTATAATGACTGGGCTACAAAGTAGAGCAATATTTTCTGTGAAATGTGTGTGAGACTTTCACATGTTTGTTTGGGGGTTTTAGAGTCACATAGATTTAAATTTTTTTTTTTCTTTCTGTAGGAATAGATTTGGCTTTTATTGAAAATGGCTACATTTATCATACAAAATATGACACATCAGACAGAATTTTAACAGATTCCATTCAGAGAGCAGGTTGGTATTTTAAGAATTCAGTAATTTACATAAGAATAGTGTTGTAGTTGCTTTGTGATTTTGCTGTAAGAGTGCTGTCACAAGAAGTTAATAATTTTAATGACACATAGTACATGTTGGACATGTTCTAAAGAACAAAGAATTAACTGAATATATGTCTTTTAAAGACAAAGGAAATATATATGATCTTCTTGGGAAGATAGACTTTATCAACATCCAGTGATATTAATTAGATTTCATGGTTGCTTTCAAATCAGAGTTGTCATCTAGCCATTGATACCTGATTGTTCAGCATTCTGTGTTCCTTTCACTAAGCCTTCTTACTGGTTATGTTTCTTATCAGAAGCTTATGGGTAAGTTGGTGACATAAAGGCTGATCTGCCAACGGAGGTTTCTTCTTTAGAATGGATCTCAGTCAGACTTACATGATAGCACGCAGACTGAGTAAACAGGATTTGTTTTCTACAACAGGTTGTGCTCATTGATGGCTTTTTGACAGATTGCAGTAAAGAAAATAACAGTACGACTTTTTAATTTCCCTGGAAAAGCTAGCAGTCCTAAATACCTCTAGGATTTTGACCATTCCCTCTTTAAGCTCATGTAGAAGGCAGCTTAGAATGACCAGCACGAATAAGAGTTTTAAACGCTTTCTTGCAACAATGCAGCTGTAAGACAGAAAGTAACACTTCTAAATTCCTGTTGGGAAGGTGATTTTACTGGTTATGATGATTCTGTAGAACATCTGCTAAACATAGTGCAGATTACAAAAAAAAAAGATAAACACTTCAGCACTTTCAAGGGTTGACTAAAAGCAAAATGAAAGTTGAGAACAACTGTTGTCATTTGATTAATGTGTTTTGGCTGTGCTGTGGGAAAGGTAAAGGTGATTAGTGCCTGTAGGCTACAAAGGAAAATAGTCACCTTGTCTTCTACCTTACAGACGTGTAGGGAAGGAAAGGCAGATAACTCACAGTCATTGCAGTGTGGAGATGTCACTTAGAGACAATGAGAAGAGGAGTAAGATTAGGAAACTATAAACTCTTCTCTGCGTTGAAGTCCAGTGCTAAATATCAGAACTGAAGAAGTATTTATGAGCTGAATACCTGACTTAATTGCAATGGTTTTACGTGGATGAATCTTCCCAAATATCCTCATTTTAGTGACAACTGTATATATTACTCATGAAAATACTATGCTGTATGTACTGTCAGATACCACTTTGAGAACAATCAGTTGTATATGTCTTTATTATAAATATTTCTATACAATTTTTAAGAACAGTTCTACTACAAAAATGCTGTGTGCTAATTTACCAACTCTGATGTAATTATGTTGTGTATCTGTTCTTTCAATAGGTGACAATATTCTAGCTGTCCTAAAATACCTAGCAACATCAGAAAAGTTGGCTAAATCTTTTGAGTATCGACATGGAAATGTTGTGTTTTTTGATATACTTGGTTTATTTGTCCTGGCTTATCCTGCTCGCATTGGCACAATCATGAACTATGTTACAGCAGCAGTTGCTTTTATTTATTTAAGCAAAAAAGTGTTACAGTCAAAAACCAGAGGTAAGTCCAGCTTTTTTTTTTTTTTTTTAAACAATCACATTACTCTTTAACGAGTAGCAATTAGTAGATGAAAAAGTGTAGATGGAAAAGTGTTCAGACCATTATGGCATCTTTTTAGACCAGCTTCCGAAATAAATTTTAGGTGTGCAGCATGCCACAGAAGTTGCGTTGTGTTTAAATCAGTCAACTGCAAATAATTACAGTGATAAAAGAATATGATAGGCCTAGATGTTTAGCATTTATGAATCATGACTTTGTGTCTTATCATTTCATGAAAAATAAAATTAAATCTTTTAAAGGTCTGAAAATTTTAAAAAAAAAATACTTAGTATCTTTTTTCTGTTTTGTTAGTTCAGATATGGCTTCAGAATTGTGTTTCTTTAACACCTATCCATAGGGAGGACTAAATAAGAAAACAACAAACGGGGAAGATGACAACAAAGCTTAATAAAGGGTGTAAACCTACCTAAATCTTCTAGTTAGACCTTTTCAGATATGTGTAGGAACATACCTGTTTAAAAAGAAAAAAATCAAACCAAAGCACACAGACACAACTTCCCCCTCAAAATCCAGAAAACATTCTTGGAGCAAGAAAAGTTACAAGAAAAGCAACTCCAGTTTTTCACTTGTTTTTGTTGGTTTTGAGACTTGAAAATGGTAGAGTGGTTCCACTGACTCTCTAGTAATATTTTTACTATCAGGAACAACAGTAGTCTGCAAAATACACCAGTGTTCTAGGAATAAATCTTGCAGTGGGGAAGACTGCAAAAGGCATGCAAAGAAAGAGACTAAGAGGTTTAGACCATGCTGTTAAGGAGTCTTCAGAGTGGACTCCTCATCCAGTTTTCTTTTAGTCATTAAAGTGATTATACTATGGGGTAATTAAAATTTTGGTGATAGTCTGCAGTGGAATACATGACTGTTCAATCAAACTTTTTTCTTCTTCATAGCTATTCATAACCTGAAGAAATTACTTACTGCATTTGGCTTGACACTGACAAGTTGGATCTGCACACTGGTGGCCGTGCTTATCGTGGCCATGTTTGTCTCTGTCATTGGACGGGCTCTTTCGTGGTACACCTATTTCTATGTTTCTGTGTCTCTCTATGGCAGTGCAGCTGCAGCTAAGCTTATTCTTGTGCATATGCTGGCCAAGAAGTTTTTCTATAAGGTAGGCTTGACTTTGCTGTTCATTTGTAGGGCAATGTAGTGTCTAATCTGTTGAAGACTTAATTTTTGGGTTCATTAAAATTATGGAAAAATTTTTGAGTATTTAAAATGTCACTGTAAAAATTGCTTCGTCTAAACATAGGGATTGCTCTACTAAATCAGAGAGGTAAGAAATTTGTGATTTAAGACAGCTTTGACCTTAGGAGATACTTCACGAAAAAAGTAAAAGCCTGGTAGAATACAGTATAAGGTACTGTTTCTTGCCCTATCTGCACTTTCCTTCTTGCCATCATTTCAGTGATAAGAGACCAGAGGAACAGCTGGAGAACATTTTTAATACCTTTCAGTGTTCTTGATAATTACAGAATCTACACATCTACTCGAATGCTCTTTTGAATCTTACGAGATTCTTGCTTCTGAATATACTTGTATGACAGGTTCCCTGTATTTAATAACTTATTTTGCTACAGTACCTCCTTATCTCTCTTCCATTATTTTAATGCTTTATTTAATCTGATTTATCATTTGTATTTTGTTGCAAAACATGGAACTCCAGCTCTCTCTGTTCAATACTGTCCTTTTATTATGCGTGTCATTTTGGTGATGTCATTTGTATTCATAAACCCCTAAGCAAATAATACGATTTTTTTATTTCAGGTGGTTCATGAGAGAGCTTTTTTCTTATATCTTGTCAGAATTTCTATCTCTGCCATGCCCTCTTCTAATACAGTAATCTGTGCTGTATAGAGCTTTCTAATGGAAGCTGTTGTAAAAGTTTGAGTAGTCACTCTTCCCTTGAAGGCTCTGCAGAGGGATCTGAACAGGCTGGATCAATGGGCCAAGGCCAGTGGTGTGAGATTCAACAAGGCCAAGTGCCAGGTCCTGCACTTGGGTCATAACAACCCCAGGCAGTGCTACAGACTGGGGGCAGAGTGGCTGGAAAGCTGCCCAGCGGAAAAAGACCTGGGGGTGCTGGTTAAACAGCAGCTGAACATGATCCAGCAGTGCCCAGGTGGCCAAGAAAGCCAGTGGCATCCTGACCTCTATCAGTTGTGTTACCAGCAGGACCAGGGCAGTGATTGTGTCTCTGTACCTGGCACTGGTGAGGCTGCCCTTCAAATCTTATGTCCGGTTTTGGTCTGCTCAATCCAAGAAGGACGTTCTGGTGCTCCTTGTGAAAGGAGGTTGTGGCCAAGTTGGGGGTCAGTCTCTTATCTCAGGTAACTTCCTGGTAAAACAAGAGGAAATGGACTCAAGGTGTGTGAGGGGAGGTTCAGGTTGGATATTAGGAGAAATTTCTTCATGGAAAGGTCTATCAACCACTGACACTGGGAAGGGGTTGAGTCACCAATACCTGGAGGTATTTAACAGACGTGTAGATGTGGCACTTAAGAATATGGTTTACTGGTGGCCTTGGCAGTGCCAGGTTTAGGTTTGACTCAAATGATCTTAAAGGTATTTTCCAACCTAAACAATTCTGTGGTTATTCTGCTTTATAGTTGTTTTGACCACAGCTGTAGATGGAACAGAGTTCTTGGTTGTCTGTGTTCTTTTCTGCAGTAGGTCATTTAGGCCCCTGCAAAACAGTGAGGATTTGGTGTGTGTTACCTTCTGTTGCTGTAATTTGTCATGTTTACTGTCTGTCTAACTGTTCTGCCTAGAATTCTTTTTTATGACTAACCCATGCAATTTAACTTGCATAATTTAATAATTATAGCTGATAACATTCCTATATACTTAGATGATGGTTTAATTATTTTGTATTAAAAACAAATAGGGCCTTGAGATATTTGATAGATGACAGTCTTCCAGGGCGGAAGTTGACTACTCAGGCATGCTAGGTTGAGGATTTAGGTGCAGTAATGTTTAGTCATTCATCTTACTGTTACTTCTTGGCCATTTGTAAGAGGTTTGGACTTGGATTTTGGGAAACCTTAGTTGTCAGGCAAGTCCAGCTTCATCCAAATGTTTGAAAAAGTTTGAAGAATTTAGCGAGATTTGATTGTATGAGAAGTTCTGGGTGCATCCATCATGTCTTTCTCTGGAAGTGGTTTCTTTTTAGTTTTTTTGGAGAGAGGAAGTGTTAACTGGTACATATATGTAACTAAATACATGTGTGTGGTGTTGACCCGTTGTGGAAAAGGTGAGCCATTTATAAACTAGATGCCATGTTTTTTAGTCTTTTGAATGAGCTGGCTGGTACTTTCACTAACTGGTCAGACATTCCAGGGTCTGGAACTATTTTGTGCCTACTGATTACCTGGTCATCAGATCAGCCATCTCAAAGTCACCAGCCTTGCATGCTGTAGCTTGCACTGCACTGCACAGTTTATGCTGCCTCAGTAACTTGCATTTTACTTAGAGTTGCAGAAAAGTTTTGGAATCTTCTCTCTTTCTTTGGCTATCAGAGGCAGTGCCTGTTCATGGCTCAGCAACTTGGGAATTAATAACCTTTATGTTTTGAAATAGGTTTAGCAACTCATATGTTTCTTTACCGCCCTTGTTTTTTTTTCTCACCACAGAACTGAACTAGGTGCTTTCAGATAACCATTGTTCGTGCAAGCACTCGTTCTTGCTAGCTAGCAGGTTTTCCAATTAGGAATCTTGCATTGCAAACACTGTAGCATTGCCCATGCCACTTAAAAAAACAAAACCAAAAAAACCAAACCAAAACAAACAAACAAACAAAAAAAACCCACCCGAGCAAACCACATTTTTGATGGTTAAACTTCCTTTTTTTCTTTTTTTTTTTTAACATATGTGGTATTATCTCACCTGTGCATGTCTTTTATTCAAAACAAATAATGTATTTTAAAACTCAGGCTTCTGAAGTGACATCTTGTGCCATGACCTGTAAAGGCACCAGTTTATTTGTGCACTAATAATAGTGCTCGTGTAAGAAGTCTGTTAACAGCTGCTGTTCAAAAGCAAGTTTAGATCCTCAGGAGATGTAGATAACTTTTTCACACAGAAGTACTATGTAACCTTTTAATTTGCTATGCTATTGTGTTTTTTATTAAAAGGCCCTCTTTGCCTGTGTACTTGAAACACTAACCTTGTGTATTCCTTGTATTGTCGTTTATACATCCCCTTCCTTCTTCTGCCCCAGCCCAGGTAATTTCTTTCTCAAGCTATGTCAGCAGATTTAAAAAAAGTAATAAAAAACTGTGCTCTCCTGGATAACTCTAGAATGGTAAGAAAATGGTGAGGTGATGCTTTTCAAAACTGTCAACAGGAAATTTCCCAAGAAAAACAATTATATGCAAGAAATAAGGATTTTTGTATGTGTGTGTTCTGATGAGATGGGATCCATGGAATGTCCTCAATAATTAAGAGTATTTTCTTTTTGTGTTACAGAATATGAATGAACAGTACCTGGGAGATATTTTTTTTGATGCCTCATTAATGATTTGGTCTATAGCATTAGCTGTGATGACTCAGATGGGCCTTTGTTCAGCATTCATTTGTACATTATGGGTAGCATTTCCTTTACTCACTAAGTTGATGATCCACAAGGAATTCCACCAAAAAGGTATGAGTTTTGAGAGGTGGAGGTTGTATTTCAAAACGTCTGCCCCTACTCTGCTACTGAAGGAAAAGAAATTCCAAATGTTGAATTCGAATAGTCAAATTAACTATGTCACAATTTTGTAATGAGAAAAAATGTTCTTGAACTAAAGACAGTTTTAAAGTATGAGAAGTTTTTTTTTAAAGTACACTGAAAACCATCCTGTGTCTCAGACTAATAGAACAACATGTGGGTTTATTAAGAAGTGATCAGATAATTCGATGGAACATAAAGGTGTTTAAAAAATAATGTAGTATTTAAGAATGTTTGAGGCAGAATACCTCTCAACAGTTTTTTTTTTTGTAATACAAGGTTAGGTTTGTTGTGGTTTTGAATGTCATATTGGCATTTGCTATGCAAAATGAGAATTCCTTTCTGTATCCATGTCAGGGGTGAGGACCAGTACTGCTTATTCGGCCTTGCAGCAGTATATGGACATACCAGCAAAGCTTTGTGTTTGTGTCCTTTTGAGCTTTTACTTCTTTTTGTCTTTTTTCTGTCCCCTGTAGGTGCCACAATGAAGTTTATTGTAATGTACATGCTGGGGATGTTTGTTCCTTATCTATATATGCTGTATCTTAGCTGGACTGTGTTTGAAATGTTTACACCTGTCATGGGACGAAGTGGTTCAGAAATTCCACCAGATATGGTATTGGCAGGATTTATTGTGGTCTTCACTATGATACTGTCATCCTATTTTGTAAGTAGAATTTGTAAATGTTGTTTAAAACCTTTAAACTTTCTCTAGAGTTTAGAATAAAGTTTTCTTAATTAATACTAGAAGTTTATGATAATTAGACAATATCTTAAATCTTACAGGAAAGTTCTCAAAAACATGTCAAAGATTCCACATTTTATGTTAGTCACTGAAGCAGGGCTTACATTGCTATATGATGATGTAGTAAAGATTGGTGTAAAATATGAAATGTGATGGTGAATTTTGAGCAGGCATTCATTTTAGATGTTGTTCATGGCTGAAGAATATGTACATGACACTTTAAAAAGAATTCTCAGATTTGGGGATTTTTTCTGCTGCTGTAGAACCTGGGAAGGTTCTAGTTTGAGTATTTTTTGTTGGCGGGTGTTTTAAAAATAGGAAATTTTTGAAAGCTCTAGGAAGTACTCATTTTTTTTTCTCTTGTTTTTAAATACTGAGTTTACAAAGAAGTATCTTGTGTCAGGTGATACTTGCAACTATTTTTTTTAATGTTGTTTCAGTTCCATAATTAAATTTTAGAGTTATACAAGTAGTGTCTTATTTTTTAAGTCTTGCAGTTTTATAACTAGGCTGTTTTCTTTATTCTCTAGGTTAACTTCATTTACCTTGTCAAAAGTACAAAAACAACACTAGTAACTTTAACTACTGTGTTTGTAGTCACTCTCATTCTTGTTTGTAGTGGAATCTTCTTTCCTTACAGTTCAGATGCAGCTAATCCAAAACCTAAGCGAGTCTTTCTCCAGGTAAGAAAAGCTTTCCATGTCATATTGCTTCTGTTGGTTGCAAGAGTGTTTGTTTTTTTCAAAGCTTAACTTCCCCCACTTCTTCCCAGAATAAAGTAACCTCTCCTTTCTTGCTTGATTTAAAAGCTCTAATGATTATTCCTGGATTTGAAAGAATTGCTGTTAAATTTCCCTTGTTCAATCTAAGCATTCTGTTCATTTGTGTCAGAAGAGCAGGGTATTTTAGGAGGTTTTAAGTAGGAATGAACAGTGGTAATTTAAAAAGTCGTGAGAGGAGAGCTAATACAGTCAGAGTCATCTTCTGAATGTGTTTTCATGGTATGTTTTTGATCTAAGTGTTTCTTGTATTCATGTTCATAAATACTTAGATACTTGTTCAGTGCATATTGAAAATGCAGTAGACCTGCATTGACATGGAGGATATTTCAGAGTTACCTCTGACTCATGCAAATGCTGCAGGCTCCATCATATTGCTTTTGTATTTTTTTTTTCTCTTCTAGCACACAAGCAGAAGATTTCATGATCTAGATGGAAATGTGGTTAAAAGTGACTCTGGTATATGGATTAATGGATTTGATTATAATGGAATATCTCACATAACTCCCCACGTACCTGAAATTAATGACACTATTAGAACTCCATGTGAGGAGCAGGCTCCCTTCTGTGGCCTTCCTTGGATTCTGCCAGTGCATTTCATGTTCCGGTTGGTGTGAACTCTGCCTACCTTGCGCACTTAAGTGCAAAGCCCATTGGTTGTTTGTGCAATCTCACTTGTGTAAGGGAAGAAAAAGCAAGACAAGAAAAAACAGGGCTAATCTCAGTCTAAAAGTAAACAATTCTTCCTCTTCAGAAGGCAAACTTCTGCTTAGGTGCAGTGTCTTCTGACAGAGTCTTTGCAAGAGATTGCTGGGTCTGCTGCCGGAGCTGTAGAGGTTGACTTGTGGAAAATGGATGTAAGCATCAGTGGAGAAAAAGATGACGGGGGGGCCTTCTGAAAGGCAGTTCACAGTAGGAGTATGTATGTCTCCTCCCTTCTTGCCCCCTTCATCGCAGCTGACAGCAGAGGATGTCTAGAGTACCAGGTCTCCACAGAAGAAAACCAGCTACTGTGACTATTTCTCATACCCCAAGAATCTCATGAGCAAAAGTGTAGCAGTCCGAAGGTGCAAATATTCTTGATTATTTGTTTTATAAATTGAGGTAAATAAAGGTAATGAGTAAACCGACTGGTTACTGTCTTTCTAGTAATACACCCTTTAAATATTTGTCTGGCCACAAGTTGCTGATTTTATCTTCCGCCTTCTAGAATCAATAGCTTTGGAATATTTCATTTAGTAGCAGCACAGGCAGCTATACTATACAGAAATTTCTTGGTTTCTGATGTTTAGTACCTCAGGGTGTTGCAATGAGAATAACTTG
>JAWWES010000094.1:44071450-44097371 GCA_035583135.1 Lophotriccus pileatus
CAGGTGCATTTTTTCAATGAGTAGAGAGAAGGAAGAGTGACTAACCTTTACTTAGCAAAGGAGAAAGGAATGCATCTTGCATGTGTGGTCCATGGGATGAAACAGTGTCAAGCTCTCTCTGGGAGCAGCTGACAGTACCAAGCCAGCTGCGACTCCGAGGTGTGTTTGAAACCCCTGTATCTATTTCCATGTTTACAAAGGTGTCTGCAGACTGAGATTTTAGTAGTTGCTCCCCTATGGCTAAAGAAAACAAAACAAACAAACCACACCATAGAAAAGTCATGTAGCTATCCAAAAGGAAATTTGGAAAGACTTCCAGGCATTTCTGTATCTAAGTCAACATTCAATTAGTTTGCTGAGGGACCAAGAAAATAAGGAATGCAGCAAATGTGGGTATTTCAAGAATTTCTGATCAGCTTTTTATGTGAGCACTGGCATAGAAGGAGTATCATCTGATAAAATGTTAGCATCAACAGACCTTAACTGATGCTGCTACTAAGAAGAGGAAGATTTGGCAACTACTGTCAACTTTGTCATAAGGAGATAAGCCAGTGAACTGAGAAATTGGTAACACAAAGGAAGTTTACATCAAAATCTTCAAAGTTTGTACCCTCTATCATAAAGCTAATTTCAAATATTAGGAACATCAACTTTTAATGTAAAAAAAAATTAAACAAAACCTCATCTAAAGACTATATAAGAATATTGATTTTAGTAATTTTCTGCAGCAGAATTTATGTTGGAGAAATTTCCTTGTTCAACTCAACATCTGCACAAGCGATACCCAGTTCAGTGAGCCTGAGAAAGTAGGAAACTTCAACAGAAACAAGGAGTCATCACGACACGAGATACCATCTGTGCTAAACGGAATCCCTTCAAAAAAGTACACCCTCTGTGAGAAAGCTGCTCAGGTGGCAAGCCTCAGCCTCTTCTTTGCTTGGCTGAACAGAGACAGAACAGATTGAGATTCACAGATGAAGCACTGCAGGAGGGAAACCTAGTCCTTATCAAGTCAGATGTTACAGCACCTGTTTTGTACTTTCCATTCTTGAAAGGTGAATTAATGGACGAAGCTGGTATGACTGGAAACGGCCAGAGGAAATCCTTGTGTAGCTTTTTCAAAGCTAACACAAAATCCTCTACATGGGCAGCTCTGGCTCTCTCCTTGCACAACCAGCCTATGAGCTCAAAGCCCAACTGTGCAGCAAAGCAGCCGAGGTCTTTTAGCTTGATTTCTTCCAGCAGGCGCCGAGCGTGCCGCCACAGCATCATGTCAATGTACATGTTCTCAGCACAGTCACTGTCCTTGCTCCACCTGCACACAGACCACAGAACAGCGACGTCAGGACTGATAAAAACTGAGTTGTCACGGCTGTTCACCACAACCACAGTACATCACATGACCAGAGTAGGGGGCAGAGAACGGCGGGGGGGAATTCTATACAAGAGCAAAAGCAGTTTTCATCATTCCTTGCTATTTATATTCTCTAAAAGATCCCACTGCCTCAACACATAGGTGAAATAAAGAACAAAAGTTACAACAGCAGCAGTGTCCATTGAGTATTAAAATATTAGCAGTGCAGAAAAGAGTAAAGTAGTAGAGCTAAAAGGCAGATGCCATTGCAAACCGACTTCTGAGAAACAAGTTTAGAGAACTGGTCAAATATTAGTCTACGACCCTTCCTATCAAAACGTTTAAGATAGTACCCTCTATGAAAAATGACTAAGAGTATTTGAATTTGTGCTAAGATTGTTTCTAAAGTCTTTATGGGGAAAAAAGTCAAAACAAAGATATTAATGAATCCCAGCTCAATGCTGCTTCTGAACCATAATACCTATAAATACTAATTCTGTATATACAGCAGCTTTAGAGTGGTTCACCCTAAGGTGTAAAAGGCTCTATTTGTAGCTTGTCAACACACTGCTAGATCAAGATGTGCACAGCAGCACAGTGCAACTGTGATAACTATGATGCTGCAAATTGTGAACATATCTTTCAGCAAAACAGATCCTTCAAGTGTGAGGTATGTGGTCTCAACAGCTGTCGAAATTACTACACATGCAGACAGTGGTTTCAGACTCTTTTGGTCACCAAGTATACCAGTGTATATGTTTATACAAATACATGCACATATATTTACATGCGTGAGAATATATTCCTCAAAGAATGTTGTGAGAGACACAAACATCACAAGCACTGTCAAAACACAAATGCAAAGGATGTAGAAGGAGATTATGACAAATCTAACTCTATCATATAGATGTATTTCTAGAACTTAAATTGGTAAGAGTGTTAGTACAGTACCTAACAAAGTGGGGAAGGAGATGACATTACTATCAATTACCTTTTTCCAGATGGGCCAGAAGGCATACTCAGTGTTTTTGTCAAATTAAACTTGCTATGGAGATTCTCCGCTGACTGAGATAAACTAATGCTGCGATGCCTGAAGAATTCAAAGCCACTACTTGAACTAGGTTCCTAAACCGAAGAAAATTAAAACAACACAGTCAAAGAAGCAAACAAGCTATGTAACATCAAGATTAATCATAAAAGTTTTGATGCACAGTACATAGTTTTCTCATCACAAACCTGAGTTGTTGGTGTAGCTGGGGGTGTCTCTGTTTCTCCAGAGCCAATGGCTTTAAGAAATCTTATCATATGACGACAAAGATCCCACTTTCCCTGCTCTAAGGCAGTATTAAATAGGAGAGTAGCATGTTGTCTGCTAACTGCTGGAACTTCCATATTCTGCAAGTAAAAATGTAATTAAGTTATCTGCTTTTGCTGTAGAGCAACAGAAGTCCTATTAAGCCACACGGAGTCGCATTCAAGTATACCAAAGATTATAAAAAGCAAATTTCATGCTACTATTTGCCTTTTTAACAGTAAAATAACTACTTACATCCTTCCTCCCTCTACTACCCTCCCTCCTTCATAATAGGGCATAATATCAACAGAAAACTGTTAACTGTTAAATTAAAACTGTTAAATTAAAACTGTTAAATTAAAACTGTTAAATTAAAACTGTTAAATTAAAACTGTTAAATTAAAACTGTGCTGAACATGCAAAACTTTGGTATGACATTTTTAAAATACTGCAGTATCAGTAAATATCACCACTCTTGCAGTATATTAGGTACCATCACCTGTAGGATAATAAGGTAAGAGGCAGCTGTGTCCAAGTCCTGGGCCATTAAGCACTCTTCAAATAAGTCCTTCGGGTTTCCAACAGCAGCAAAAAGATAATTCCACAGGGCATATTCTGTCTTCCTAGCACAATGAACAACTGTCTGCAGGAAGAGGGGGAACTCTGTAATGAACTTCGCCACAGTGGGAAGGAGAGGGTCGGGAATGGGTTCCCGCGAGGTAGCTTCTTCTTCCAGCACTTCATGAAGCATCAGTTCTAGTACATGAGGGAAGTATGGTAATGTGGCACAGGAGTGGGCCAAAAGCAAGGCTTGTTCACCAAGGTTCCTAACCAAGAGCTGGCGTAAAATGTGATGGAGGTAGATCTGAGAGGTTCTCTCAACAATGGAGAAAGGAAAGAGAACCTCCAAGTGTTCTCTAGCACTGCTTTGAGTGTATAAACAGTCATAGAGCACAGTGTCATTAACAGCACCAAGAACCAAGGCATCTTCAAACAAAACAGCCAATGGGTATATGTTGATGTGGAAAGGCAGCATGATCCGTCTTGACAGAAAGGAATGTGGTTTTCGATGATCTCTGGGAAACAGGGGAAGCCAGACTTTCATACCTGCCCCACCACAGCTGAGCCACAGAGCCTCCAGTAAGTGGCGTTTCTGTTTGTTAATCCTGCAAGTAGTCCATACGTTTTCAACAGACTGGGCTAGGACAACTGGAGCACAAAAAGGTAGCTATTTAAAATGAAAAATAAAAATAAAAAAATCAATATTCATTACTCCTTTTTTTACCCTCTTCACAAGAACTATTTTTTAGCTAAAAACTACTCTCTTCAAACACGTTGTTCTTCTAACATAGAAGAAACAAATCTGCTTATCTTTTAACTGCACCCTAGCATCTGAGAAAACATCACTTACTACTTTCATTAACTCGAGACATTTCTTTGACTTTTTTTAATCTCCGTAATATTTAGTCAGGAAGCAGAAAAGTAGAAAGAGAGAAAAGTAAAAACCTGCTCTCTGCTTCTTCAGTGAGCCCACAGGTTCAAGCTAGAACTGACAAAATTACTATAAACACTACATCTGCTAGTGTTTGAGCTGCAAACAAATCTACATCTGAACTTTGCAGATTTCACTCTCCCAGAGTACTTGTTTCACTTGGTTTTCATCAGCACAGAAGAACTGGAAAAAAACAGTAATCAATTTCTAGTGGTGACGGTGTTGTTTTCAGGAACTAGCAAACACAACTGGTAAATACTTTAGTTAGACATTCTTAGAGGGGGGAAAAAAAAAGCCATGGAATAGTAATATACTTCCAGTTAATAATTTTCAGTCTGTAAGTGTGGATACTGCCCTGCATTATATATAGAGATATATATAGTATATATATATATATATATATTTATATTTTATGTCTGGACCACTCTCTTCCACAACTTCTTCAGACGCTTTTAAAGCTATATGCAACATTCCACGTATATTTACTCACATGCTTTCTTTGATTAGGATTATTATCTTTATCCCTTATCTGGGGTCCAGATCGATCCCTTTGCAACATGATGAGTTGTCCTGCTAAGTTAAGCATAATACTTTCAGCTTCACAAGCCTATGGATAAAAAGAATATTATGCACATTATTTAAGCTTTTTGAATGCATCATTTTACTCACAACCACAATAAAAACCCAGGATACAAAGAGTAGATTAACTGCACCACCTTACAGAAATGACTAACAACTGAATTAAATACAGGATGACCCAGAAAAATCAGGTAGAACTAAGTACTGCAGTTCTTGTGCAAAGGAGTAAATGCTGGAAGGTTTCTTATTCATCAGACTCATTCCATGAGTTTGTTTGATATGGACTTTTTCCAGCTATGTATCTTGGCACAGGGAAGCCACCAGCATTTAAAGAAAAATAAAGCTCTGTATTCTTATCAGTATCATAACTATATGATTGCCAGTATCTGACTGCAAAGACTAACACCAATACACAACACAAAAAGAGCTGAGCCAAAAAGAGTTCAGCCACACTTGCACAGCATCTTGAATGTTTATTTATCTGCAGCTAGAGAAAAATCTTTCTAGTTACGTATATCAAGAATGCAAAGTATTCTTTCTAAAGATTTATTTAAGAACTGTCTCCTGTTAATTTTAAATCAAGTCACTGGAGCTATTGCCATGCTGTGCATGAAGCTTAGTTTTAAAATATGTGCATAAAGGACCTGTATGGTAAATTTGAAACATTAGGGGTTAAGGTCACTAATAGATAGAAACACTGAAAAGGCTGACACACTCCACAAAGTCAGACACATTGCTTTGTCTACAGTGCAGTGTCATATTTAGTACTAACAATAAAATTTATCTTTTGTCAAGAGGATCAACAGAGTTTAAAGATAGGGGCTCTTTGTTAGAAAGGAAGAAAGAGGTAGTACCTCTTCACTCTGAAACAAAGTTTAAATATTCCTGTTATATTTATGCTGTAAAAAGTTTCAGTAGGTTTTTCTCAAGATTAGGAAACACAACGGATCAGGTAATTCAGGAATACAGATGCTTTCTCATAGTAAGATGGACCAGAAAACCACAACATGTTGCTTTTTATGCCCTTGTCTAAGACCATATCAAAGTCTCTGGACACATGTTCAGCACTGTGGGACCCTAAATTAGAAGGAACTGAAGGAAGGAAGCACAAACCTTCAGACTTCAAATCTGTGCCACCACTTTCATATCTGCCAGTGCCTGTGTAGAAAATCATGCACCTCCACGTCTCCCAGCCTGCCTCACAGACAACACAACTTCTGAACCATCTTGAAGTAGCTGCTCTCATGAAAAAATACAATTCTTACTGCAGCTACTCATTTAAGCCTAATTTGCTTACACCCCAGACAACAAAAATCCCAGTTCTCTTTGCACTATGCTTTCAGTGGCCTGACTAATTTCTGGAGTTAAGACAGGGATTCACCTTCACACCTTAAGTTACTGTTTGGCTGCTGACGTAACTAGGGGGGGAGATTATCTTACTTTATTTTAGTGTGGAAGGAAACTGACAAGAAGTAACCTTTTAGGCTCATATGCCATCTTTTCCTTTTTTCTATTTATTCTTTGAATAATGGACATGCTGCTGCAAGAAAGGCAATTCCTAATGATACAGATTGCTCTGGTTTTCAACTTTTAATACACGACAGAGCAACATACCCTTGACATAGTTAAATTAAATTTGTCCTTCAAGATTTGGCCCCAAACTTTACAAGATAACAAGAGAAGGTATGAAATAAAATCCAAACTCTTATTTCCATCTCCTTGCTCCCAGTTTACAAATAAAGTGTCAGAAAGCAGTAGAAAAAACATGTTCTAGATTTTACCACATAAAAGAACCACTGATTCATGATTCATTTATAAGCCAGGTAACCCTTGAGGACTAAGCTAACAAATCCAGGCACCAATTCTACCAAAGTTTGAGACCAGTTACCTGCTGAGGCATCTTCAAGGTTATGCCAGTCTCTGTTCTCACTGATGTCAACGTAACAGACACTACAAGAAAAGGATGAGGAATGTACCGAGACATGGATACTTCTTGAAGAACTTGGATACTGGCAGTAGGATTAAGGCTGAAAGGAAAGATGACTACATTTAGATATTCTACAATAGTATTTAACATAAAGTTACTACCTTGAAGGAAACCTAGTGAAAAAAATAAGCAACTTAACCCCAGCAAATTACTCTACAGACTAAAATGATGTTTCTTTAATCAGGAAGTAGTAGATATGCTCTCGTATCTGCTCTGCATAAAACTTACCAAATAAACCTAAACTGGGTTACTTATCTTGACAGTTTGGGGAAATACATCTACGAGTGGATAGAAGACAACATCAGATGGTTCAGAATAAAACTCTATTGACCCTTCAATGAGACAGTTCCAGAGTTTGGATTCTATTGGGAGTTTCTTTGGAAAAGCATTAAAAATATTTTCCTCTAAAGGAAATTACTGATCAACAACTTGCTTTCTTCTAACACAAAATGGTCCCTTCTTGCTGAAACCAAAATACCTTAACTGTAAGAAAAATCATCTGCTAGGCACTTTAAGAAAAAAAAAAAGCTACCTGTGAATCTTTATTTGCTCCTTAGTTCTCTAATCTTAACTGTCTCAAAGTATCTGGCATATCTTATGTTGCTATTAAATTTTTGCATTAAAACAGCTCCCTACCACAATAACAAAACCAAACCTTTTCTCTCTCCATCTTTGAAAGTCTGCTGCCACCTCACAATTCCTATTTCTAATGTTATAAATGGTTTTTTAGTTTAAAAATATTCAAATACATGGGTGCCTTCTAGTACCTTTTTTCTTCTATTTACATTCAGTTTTCAACACCCTACCAGTTAAGACCATGTTTGATCAGACAACTGGAAATGTGCATACATCAGTCACTACCTCCACACCTAATCTGCCTATCAGCATGCAGGCACGTGACAACACTTGGCATATAGACAACACTTACCCCTACGTAGTTTAAAAATCTGGCTCCACGAGTGGTCAAACACCTTTGTATTACACTAAGAATTTACTCAGACTGAGAACAGAATTACAAGTACCACACTGCAAAAGCATTCACGTATTGACACTCACCCCTCAGACCTTCTCTCAATACTGTAAAGGCAAATGGAACAATCTGCTCTGAACAATATGACAATGTCCCGGAAGACACTCAGTAGTAACGTGTCTGCTTGCACTTTGGTGATGTGCGCAAATGCATTGTCAAGATTAGACGTTCGCAGGTAGATTCTCAGCTACAAGGAAAAGGAGTAGCTTGAATACAGGTTCTGTTTACCAACAAATTAACAGCAGTTCCACTTTCAACTATTTTCTTTTTTTGTGGAATGGCTGTCAAGGATTTCTAGCAAGACACCTTATACACCTGGGTTTTTGTTTCATCAAATGTTTTACCCATTGCATTTTATCACTGCATCCCAAGTGATTAAAGCACAGTACAGCCAAATCTGAAGTACTGAACAACAATAATAAGGAAGGAGTTTTAGTCAATAGTTTTAAAAATCAAAGAGTGAGTAAATATTCTCTGCCCATCTAATTTAAAACCTTACAAAAGTGTCCCAAAATACTGTAACTGGGCATCTCAAAACAGGCTTCATCCTAACATGCAAAAATGTCATAAAGTTTTCAGAATAATAAGTAGATTCAGTGTAGTCAGCAAAAAATCGTTTTTAACAGTAACAATAAAAATTTTCCACAATTACTTATGTATTAATAAATTCTGAGTATGACCAAAAGCCACCTATGTTTATAGTTTGTAAATATGTTTATTATACTACTACTGTGCTTTTCATGTTAATACCAGTGTAGAGCAGATCGGATATTCTAATCATTATATATTTACTTTGAAGAAAAATACCTCACCTCTTCTTGATGATCATTTAAATTATAACATGCAAGAACAATGAAGTCATTCCACCATGCTAAGCCACCTGTTACCATCATATTTTGCTCCTAAAAAACCAAACAAGCAAATGACATATATGTATGCATTTTTATACACTTATACACATAGACATGAACATTATGTGAGTAATTTCTGAAAGCCATACATGATCTCTATAAACTTGACACATATGGCAAGACAATCGACATATATGAAGTTTTCATTGTTTAGAAAACCAAAGTACTGAACAATAGTATGCGAAGGACAAACATCATCCTGTAAAACACAGCTTTTCACAGTTCCTTATGCTATTGGCATCCCTGAACTCAAATCTGCCTCTGGCCGGAATTTACAAGCTTTACATCCAAAGCTACGTCACACAAATTCTCAGATAAGACATATGGAAGTAAGTGTCTGACTATATACACTCAAATTTGGAAACCTGTCAATAATCAGACACAAATCTGTGTGTCAAAACCATAAGATAAGTGTTTCAGACATTTTATGAAAAACACATGTAAAACCACCATCCCTAATCCCAAGTGTGTCTACAGGCAGTTTACTTGGAAAGATATTGTTTAGTTTTCTCCAAGTCTCCCATTCCAACCAATAAAATCTTCCAGTACACCAGAATAAAATACCACAACTTCTCACCTGGGTAATGTTTCCAAAAAGCTTCCATTTTTTGGTGAGTAAAGAATAATGTGCAAAACCAAACTTGCCAACAACAGCTACATTCTGTCCAAGCTTGTCAATAGCTGAAAACTGTAAAAAAAAAAAAAAAGGAAATAAAGAAATTATCAGAACCTTATTTAAAGGAACTTATTTAAATGATATATCCTATCCACGTACAACACCACGCACAACACTATAACATCAGACGCAAAACTGTTTTATACTTTACTGCCCAACGCAGTCTTTTTTCTGTAATGTAAAACAGTGATGTCATTTTCCACAGCTCAGTCGATTGTAATGGATGATTGTAAACCTCCAATATTTTTAAATAAGCAAGAATATATTCTTCAAATAACTCACCCTTATAGGCCAGTTGCTCTCTAGATATGTACTATGAATCTAAAAAAAAAAAAAAAAAAAACAAGAAAAAAATCAAAACCACATGACTATACCAAGTACCAGTGAAGTACTGAGTAATTATGATGTCCTAAAGTAATTTTTACAATGTCCATGTTGTTCCAAAACACTGGCTTAAATGTTTTTAATGTTGGATTTTCTTTTTTAGATACAATTACTCCCAGCCTGCTGAAAGTTACTGAAGCCTAAATGTTACCCTGTTCTTATCACATGAAATATCAAAATGCATCAACAACATACAACAGCTAATACTATATTACAGATTAATAGCTATAATTTTCTCATCTCCCCTTCCAGATATTTCTCCCTCCAAGTGATCCTTTCGTGGGAACGTAAAAGTTTTGACAAACAGAGCATCCAAGTGTGACTTCCAGTGTTGAGATGAAATTTCTAATCCCGTCAGAAATACACATCAGCATATCCAAAAGCCTTGTTATTAGAGAACTTGACTGGAATATGTCAGGTTAATCTTGACACTGGATGCTTCATGTCACATGGAATGATACAAACCAAGGTTCAAACTCCAGTCCTTGGTCTGCCATAAGGCAGATAGGTACTCTCATTACCCAGCCACTTTCTGTTTTCATGGGTATCTTGCACCACACAGTAATTCTAATTGTGTTAACTTTTCTCTCACCTCAGCCTTCTCCCCTCTACATCAGTTTCAGAAGACAATACAGCTTCCTGACCAGCTAAAGTGGAAATTCAATAGTATCTAGAACCTGACTTATATGCCTAGAATCAAATGCTGTTTAATACTATCGATTCATGTACTGTGTGAAGAACGAAATTTTGGGAACCTTGTAAAAATCTTTATTTAGAAAAATATCTACCAATTCAAGCACGAAGAATTAGAATTACATTAGAATTACAGATTGAAAGTTATTTAACTTTTTGTTTGTATTACAGACAAAATAAGAATCTGCCCCATTACTAGTCTGGAAATAATTTCTTCTTTGGAAGCCTGATTCTGTGAAGTTTTAATTACAGGCTTAAATAGATGCCATTTTTCATGCTTGAAAATACAGTCAGCTCTATTCATCAGCTGAATATGCTTACAGCATTTTCCAAAAAGAACAAAACAAACCCCCTAAAGGGTTTCTTGCATGTTGCACTTATTCTCCCTTTCAAAGCACAGGAAAGTAATTAACTGCTCCTTCCCAAAGAGTTCTTTTATTGGCCAGGAGGCAAACTCTTAGCCAAAATGCTGAGATGACCAGTGTTCCTTTACCATTTGCAATGAGAAAACGCTGTACCAAGGCAAACCCCAAGAGACAATAAAAAGGCAAATGATCTCATACTAGAGGAAAACAGTATGGCAGAAGAGAGCTGATGAGATCAGCTGCAAATTTCAGTCCTACAAACTTTTGCGAGCACAGAGCACATATAGGCAACAATTACCTGTACAACATGCCAATGCCGGTGTCCTAGTAAGGTGCTTAAACCCTGAGAATCTAAACTGCCATCTGAAAATGGGCCTCTTTCCCTGCTGTGGTTATGTTCAGAGTGTGCTGAAGTATTTCTGGGACTCTGAGCCTGTGTTGCATCTCCACAGTTCAAATACAAGCGATCTTCTCCTTGAAGGAGGACTTGCTCCTGGTTACTCTGTATGAAAAACAAAACAACAAAAATCCAAAAGCAACCTTGATTTCCATGTACAGAAAACAAAAGAAAACACATGATCAATATACTTAGAGCACTGAGGCAGTTCTCAGTTTTTTTTATCACTAGGTACTAGCAGGTTTTATGTTGCAGCATTGCATAGCAGTATTCTCCCAGTACCATTTTAAAGGCTCTATGTCAAAACAGGAAGACAAGCCTAATGGCTGCAAAACAGACTCAAAATCTGTTAAGAGAATAACTCAGAGGTCACCTGAAAACTGGAAAAATGCTCTAAAATAATGATATATTTATCAACAAAAAAACTTACCATACAAGGATTAACAGTGAGTGCACTCTTGATGAACTGAAACTGCAGAATACCAAACTGCTGAGCTTTACTATTTGCATCTCTTTCAGGTTTCATGTTTGAAGAATAATTCCCATCAATAACCCAGAGATGATACCCTTCTGATCCCCAGGTCTGAATGTCAAAGAATAACAATAATAAAAACCTTAAATCAATGCTATATTTTCTCAAGAAACAAGAACTACAGAAACTTACTGTAACTGATCTTATGATAGACATGATCCTGGTAAAAAACCCACCACATTTTGGTATTCTAAAATGTATCATTGTAGGAATCAAGCAGTAAAATTCACAAGTAACAGTAAGAATCTAGCTTGAATTACTTCCTTTAATATGCAAAAGATATTAATTAAATGAAGCGTGATTACACAAAGACACCCAAACATTCCTGATCTCCAAAATTACACTGGCTTTTGTTCATTAAATTCAATGGTATCAGAGTTTCAATCTTTGAAGTTTTTTAAAAGCTACATTGTACTGCCATTGCAAAGATGTACCTTTGCCTGGGATACATGTTTAAAATTGTCAATCTTCATAGCAACTAGGTTATACATAAACAAAAAAAAAGTTTTAGAAATGCTGTACAAAATTCATTATGAGGCCTTGAAGAATGTGTTTGATATTTATCAATATCTATTGATTTTACAGATCTAATGTTAACCACTTTGTATTAAAACAACATATGGAATTCATAATCTGAGTAAAGTTACTTTAACTGTCAAGCCAGTAATTTTAGAGAAATAAGGAAGTTTACAATTAGTGTTTTACTGTATCTCTCTGTCCTTTAAAATACAGCACTAGATTAAAAAAAAAAAGAAAAAGAAAAAAGGAAAAAAAGGATATTATGGAAAACCAAAAGTGTTCATTCTTAATACTAAAAGCAAAGACAAGAAAAGGCATGCCCGGAACACTTCATGATCAGGTTAATACATGAAGAGAAAAATTCATCAGCTGTCCCATTTTCCTTCAATGAACACCGCAGTTAAGAAGTATAGTAGAGGCATCTTTACTCTTGAAAATTAAGTGAAAGAAAGACAATTGGAGTTTTTGAAAATCTGTTATATTCAAAACAATTTAAAACATTAACAGTCACCTTATTACAGTGTTTTTACATTCATATTTACCATGGAACTGATCTTTAGAGGGTCCTTTTTGGCACCATCAGACTGATACCTTAAAAACAGAACAGAACAAGTTTGAGTTTGGAACTAACTTTATCAAAATAAGAAATTATTTCCTTATCTTTGTATTGTTATACAGTTCTATACTGAACCTCATCTCAAATGGTAAAGCCCATTTGATCCACCACACTGCAAAAAAGGCAATGCAGTTGTAGATGTCTAGCATAAACTGTCTGAATGGTGATTTCTGGATGTTAGCATATTTTCAGCAAATATATAGTAACACTGAGGGAATTTTAATATCTGCTTGCTCAAGTCTGCCTTCAGGGTAATTTGCTTTTACAATCAAAAAGACCACTACAAATGATATATTCAAATGATCCTCTCCTAAATATTTCTCAATGATTTCAATATCTAAGAAATCATAAGGGAAAAAGATTTTAAAAAGCTAATTCAGTGAATTAAGTTCTAATTAAATGCTTTTAATTAGAAAAATAAAGGCTTCTAATTTACAATTTCATTAAAGATACTTACGCAAAATCACCTCCTAAAGTACAGATAAGCTGAGCACCAAAAACACTCCATAAGGACAAGCCTCCACATTCCCAGGTCACCATCACAACACAGCTATCAGGTGACCATCTGATTAGTTTAACAGGTCCTGTTTTATTCCAAATATCTGTTTAAAACCAGATAATAAAATATCATGTAAAAAACATCAAATGTCCTTCAAATGCCTTCATGGTAAGAGGGGAAAAAAAGGTATATGGAATTAAATACTTGATTTTTCAATTAACTTATGTATTAAATCAAAAGAATCATCTCAAAATTAATAAGTAGCAAATAAAAATTTCACGGTTTCTTTCCACTGCATTCTTTGTAAATAGCTGGACAATTCTAGCAATAAAAGTAGCTCACCAGGGTATTGTTTTGGTGTCAGCTCCAATTTATGAGAAAACTGCATGGCACCAGTGGTGGTATCTATCGTATAAACCTGCACAGAGCCGCTGAAAGAGATTACACATGCTTTAGACTACAGAACATTTGGATTTCTCATCAGTTTCAAGAGGTTAAGGAAAGCACTTTTTCCTCTCACAAATATCAAATTTATTTATAACAGAAACATTGTGTCAAGTAATATTCAAAGAATTTTATGAAACAAATTTCTAAGATACTTTCCAAAAGGCAGCAGAGGACCCTCTATAACCAATGCACTAAAACTGATTCATTCTCTGAAAATACATATGCACACAAAATTGATTTATTTATGGCTTCCAACTGCAAGGCAATCCACAAGGAAGGTCAGTATTTACTCAGTGCTGTAGTTCATCAGGGTTGTCCTAACTCATACCAAGATCAGTAAATTACAGTAACTACTACTGTTTCAGAGGAAGCACCAACACACTACATTGTTACTACAACTGAGAATACTAATTCGTAAGATAACAGCTAAAAAATAAACTACTAGATCTTTTGAAATGCCCTAAAAAAAACCCAAAGAAAATACAATCAAAGAAAATAAAAAGCTGCATTCTAGACCCACTAAAGCAGTATTATACAGAGCAGACTGCCTTGAAGGAGCAGTAAGCAAAACACCACAACTAGAAGAACTTTTGCAACATTTAGTTTACAAATATTCACAGATACTCAAACAGGCAACATTTTGCCTGACCAAATCACCACTTCACAAAGCATTTTCTCAGTTCAAGTGCTGATTCTTGTCCAATATTATCATGATTAACTGCTTAAAACTGATTTTATAATCCTGCTTTGAGATTAGCTGGGATAGCAGCACTTTCCAACCCATTCTAGTGGTCCAGCCACCTTTTATTTTTATTTCCCCCAGGGTGGAATAGCAAGCATAAATTTCAACTGCAGTTCAAGCAGGCAACCTCCATTCTCTCCACCTCTCTCCTACCTTCTTGACAAAGCACATTATACAGTCTCCTGGAAGATGGATCAGTTTCGTCTGAAAAGCTCTTGCAACACAACTTGGTAAGAAGTAACTACTACTTCAGCTTTATAATTATAATGTTTCCCCCCAGACTGAACTAGCTTTACAAAACTTACTTGGCACATCCAAATGCCATTAGCCTGTATTTGTTATTCACTGCAACACAAGTTCCATCAACCACATCTTGTGCCCAAACACCATGAAGTTGCTGTAAAGAAAGAAATTCACAGGATTTTTTGTTAAACAATGCTTTTATTAATGACAGTCAGCTTCTACCCATATTCACCATACTACACATCTATTAGTTGACCATCTCATAAAATTTCTATTGCAAATATCAAGATGAACTGACATGGCTCAAATAAACAAAACCCAGTATACGTAAACCTGGTTTCATTCTTCTCACTAAAAGTTACAGAAAGATGTTGAGTAAGGAAACTGTTTATCAGAACTCTAAATAATCAAAGCTACTCAACACCAATAAGGCAAAAAATAAAAACCCAATAAAGAACCTCATACTGCATAAAAGAACCCCAGTATATGGCACTAGAATTGAAAACACAAAACAGGGAAATAAACTCCCATCTGCAAAAGCTGAAATCACAGATATTATAATTGTGTGAAGAAGTCTGGACATTAGATGTATTCTTTCGTGTTTTCTGTAACTAAAATGATGATATCTAATGAAAAAACATATTAGTTTTTAAGCTGAATTACACGTAAGAAAACACCTCACTTGGGAAAGATTGTTTTAAAACAAATTCTGAAGTAGGCCTGTCATTAGGTGAAAGACAGAGACTTGATCAGGGCTAAAACCTAGAAATATTACCTATGATATTCAGCCATAGGAAAAAACACTTCTTATCATCCCACTTGTAACTAGCAACAGGAAGTCTGCTGCAGACACAGTAAGACCATCTCTAAAATGATATTTTGAATAAATAAACAAGTTAAATTTACTATCAATTATGTTCTCCCATGGATGCTAACCCTAGACCAATTTAGCTCAAACGAAATAGTTTTGTTCTTATGTTATCTCTTAAGCGGATGCTAAATTTTAGTTTCTTTGTAGCTGAACAGAATTTAATGTAGAAAGCTAACTGAATTACAGAGACCAAGGAAAATGCACTTACTGTACAGTACAGGGTAGAAATACCAAAGGAAACATACCTCAGCAGTGAATCTACTTGACATTGGTGTAATGAAACCAACTCTGCCATCATTAAAAACAACAGCAAAGCCATCAAGCGTGGCGCAGTATTCCATATCTCGGATGTAAACATCTTCAAAGCCCAAAAATGAACCTGCTGAGAGAATATCACTCTTTTAAGATGTGAACACAGAAATATTGCAAGCCAACGGACATTTCAGATGTTTACATATTAATTCAAAGAAAAAAGCTAATTTAAACAGGCTATTTTGTACACAGTTATAAATGGTAAAATTTTCTCATCTCTGCTTCAGTTTTTATATTAGATGGTGTGTCATCAAAAGGTAAGCACTGTAAGCAATAAAAAATCCCAAAACCTACCTCGAGAAGACTGCAGATCCACAGAAAATGGAACTGTACACAGGTTGATGGCCTTCCTTCCATTAGTCATACCATCCCAGTGAACGAGATGGAGAAATCCATCAGCAGTAGCAATAAGGAGATCTTCTAACATGGACTGCAAACTAACAAAAGTATTTGTCAATCCTCAAAAAAACTGCATCTCAAATCAATGTTGTGAAAAATCAGTTAAAGTAATAAACACCATTATTACTGCTTCTTATATCAACAACTATGTTGTAAAGTTATAAGCAAATTACAAATGAAATACCCAAGTCATCCAGACTGTAAAGTACCAAGATGAAAAAATATGCTATATACCTCTGTTTTTCTTCAGTAATCACTGTTTATGAACAGGTCTGCATTGTTAGAGCAATTGTTTAACTGATACATGAGCTGCTGAGGATCATTTCAAGATTCTTCATTAACCTTAATACATTCCTGCCAACAATCAATTATACATCTATCCTATAGAAAATTAACAGTACTGCCTAGCCTGTAAATCATCCACAACACTTTCAAATCTGTGGTCTAAGCAAACTGATGGAGGAGAAATTAGACCTATCCTAAATACTTCTCCAAATATCTTTAAAGTTCTGAAGACTACTGTTAGTCTACTTGCATGCAGATAACAAGGACAGCTTCTTCCAGTATATAGTGCATGTCTTGCAACAACCACATTCTGTTATGGAGCCTCTCCCCAAACTGCAGTTTATTGTTTTGTCACCTCATCCCAATGCTCACCAACTTTTCACATATACTTATTTAGTATGTTCGAAGTTCATTTAGAGAGAAGGCAATGACCACAAAAGAGGAAGAGGTACACAAAAGGTTTTCCAGGAGAAGTAAGGACCCTCTGCAGGTAGCTGGAGAAATGTTGAAATGCTAGGTAGAGTTTTGCTCTTACCTACCTATGTTTCCATGAAACCTCTAATACACTGTCTTAGTTTAAGACAAAAATGTTTGCTAAGGAGGGTGGGTTAGGAAAAAAAGAAACCAAACTCTTCCCTCTAAGTTATTATGACTTTGAAATTCAGAGGCTTCAGGTGAAAAGGTGAGGAAAAGGAAAATAACAGCTCTTTATTAACATATTTATAACAGCAATTTACTTTTTTACCTCCTCAGACTCACTAGTCACTAAACTTACTTATATTAGTCCTTACTATTATTAAGTCTAAAAACTTACTAGAAGGTTTTTTTCCATCCAGTTTTTCCTTCACTTTTTAAGAAGTACCATTATATGCAGAAAAATTCTTAAGACCTCATTAGTGAACGTACCTTGTGATAGAGGCTTGCAAGTCCAACACTTTCTTCATTTCTAGATTTAATGAAGGAGCACATTGTTCTTCCTTATAATGTGGGGTTCCCTTCAGATGTGGGCTTCCTCTAAAACAGAAGAGAAATACAGTTGAAACAAGCTGTCCCTCAGAAGAGGTAAGAGTTACTGACTTGCATTCCTGTGGTCTTTTTTCCTCCTACATATATACATACACCAGTCACGTGCAACCTGCCACAAGAAGCCCTGAATATCTATGAAAAAATTTTAATGCAAAACATTTAGTCTATCAAATCATCCTATAAGTCCATAAAGACACATACGTAGGCAAAATAAGACAATAAACAGAGAACGAATATTACAAGAGCTGTACAGCCTGTCTTAATACTCCTAAAATAAATTATACATATCAGTGGAAATTCTGAGTCAATAAATTGATATTCAACTGTTTACATCAATTGTGTTGAATTTTTAAGTATCTCCAATTCATTCTTTTCCAGGATGCATTACAGATATTATAGACTACAAAATATTTACATTTCTTCCATTCCTTTTGCCAGATCGATTTTTATAATATTAATTCAGCATGTGCAACACAACAGGTAGACATTTATTGCAATATTTCATAGGAATATATCTCCCTACAGCAAATTAACAATAAACCTAAGACCTACTAAGAAAGGAGATGACTGAACACTGATTCCCTTCCTTTAAACAGACAAATACAAAAAATCAACTTCTAGATGTAAAAAGCTTCTCATTTCTATCTTCTCATTTTAAATTTCACATTTTAATCATTATTTTACAACACCATTATACATTACTATACAGCATCATTAAAGCACTCCTTATTTGTCTTGGTTATCAGATGTGCCAAACACTTCATTAACTATTTTCTTAGTGAAAACTGACCTACAATCACAAATACTGCAACATGTCATCCAGCTCATCTGTGTCATGAGTAATAGTAGTAAATTAAATGAAACAGGCATTGCAGACAAGTTACAATTTAGTCAGAAACAACAGATACATATCTATGCAATCTTTACCTGTATTTTAACTGTAATTTAACTGACTAGATGAAACAACTCAAGAATCAGTGGTAGACCTGAATCTTTTAAGCAAACAACTAAAACCGAGAGAAAAAGGTTGTGTAATGCATAAACATTACTGTTAGGTAGGTATAACACACCACATAATAGGTCTGTTTTAATTGACCACAGTACTTAAACAAGTGTAAACACAGTATTTCTGCACAATACAAACTACAAAGCCAGAATGGAAACATGGCTTAAAAGACATCGTTTGCTGGAAGAGAAATTTCAAGTATCCATGTGGGCAAGCTTTTTTTTTTTAAACACCTTTGATAAAAATATAGTTTTTCAGTTTCATGAGCTAGTTTCAGCAAATTTGTTACCACGTTATTTTTATTTGTTACCAGCATTGTTTTTTCACTGGGGCTCTATCACTGTCATCCCAAAATGGGTTCTTTTACCCGATGTACAAGAGGTTGATCCACGCACAGAGCTGAGGTACATCCAATAATGCCACTATTTCAGTTCATGGCCTGTGATTATGTTTAATTCATTGATTCAAAAGAAACTCCTAGCATGGGTGCAAAGGGGGTGCAACTGAAAGTACACTGTGTTCACACAACACACATATGCATGAGTCAGCCTTACTGGCTAAGTTACTCTGACCTTTAAACGAAGAACGTACAGCTGACAAAATCAGGAAAGAATGCTTGGTTCTGGGTTGCCACATCAGCATCTGCTACTGTTGTAGCCAAACTTAAGTAACCCACCTTGCACAAGAATTGAGAGAAGCGAATGCGGTTCCAATGACCAACCAGCTGCATGTCGAATCAAATGTAATCCCTCCTATCTGCATGGCATCTGTTAATGTAACTAAGCCTGTGAATAAAACTCCTTAAAACTCAGAACTGAGAAAAATCTCCAACCTCATCCACAATTCAAGAAAACTTCAAATATGGAAAGATTAGGAATGCTGGGCTCTTTTCAAAAACAGACAAAAAACCCCACACCAAACCTAAAGCATCCCAAATTCAAGGAGGCAGCACCATGCAAAATCATAGCCAGCTAGATTCCTCTCAGCTGGTAGGAAGAACTTCCTTGAAGTTTGTTATCTGCTGGAGAGGGAAGGTTCAAGGAGGGGGAAACAGGACAACAGGCAGCTAATTTTTCTAGTGCACTACTGCACTTATGTCCTCTACTATTTGCACAGCAGTTAAGTGTTACAACATGATCCATGGACAAAACTCACTCAGAAATAATATTACAAAACTTAGTCACTACCAGCAAAAGCAACTAAGAAATACTTAGGAAGTTAATTACAAAAGAATCTGAAAGCGTGTAGTTAAAAGACATTTTTATAATTGCAACAGAGGTATATAACACATAATATTTTTTAGTCCACCTTAGCTATTTCAAAATAATGTCCACTGTTTTCTGCTTATTAATGAAGAATTCTTGTCCAGAGGCAGAAGTAGCATTAAATTGGGATTTAAGTTTCCCCCGTACAATCTGGGGTAATCATAGTAACGTAGGTAACAATTATGGTTGCACAATAGCTTAGAAAAGTTCAGAGATGCTCTCACACTCAAAAAATCTTGTGCTTCAAAAAAAAAAAGAAAAAAAAAGCGTGCCTAATAGCAGACATTGTATCACTTAAGAAACAAATAATGAACAAGTCAGTAGCATCCATTCTCACTAGCTAAACTGCAGCTGTGTGGGAAGCAATGGAGACTTTTCACTTAAAAAAAAGTGAAGACTCCAGGCTTCTCATCAGGAAATATCTTTAAAACAGTAAAATATTTTTATACTGTTTTTGGGCTATACTTTTAATTGTTGCTGCTAAAATGGTTTCTACAGTAGTACGAAGGGGGAGAGATGGGACAAAAAGAAAATTAAAACCCGGGATGTTTCAGCTATTAATGGCAATATATTTGTGACAAAACCAAAGCAGTGTTTCTAAATAAATTTACATTACCAAGAACTCAGAGTTGATCTCCTTGATGGCTAAGAAAGCAATAAAATTACAACAGTCATTACTGTTGCATTAGCACAGTTACACAATGTTTATTAACCATTTTTAAATGGTTCATGTGAACACTTCAGTAAAGTGAACACTGTACAGCTGAGGACTTAATTTTTTATACCTGATTCAAAGAGCCTCCATCATCACCTTAAACATGTGATTCTTTGCTAAGAATCCACCGCCTACAATGCTGTTTAGGAATGGTTCTTAAATAAGTAAAGCCCTTTGAGCTTTGATTTTCATGCAATTAGCATCTTCTCACCCCTAAATTTGCATCTCTTCACCATACACTGCAGGAATGCACCAGCTGAGGATTAAATGTCTGGTTGGATCCAGAGCCATATTCACACAGATTGGCAATAGCCACACCAGCAAAATCAAAGAGAGTCTATGAAAACAACTACAAAAAATGAATAAGGATTTAGAAAAGTAATTCTTAGTACAGTCTTTACAACACAACTAGGTAGTAGCAGGTTTCTGTGGTTTGAGAAAGAACTAACTAACTGGCATAAAAATGTTTTACCAAATTATTATTCCAGTTGCAAAGATTTCCTGACAGCAGTTAAAACCCCTTGAACCACATCAAGGACTAGCAAGTGCCGTAAGAGTTAATAAAAATTCTGCACTATTCTGGTTTTAAAAATACTTCTTCTGAACAATGCCAAAAACAATTTACAGGGAAAACCACACTGTAAAGTTTAGCAGAAGCTCAATTCTGAACAAAAATTATTTAGTAAGTTAATTAACCATATACCCCACTGATTACCCTTGCACAGTTTAAAGTTCAAAACCTTTGCACATGCTAATCTTGAGTCCGTTGAATCAGGAAAAAAATATCCACTGATGAGATACTTTATGGCACCTACAAACCAGCATGCCACAGAAAAGTGAAAAGCTTTTAAAAGTGCCAGAAAGAGTAGGACATGAATAAAATAACCAGGTGTATAAGCAACAATACAGCACTCTAAATCAGAATACACATACTACCTTCTACATACCCATATTGTTATAAAACAGCTTCAATTTTTAAAGTCATTTCAGGGATTTAGTAATCTACAGCGTTGAGGTCTCAACCTAAATTTACAAAACATTCATATCACTCCCCAAACGCATGCAGCACTTGCAGATATGAAGAAACCTGACACAAAAGAATCTCCAACTACCACATCTAGTTAATTAGCCATGTAAAGGTTAATTTTAGGTTTTCTCTTTTTTAAAGGCAGAAGTATCCTCAGCATTAAGTCACACATGCTGTCTCTTCAAGTGACAGAACTTAAGTTACTCTCCTTGGCAAACCTCTACACAGAAATAACTATCAGTTCAGTACAGAGAAGCCTCTACTATGATGGTATTATGCATCTCCTCATTGTGAAACAAAGGAATAATAGAAATTCCTTTGGAAACTCCCCAAAAAATACCACCATACCTTGCCACTTCTTATAAAGCCCTGCCATTTTTCTTAAGTCTATCACAGGCAGAGATAAATTTTATTTTAACATGCTACAATCTTACCATACATACATTGTTTTTCATGTTTTATCTTGTAATTACTTCACTAATAGGGTGGTAAAACCAGACTGAACTAACTGAAGAGGGACTTTGTTCACTGCAGGAAAGTATCCCAGAATGTGGGTTAATGGCCAATACTGATTCTCTTCCAACTCTACATTGGAGTGCAGCAAAGTCTCCAAGAGCTGGAATGAAACTGCAGACTACTCAGCTCAATTTAAAAAAATAAACCCCTTTACAACTACTGGGTTTTTTCCTGGTTTCAGTCTAACAAATTAAGCAGAATACTTTAGGTTGGTACTGAGCATAAATGTCTGTTCGCTCCAAGAACAGACTGCAATGCCTAGCCAAAGATCAACAGAGTCACAAATATTTCCTTCAAGAGAAAAACTGCAATGCATAACATTCCTAAAATATTACAATTTGACAAAAAACTACCAATGGATTTCAGCAAAAAAAAATTTCAAGTTTTCTCTTTTATATATACTCAGAATTCATGACAGAATGTTGCACTTGTGACTTGGGCACTTGTTTTCTCATATAAATCTAATAACAGATTTTTACACTTAAAGTGCATAATGCTGAACAGGTAAATTCCTTGACTCTTACTGTATTGCATGAGTATATTTTTTAACTGATTAAATGTTTAAAGGTATGAAATAGTACCTAAAAAGAATTTCCCACTCAACCTTCTTTAAGAATTTAATATACTATCAACTTCCTAAGAGCTATGTCCTTAATTACTGGCAGAACAAACTAAAGGTTTTGTGGGTTCCAGCCACAAAAGTTAATAACCTTGGATTTCAGTGCTTCGATTAAAGCACTGAATTTCAGAATATAAATACCATTAAAACAGGCCAACATGAAAAGGAGGAAACCATGCCAAATGCATATTTTTTAAATAGTAAATCAATTTTCCTAGGCTCTGATTCTGTCTGGTTTAAAACAATAGCAGGGTACAGGAGAAATTCACTCTACTTTACTTTCCAAAATTTTTTTATTTCAAACTACTGAAAAATAAGGAGAAGCAAAGGCTCTTGTATTCAACCAGGATGACAGCCTCAACTCACACTCTAGCTCTTTTACTAAACCTGTGCTGATTAGAGTGAGATAAAGAGGGACTTGTCCCTGAAAAAAAGAAAATATCATGCTGTGATTACATATACTACAATGCATATTGAGATATAAACAATAGAATTGTTTCTGTCACTTCCCATGCAGTGTTGTTTTCCTTTCTACCTTGAGGCATTTTGTTCAAATTGTATCTGCAGAAAATTTTTGCAGGTGTAATTACAGTTTACACAACAGCTGTAAACCAGAACAGTTCTGTTAACAGATCAAACACAGGCAAGCTTTTCTGGACCATCTTGCTCAACAGCCACACATAGTAACAACTCTGTATAAAAGCAATTATATACTGGAAAGACCATACGTTTTCTCCAAAAACATCACCCTCCCATACGGATAAACAAGGACTGATTCCGATCTTCAGCTTTTCAACTTTCTTGATCCTTTTCTTCAAATCAAGACTAAACCATTATCAAGAAAATTTTAAAGCAGTTATTTAAAAAGCATCAATACCACATGAAGGTGTTACTTACAGCTACAAGTGTCCCACTCTGGAAGATGCAAAAACCCACTGAGGTCAAGCAATTGGCTGTCTATCATATACCTACCTTACTGCCTGCCGTTCTGGCTTTTTATTTATGGTAAAATATGCACGTTTTGTTTAAATGAGAGCTAAGCCGACAAGAGAATTTAAACACAACCTTTCTCAATGTTTTCCCTTGTATGTGAACAAACCTATCTGCAGTTTCAACTTCAGGATACTGACTAAACCAGGAAATCTTGTACAACATTTTGGCACAGCTGAGGACATTACTGGTGGGCAATCCCAGTGCATGCCCACCTCATGAACATGTTGACCAGCGCTGTTCAAGCTTAAGTTGTAATAAGAGGGTTTTTTTTTCTTTTTGTAGTTGCTACATTGAAATATTGTACTTCTGTCAGAACTGGCCATTATTATTTAAAGGCTACTAAAGAACAGGCTTCATTCTGCTTATAAAAAGTTAGTAGACATGGACAGTTAATAAACACTATGAATTAGTCATAATTTTAAAAAATAGAACAAGACTGAACTTTTAGGAGTACTGACAAAAGTGTGCTCACTAGATTAAAACAAACAAACAAACAAACAAACAAATCCTACCAAAAAAATAAAACCCAATAGGTTATATTCTATAATGTCTCTTAATTTTATGTTATATGCTGGAAGCATCCAAAGAAAATAATGGTAGGCAAAAATTCTTTATCTCAAAACACAAAATGTGGAAACCTACATTTGAACATGTTGTCCACTCCCCTCAGTTTTTACTGACTTTTTTCCCAGCAGCTGTCTCATCACATCACTAATGCAAGGACATCCTCATACTCTCCACAAAAATCCCCACCCTCCCCTTTCACTTTGCCTAACACATGTAAATAACCACATATGACAGTGCTGGGCAAGTCCTAATTAAAGTCTGCATGACAGTTAAAATGTTGCAAGCAGTTGCTTTATCATGAACTGTAAGAATTAATACAAGTATCACTAAACAGTGACTCCATTTTTTTGAACTTCACAGTGCAACTACTCAGTTTACTTCAAGGTCACCATTTTCTAATGCCAGACTTTTACTAAATGCCAATTTGCAAACACAGCTACTCAAATGCAGGGTAGGAGGTGGGGAGGGGTAAAGAATGGAGATAGGCAGGTTTAGTTTCCTCATCAGGTCCACAACCCAATCTTATTTAAGGCACAGCTGCATAATCACTGCTGCCAACACAGAGGAAGAAGTCAAGAACACACAGTTAAAATGAGAGAAAAGAGTAAGATCTCCCCCTTCAAGCACAAAGCTAGACACATTAAGGGCTTTAACGAATTTTTAATGGCTTCAGAGTGAATAAAATTAATAAAATCAATTTGGTATTGGTTAGCCCAGCAGAAATAAAAGCCAAGCATTTAAATTAAATAATGCCTTTGGAAAATGAACGTACGCCACAAGAAAGTTAAAAGTTTCAATTCTGTCTCTTTGTTTCATTTGTCTGTTCATTTTGGATTGGAGGTTTTTTTTGTTTGATATTCTCATCTCCCTTCCAAGTATTGGCCCCACAAAGCAAATTAGTGAAACTGCCCACAGGCAGTGCACTGTATCTGCATCTGCACCAAAAAACTTCATTCCATAATAATATCTTTAAAGAATAATTTGACGTTAATACCATCAGGCATAATTCACCCACAAATGCTTGTGTCATTCTTTCGATCTAATATAATCAGAACACTACTAATTTTACGTAGGTTTTCAAAATTGAAGGTTAAATATAGACAGACTAGTAATCTCAGTCAATTTAGTGAGACAATTCATCTTCTTGAAGATAATCACATGCATTAGTCTTAGGAGATTGTAAGCAACCTATTATAAACACTCCAGGGACAAACACTTTGTCTTACTCACCTACAAAATCAGCATGGTAGCCCTTTTTGGGCTGTACAAATGTATCTTAAAACCATGACCATTCAACACACAACTAACAAAGACTTTTCAAAAAAAAACATTTGCTTTTAGGTTGATGGTACAAATCAATCACAAATGTTTTAATATTAAGGTTAGACTGGTCAGCCACTGACAGCTTAATAGATATTTTCAAGCCTTCCTATATGTGACATTCTAAATGAACTTCCTGTCTTAGTTTGAGTGAGACACAAGAGTTTTGCTGGGAATAAACCATGAGGAAGACCCAAAAACTCCTCTCCCTAAGCAATTACAAATCCAAAATTAATGGAC
>JAWWES010000094.1:44097471-44107935 GCA_035583135.1 Lophotriccus pileatus
GATAACCCAGCAGCTCTGACCTCACAGGCAGCCGCAGTCTCCTTCCAGTAGCAGTCCGTCAGCAATCCAGGCAAAACCAGCCCAGGGCAGCGACCTGAATGGTCTGACAACTCCAGCCACCTCCTCGCAGAGACTGGAGCTGCCCAGCCACCACACAGGACACACCCCCACCGCAACCAAAGAACCTCCCAGTCCCCTTCTCCTGCTTCCTAAGAGACAAAGCCAGGCAATTAACATATCAATGCTGTTGGTTCGCTCATTAACCTGGGCCATTAGTTGCTTGGAAACAGCCCCGACCAACTCCCCTCCCCCAACACAAGGAGGGAAAAGGGACAAATTCCAACTTAACTTTAAGAGCACAAAAACCATGACACTTCCCAAACCTTCTTTTTTAACTCTTACTCCACATTTTATACATTCTGTGTCTTCAGTTGCCAATTAAAAAAACCCACAACTTTCCCAAGAGAACAAGAAAAACAATGTATTACTGCTACGTTTTTTGCATGATGAAGGAAGGTGAGGATATACTATCCCTTTATTTATTCCAACAGATTGCAGCAATGAATTGTCTGCCTTTTTTTTTCTTCTGATAACAGTAAGCCAGATGTGAAAAGTCAGTTTAAAAAATGTTATTCAGCTATAACTTGTCTACATTCATGGTTTAACAGTTATGTTTAAAAAAAGTCTTCCTCTTACATGACATCCTAGGTTATCCAGCTCCTCAGAGATGCCCATGTAGAGACACCCACCAATCAATTTTAACTCATTTTATTAATGTGAAAAAAAATTAAATTGACTAGTGCTATCATAATGCTGAAGGTATGTAGAGGATATTAAAGAAAAAGAAGTTTCTAGCCAATGAGAAATCAAGAATCTTTTATTATTCCCATGGACAAATTTGATCCAATCAATGACTGCAGATTCTGCTTACCTAAACACAGATACATATACTCCTTGAGGTATTAATTTGTCCTAAGTATTTTCCAGTTTTGCCAAATCCAAAAATCAATTAAGTCAACCATAAATACACTCAAAATAAAGTCACACTTCAAACACATACAATGTATTGCCATTCACAATAAGGAAAATGAGGTGAAACTGACAACATAACACACTGCACCTAAAATACTTATGTATATTCTTACTTAAAAGTATCCATATTCTTTCAAAAATATTGAGATTTTATTCCTCATTTGTTTCAAAAAATCTCTCAGTTATTACAAGTTGGGGGGCAGAGAGGAATTTACTTTCAAATTGCACCTTAACAGTTCCTAAGAAACATGACTTAATCAAGTGAGTTA
Organism: Lophotriccus pileatus; assembly: GCA_035583135.1. Classification (NCBI taxonomy): domain Eukaryota; kingdom Metazoa; phylum Chordata; class Aves; order Passeriformes; family Tyrannidae; genus Lophotriccus; species Lophotriccus pileatus. The sequence goes on from JAWWES010000094.1 coordinate 44,098,773, forward strand.
TTCAAAAGGAATTATTAAAGCTTTTTACAGATCATGAATACAACAGATAACAGACTACCTCAAATTATAAAATTAGACAATTTTAAGTCTGTTATTTAGGATTTTGAGAGCTTCTAAGATGGATCTAAGGAATCTTACCAGCACAGAGCAATTCAATTAGACACAACTTCTTGGCACTGACTAACTCACAGGAATGATGGTTCGTATATTCATCAAGTTTTAAACCATATTTTGTAAGGTAATATTTTTTATAATAAAGTCTGCTTAGGGCTTGTCTAGTCCTATTTTTTCACACTGTGAGAATGCATAGTTTAAAATACTTACTTGGGATACATTGGCTCATAAAGATACTTGTCTCTTGCTGATGGGATTTCAAAAAATAAGACGTATCCATTTGCAGTCTGAAAGAGAAACACTGATAAGATACATATCCAGTCTCACACTCATGTCAAGTTTCAGACATATTAAAAAATTGTGCATTGAAATTAATTCCAGGTAAAATCCACCCCTAAAGCCAACTGAACAGATCATGAAGGAGGTAGAAAAAAGGAAAACCAACACTTTTTATTTGATTGTTTATGTAAGAGTCCACCAGAAATTTTTCTCTGATCCATATAAATACCTAAAACTTGATAACTATATCAGATATTTAAAACCTGGCACCTAATTTTCATCAACTATTCAAATTAATGTAAAAAACATAGCAGAAGGTAGGAAGCCTCTGGAATAAATCCTCCAGGTGTTTGAACATGTATGGACACTACAGAGTGCAAAGAAAGTAGGCACTGCCTCTCAGTGTTGTTCATCCAGGTAGTTTTCAAAAATCCTCATATCAGACTATCTGTATCTACCACAACACCTTTTTCAAGATCTTCCCATGACTGAAAAAGATTTTACTATCACTCAATCCCAAGTCATAGTCTGTCATTCTGGGAGACTAACTTCAAACTGTAGCCCTACTTAGAGAAAAAATACAAATCATTTAGTTACCAGATGTTCCAGTCATACATAGAAGCCCTTTGCAGTGTTTGCATAAGCACGGAAGAAGCAGATGACCAATAATGTTAGTTGTTCAAAGAAGTGCTATTTGTTTACAGCATAAATTTTTCAAGGAAGTAGGCAAATGCACTTAGGTTAAATAGTGTTTCCAATTATTTTAATATTGGCCGGGCATGTATCCAAAACCTTGGAGACAAAAAGCACTAAAATTAATGGTTTCATGTTGCTTTTCAAGGTTGGTTTCCTATTCTTTGAATAAAGTAATACTCTTGTTAGCTTAGTTTATCATTTCATAGATGCCATTGTTTTCCCTAGTCAAATATTTTATCATAAAAGAAATTTATGTTTTGACTTGAAGTCCAAGAAACACTTCTATTCTCACTCAAAGAGAGTATCCTTCTCATGCAAGAATAAAATCTGAACCATAATGATGAGCTTGAGACAGGCTGAAAATAAATGGAAGCTTTTCTGTGTGCTGTAATATCATGTTCAGGTATTATGTGGTAAAGAAACGTGTTCATTTCTAACATCTTTACAGGTTCTTTCCATTACATCATTAAATATTTAACCTGTGAGTTATCTTATCCTGGAAAGAAAAGTAAAACAATACTGTGAAGTATCTTTATACTGATATTAAGGCACAAAGGGCCTTACTGAACACTGTTCAAAGCACGAAGTTGCTATTATTACAGGTTCATTTCTAAATAGAACCTCAAATTCCATGAAGAGCTGGATGAAATGCAGAAGCATTCTACGACACACTTCCAGCAAATTGATCATATTCATTCACAAAAGTTTCTCCATTGCTTTAGAAATGTCTGTGTTGCAATGAAACCTATTGAAACAACCATCACTGTCACACATTCCCTGATCATTCGCACCTCTGACAGTCAAAAGTGTAAATACACAGGGTCTCACAAAGGATTTCACAACATGGTTTCTTGTGTACTGTATGTTTAATAAAGCTTAGCTATGGGAATGCACACTGAAGAGTAGTCTGTATCAGAGGACTGCCTGTAACAGGGAAGGACTAAAATGCCTCATATACTTTCTATACTGGAAGCATCTTGACCCACTTCATAAATTTGTTTTATTCCTAGAATTAGTTACTTTGGATGTATGTACTCATCTAGAAAAAGAAATAGATTATTTCACCGTAACACTGGAAAAACTACAGATGCAGTGATATGCATCTGTATATGAGAGAAGAAACTACAAAGAGAGAAGAAACTACAAAATATAAGGGAAAGAAAGAAGATCAGCTTAGAAAATGCACCAAGAGTTTAGAAACAGACAATACTAGTAGTAAAAGAAGTTAGAATTGCTAGGGGATGATAATAGTGTGAAAATTGCTTAAGCTTGTTTAACTGCATACCATTAAAGCTACTTGAGGTATCTTATAAAGCCTTACGTGTTTCCCCAAAGTCTGCCTTCAGTACAAATAATAATTACCTCAAAGCATATGCTGCAAAGTGATTTATTTTCATAGAGACGCTGTAAAGATTCTGGCAGTCAGAAACCAAACAATATGGCATATCACTGCGCTAGTGAACATAAAATCTAGACTACACTCCCCATTGTTATTTCATTTAAAAAATAATAATAATTAAAAAAGAATGTACCACTTGACTAGTAAGTACATACTAAGCGTTTTGCTTGCCTTCTTAAAAACAAGGTTTTATTACACAAAATCCACTACATACTACAATCAAGAAACTCAGGAGCACAGCTGTTGCACAGGACTTCAGTAATCAACTGAAGGTAATTCAGTTCAAAGCTATTGCTCCTTCATTTGAACTCAATAGTTAAGAACAAGTCAAAAGGAAGAGAGAAAACTCTCCTCTTGGACAGAAGTTTACAGTTTTCCTGTGTGATGAAAGTATCATGCATATGCAGGAATGCCTTCTTCATGAAGCTCCCAAAACTGACTTTCTGCCCTGCCTCTCTGTAACAAAACCAGCAATCTTTGTAAAGGTGGTCTTTCAGTAGGACTCATTTACTGTTTCAAATTAAATTCTATATATATGATAAAAGCATCCTGCAAAACAGAACTAATATTAAAACTATCAAAACAAACATGCTTGACTATATTATTTGTATACATATACCCAGGAGATGGAATATAACCGTAACAAACATGAAAAATACTAGAAATCTTATTACACTCATTATTTTATAAACTCTGCCCATTTAAAATCCTAATTTGTAGAGCTTTAGTTTACAAACTGAGACTTCATGGGCACTTAGATTCTGTCATTATCTGCCAAAAATATATATTTAGTTGCTGAAAAACTTGAAATTGCAATGACTGAAGTGGCAGAAATTAAAGCTTATCTGACTGTCAGCTGAACCACAAGGTCTCTTGAGCAAATGGATCCCAACATCTCTCAGAAAAACAAACACAACAGACAATATGCCAAGTAATTCAACATAAAAATTTTAATTTCTTCTGAACTATCACGTTAAGGTTTAATTAAAATGTGTTTGGATAGTTCACTTGTTACATGCTGTATGTATACATGTAATATATAATTGGGGAATTCATTTTTATTCATAGTAAAAGTTACAGAAGTCTCCTTTCTGCCTTTGTTGATAACTATCAGCAGTCACTGAGAATATAACCTTGCACTAACAGAAATACTTTACTGCATTGATACTATGAGGTACTCTTAGGCTACTCAAACATTCTAGACCAACTACTTGGCCCTACATTACACACAAGAACAGAGGAACACACAAAGTTTAGTCGATTTAGAGTTATAACAATATGGCTGGAAACATAAACTATTTCATAAACCACCTGGTGTTTTCCACCAAGATAACAATATCGGATTGGTTGAAATTACAGGCATCATTTTAAGCATGAAAGATACTTTATATTAGCAGATGAAACCACTGTACCAATAAATACAGTAATTATTATGTGGAGACCAAAGCTGCAGAGAGAGAGAGAGATACAAACAATGGAGAGTGGTTTATGAGAAGTATTAAAGGACTTACATAACTGAGAACCAAATGGTAGGCTTGAGGAAGCCTATGCCACCAATCTGGACTGACAAGCTTTTACAGCAAGAAGCTGTATTGGACTGTGATAATGGCATTTAGTTTTAATTGTTATGTCTGTTTGTTATAATGCTGTACCCCAGTTTTTTAAAATGGTTTTATTATATGCTTGTACACGTTCAGACATGTTCTCTCCTCACACTTTCTCCCTGTTTCTGATTGGATAATGTTTGCCGCAGTATGGGCGGTCCTACCCTGTACCTCTAATGTCCTTACTGGCCCCCAATTATGTAATGTTCTCCCTACTCTCACCATTGGTTAAAACCCTTTGTCAATCCTCTGACACCTCCCCATGCCCAGAACCTTCTGAGACCTACCCTATATAAACCCATGTTCCCTGTCAATAAAGAGAGATAGCATTCCCACCTCTTGCTCTGTCTCACAAACCCCTTGTTTGCTATCGACCCTGACACGAACCGTGGCATTATTACCTATTGGGTAATTCCACATAAACAACTCATGATGGGGAAGTTAAATGATTTTATTCTTTTCTTCTGTACCTTCTCACAAAAAAAAAAAAAGTGCAATGGCCTTAATTTTAAAAGCTAGAAGAAGAATCTTACCCAATTCAAGATCTGGTCCTAATCTAAGAGCTGACCAAAAGTCACCAAGAGGATTACCCCATATTATGAGTTCTATATGTCTTGTATCTCAAATTTTTAAATACCAGTGCTGAAATAGTCCCAATTTGCTGCTTTGAGCACAACACCAGCTATGAAACAAGACTTTTATTTCCATTTGAGACAAAATCTCATCTTTAAGATTCTTAACAGAAGAGTTCATGTATCACTTATCACAGCCATATTTCTCTGTTTTCAGTGCCTTGCAATTTTTTTTGATCACCAAAAGACGCAGTAATAAAGCCTCAGTTTCATCTTTTAAGACCCACGTTTAAAGCCTATTTATCAAGGTAAATATGCTTATGTCATTTAAGTCTACAAGTATTTCTTTTGTTTACATATCTTTATATTCCTTTATTATTTGTGATCAGGTTACTAAAGTAATGAGATGTTATATCATCCCTTGCCAATATATTTGAGCATTGCTTTAAAACAAAGAACTGTGGTTCCTTCTCAGGGCGAAAAATGAATGAAAACTGTAAAAGAATGCTTCTATCATCAAAAAAATCCTTGGTAATATTACATATTTTCACAGGACGAATATCAATTAAACATATATATACAATCTGCAAGTTTGTATAAACACAGAAATTGACAATGCAAAACTGTCTTTGCAAGTATTTTAACCATAGTAAGAAGTAAAAACTCTACTTACTGAAACAGCTATCATTGTGCTGTCAGGACGCCATTCTGCTTGCTTATAAGATCCAAACTGAGAAGCTGCTTTTGAAAGTTCCTTGTAGCTTACGATTAATACACTAGGCTGGAAGAAAAAAAAAATAAATTATTACATCTCATATCTAGCAGCAATGGAATGTGGCTTTTAAAAGGAGCTCATGCAGAACACTGTCATTCCTAATCTCACTCTTTCAAACCCAGGACATTTAAATAAAATACTTCACTGCACAGTAAGGAGTCATTTTAGAATACAGAAGCAGTTTCAAGTTAGACAAAGGGTGACTGATGCTTAAGATGAACAGAAGCATCTCAAACAGGCTCCTATAATGACAAGGGCTGTCAAATTCACTAGGATGAAATATTTTATAAAGTATTTGGTACATTCCACTTGCTTAGCTTCTACTAAATGAGTGGGCCATTGAATTAAAGACAATGACAATCGGAAAATCTGGTTTATATCTCTTCAAGAACAATTTGTCAGAAACTGTGCAGAAATCCACTCTACAGTTTGCTGGAAGGATTATTCATATGATAAGATGCACCTATTAGCACCTTTCCTCCTGGGAACTGAGAAAAGCTTTGGGGTCATGAAACCCAAACAAAGCTACCATAGACACTAAGCCCTTCCAGAAAAGCAGTCAAGAGCTGCAATTAAAAAAGCTAATACAAAGTTACCCTACCTTGCTCTAGTGTTACAAACTACCTTTCTCCTTAAATATATTGAAGAACTGCTTGTACTTTCTTGCTCTTGAATCAATAACAGTTTTCAGCTTAGACAGGTATTCCCCCTTCTGTCACCCAACACCACTGGGAGGTGAAAGTTAAATTAAGCAAGTAATATTTTTTTTTTTGTCTAAGAAGTTACCACACATCTTCACACCATATGCTGTCCCTAACTTTATCAATGCCAATTTTAATTCAGAGTTGTAGCGGCAAACTCTGTACCACAATGAACACACTGAAAAGGAACCAAAAGAGTAAACAATAATCACTTGTTTTCCTGAAATTAACCATGAAAACCCTAGGCAAAGCTTGCCATCCACTGCTAGGACTGCTAGGTGATGGAACTTTACTATTGTTCTTGGCTTACTTGCTTCAATAGCGGAAGTACTGCAACAAATCTAAAAACATTAATTCTACCCAGAAGCCAAGTGGGCATCCGCTACTCCAGAATTTGGTGGGTGTCTACAAACTTCATATTGGAAGCATTTGCTTCAGTTTCCTTTAAGAAACAGTGGAGCTACGAACAAATTAATTTAAAACTACTAATATTTATTTAAAATAGTATGAAATAAAGCAATGAAATGTCACTGTGTATATAAATAAGGAGCTAAATTAATGTCAGACAGGCATCCTACCCTTGGTAAACTCACAGTATGAGTTTTCATACTCAGCATTTTTTCTTAAATTTCACACCCACACAGAACTGAATTATCAAAAATAAAGTTAAATATACTGTAAAGTATAACAAGAACACTAATCCTTACCCTAAGAACTATTTAGACCAGCTTTTTCAATTCATGGGCTTCTTCTGCAAATATGTGCACACCAAAATATCTAACATTAAATAGGTAATTAATTATTCTTAATGGATTCTTGTTACGAAGTGTATAGTGTTTTACTCATTGGCTTAGAACCACCAGCACTGCCTTAGGTATACAGAGAAAAAGCAGAGAGTTGGTAATCTGCAACATTAGTGCAGATTTGGAGATGAACCTTAAAGAACTTCTGTGCTTGAAGCATCTTAGCAACTGGCAAAATAATGTTTTATAAACTCAGTTAAGCACAACAATTTTCTTTCTATATTGCTACTCTTACAGAACATAATGACTGCTTTTATACTGTAAAGTTCTTGTGACATTTATTCACAAGCCAGTTGCTATTACACCTTAGAACCTGGAAAAACATTCTGTATACACAGCAGCTATAAAATTTATAAAAACTGATTTCTAGGCTTTGTGCCTTACAGATGAGGACTAAAGGAGTTAACATTAGGAATGCAAGCGATCATTTTTATCTTTTTGCGGTTTAAGTACCTTCCTTTCTCATTACAAAGCAGACCCACTTGTAATTCAATAGATCACAAAGGCTACTTAGCTGAAGGTTAAACTATAAATTATTTCACTGACACAGTTCATGTCCACATCCTCCACAGCTCAAAAGCATTAACTTATATGTGAGGAAAACCCTAACATACAAACTTTATCTCCCTGTTTAAAAGATTCCCACACACACATGAACTTTTCAGATTAACCAAAACTAAAATCCACTTGCTGAAATATTAAGGGTAGAGCCACAGCTTTAGGAGAAACTGGATTCCATAAACATAGCAAAGGACCTAACAAATAAAGAATTGACTAAAAAGAAGTAAATAATTTGTCTAGAGGAAGAAGTAAACATCTTCAGTTGTTAAGGAAGAAAGAACAGAAAACAAAGATAGACAGAACTGAGTAAGTCTTAATTCAAATTGCAATTTAACACTAGCAAAAGGTTCCCAAAACAGATAGGAAGCATATTTGGTATTTTTAAATCTGCTGCGGAGAAAGTCTAGCATTTTGATGTAGTACATTTTGTCTCTCGGGAGGAATGTAAGGTCAGGCAAAACAGAAGCTGCCACTCACAAACAGAACTGTGGAGGTGGATGGTCATGGGATAACAAAAATGGTGAAAAGAAAAAAAACATAATATTAGGAATAATATAGTATTATCATTACTAAAGAGTAAACAAACTCTCCAGTGCTCTAGTTAATACTACTGAAAAGAAATAGAACTTTTTCTGACAGTTAAATATACTTTATCTCCTTCCATCAGTCAGACACCTTGGCTATCTCAAGATCATGTTCCACAGTTCTCACACCAAAATTTTTATGCTTCACAACAATGTCTCTCTAGCACTAGACACGCCTCTCTCTTATTAACATGTGATTATGACAACATTCAAAAGAGATAGCGGGAAGCAAACATGTTTTGGATGACAAAAGAGGAATTGCACTACCTGTAAACAGTTGATAGCAAGACAGCTTCATCAACAAAGACACCTAAACTCAACTATCTAAAAATGCATTTCTGTTTCTTTATCAGTTGCTTTTGTACATTAAGAATCTCTCTGGACTTTCCACTATGAAAGATGAGCTCTGCACCAACATAAAGACAAAACACCTATGCAAACAATTAAAAAAAAAAGAAAAAACAATACAAAATACACAGGACAGCTGTCAAAACCATAATGAAATAACATAAAATTGTTACTATTTCACTTAATTCTATCTGGCCAAATACAACATCTTTACCACTTCCTAAGTATCAAAATGTCCAGCACACAGCAGGATAAACACATCATGAAGGGGATGAGCAATTGTCTCACAGGTTGAGTATAGAGGGTTTTGTCACTAGCAGGATTCCACAAGGCTCCATCTTGGGCCCTGTGCTCTTCAATATCTTCATAAATGATTTGCACACAGAACTGGAAGGGTTACTAAGCAAGTCTGAAGATGACACAAAACTTGAAGGAGCTGTTGACTTGCTCGAAGGCAGGGAGGCCCTGTAGAGAGACCTCAACAAATTAGAGGACTGGGCAATCATGAACTGTATCAAGTTTAACAGGGGAAAGTGCCAGATTTTGCACCTGGGATGGGGCAACCCTGGATGTGTGTATAGACTGGGGAATGAGAGGCTGGAGAGCAGCTCTGCAGAAAGGGACATGGTCCTGGGGGTCCTGGTCAATGACAAGTTAAATATGAGTCAGCAGTGCCCTGGCAGCCAGGAGGGCCAACCGTGTCCTGGGGGGCATCAGGCAAAGCATC
>JAWWES010000094.1:44127834-44141270 GCA_035583135.1 Lophotriccus pileatus
ATGCTCTGTTGATAACAGTTTCTGGGAAATGGCATGGAAGGCTATAGAATACACAGGTTTGGGTTACACCCATCCAGCAATGAATTGGTCCCAGCTGTTCTAACTAGGACAGGCACAAAACCCAGTTCTGCAAAAAACCATGCCATGTGCTTGCACACTGCATGCACAGACATATCAGCTGGCCAATGCCAGCAGAATCAGAGCCACGGGCAAGGCAGTAACTAATAACCTGTACTCTGTATGAGTGCTCTCACTGTCAGAAAGAAATGAAGTGGAAAGTGGTGTGGAGCAAGCCTGAGCATCTACCTACACATGGAAATGATTTGTTCACAGTGGTCACCACACAGAGCTGAAGAACAGTTTACCTTATCCTTATTCCTTATTTTACTTTTTCCTCCTGCTGTGAGGCTTCTGGTTTCTCATCCAGCAGCAGACCTCTTTACTAGAACATGTACTTCATGACTCTGCAGGATAAGAACTGTTTTTCATGAGAAGTAAGGTTTCAACATACATTGAAGCATGCACGTGTTCTTGTTCTCCTGGGAAAACCCCAGATCTGAACAAGTGTCTGGCCAGTCTCCAAGGGCAAAACTTTTATATTAAAACTGGCCTTTTTTTTTTGGTTTATAGGCCTAAGCAATAAGAGTGTCAGAGTAAGAGTTCAGTAGTGTAGCTTGTTTATTAAAAGGGGTTGGAAGAAAATTAATACAGGCAACACTTAATGATGAGAAATAATGTCTCAAAGTTACAACCCAAGGAAACTGTTGTTCTGACAGGTATACATCTCACATTGTGTTAAAAAGTGTTCCTGTGACCTTTAAAACAAGAGCACAGAATTGGAGGAGGTCTCATTATTACCATATCCAGGACTCCCATGTCACAATACTCAGGTCACAGAATCCCATTCACAAACTTACTGAGCTCTAGCTATATGTTTTTCTTTACCACTTTCACTGAAAAGCTTCTTCTGAGCCTCCCTACTCTGAATTGCTCAAGAAGCCTAATCTGTACAGTACATTTAGCACACAGCCAATTTATACCTTTGTTTTTATATCACTATTGTTTTCTAAACAATTCCTTTCCATCCTGGTGGACTATTCCTTCAATAACCTGTATGAGATAATTTGCTTAACAACAATCCTTGTCTTCACTGGCAAACAGGCAGGCAAAATCCAAGGAGTACTCAAGTACTACAAAGGGCAGTGACTAAAAGAAAAACTATGCAGGTTTGGAGACAGGAACCTTAATTATCTGTTATGATTATGTTTTGAAATAACATATCAAGGAGCAAGTCATATGTGTAACCCAATGGCTGACTGAGCAAAGTTGGCTCATGCACTGAAATGGCTCCCACAGTATGTTTTATTCAAGGTGTCTTGACTGAAGCAAGAAAATGCTTCCCACCCTTGGACTTCTTCCACTTTTATCTCTCCAGTGTGGGGTACAATCGTACAAGTCGGCATTGTGGAAATCCTGGGAATATCTGACCTAACCAACTTCTTCCCAGTGGGAGTAATCAGGGCTCTGATCTTCTGTTCTCTTGCAGCAATTGTCATACACATTTTTAGTTTCAGAAAACTGGACAGCTTTGTAGAGGTGAAGTTTGAGACTTGTTATAAAGAACCCAAACAATCCTTCATACACTTTAATATAGGGGTAAATAAAACAGTGGAGCAGTAGTCTCTTCTGAAATTAAACTATTCTGAAATTAATCTATTTTTACAGCAGAATGTAAACATAGGTGTAGGTGGAAACCATTGCCATTCACAACATATACTAATCTTCATCTGTCTCTGTGAAATTTCTTTTCACAGATGGGAATTCACCAGATTCTTCATTCTAAATCTGCTGAATCAGATTCTGCTCCTGGCTTTGAGCATTTAACTCATCCAGAAGCAGGCTCTAATCTCTGATATCTTCCCCAATATCTCAGCCTACACTCTGTAGTTTACATTTTAGTTCTCTTTAGGAGCATAATAAATGTGCATGGCAAACATACAGAAAATCAAAGACCTTGCATGGAGGTCTAAATATGTTGCTTCTGCTCAATAAATTTACAGCTGTCTTGCTGCCTTAGTTTTCTGACCAGTCTGAGGCAGATCTGTGGACTAGGGCTGCAATATTTGGGGGATGTACAGAAACATCCCTTAGCTGTTCCTAGCTTCTTATATGAACTGGGAAGTTCTTTGAGCTTACAACGCTTCTTCTGACTTTACTATTCTCACAAAAATTCTGTGTCGCCCTTGAAAAAAAAATTGTTGACCTTCTCTTGTTCCCTTTTCCCACCAACAGGTTCTGCTTTCTCAGTGACATTCTGTAGTTTGTATATCTATTCACTGATATCTAGCTTATTTATTCTGTCAGATTTGCATTGTTCAGAGTGACAATTATCTGTTTTACTTCTGGGAAGAGTATGTTCATCATCTCACCTGAAAAAATGTTAATTTCATACACAAATACTGTTGTCCAGTAGCACAGCAATCCTCTTGCTAGCAACCTTGTGATTAGAAACCCAAATTTCTGACTAGGCAGGTTCCCCACATCACCACAAGAAAGCTCCATCTTCACCAGCTGATTCAGGTAGTCATCTTGCCCTACTGCTTGAAGAACACATATGTGTAAAGAATGAACTTAAACCCACTCTCCAGATTTCTACTGCCTTATTTCCTTATGTAAAGTGGTTTCTAATACAGACTTTGCATCAAAGCCATTTCACTTCCCTCTTGGAAAAGCCCATAAATGAAAGATGTTTGTGAGTAAACAAACCTTAGCTGCAGAAAAAATGTCAGTTAATGTAAAAGCCAAAAGTAAATACATCTGAATTCAATAATTTTTTTAAGTCAGCTTTTAACAGTGTTTGCCCAGTGTTCTTACCTGTGTCAGCTACTCTTTACCATATGGCTGCATATCAAACTTGAGTGAAATATTATCAAGCACTGGCTATAAAACAGTATTTCAGAGCACCCTTGACAACATGTTGTGGAAAACCAGGATATCTTGTTGAACCAGATGGTAGTCATTGATCTGGGCTATACTTTCAGGCCACATGTTCATCAGAGTATAGGAAAAGTCAGACAATTACAAAGGATGTGGACCCTAATTTGAATAGCATGTTTACAATCAGAGGTTACTTTGGGTTAGAAGGGACTTCTGCGGTCATTTTTTTGATCCTCATCCCCACAGAAAGAAAAGACAAGTTCGAAATTAGATCTCTTCCTGTAAGAGTGAGTCTTTACTGTGTAGAGGTGGTTTGTAAAACCTTTCTCCATCACTATTTTGAGAAGTAGATATTGTTTTTAGTGGCAAGCAGCATGTTTCTCTCAGATGAAGTAACATTCTGTAAGAAAAGATGGCTGCAGTATTTCTTGAGAAAGAATAGGGTTTTTTTGGCAATCCAAACCTCTCAAGGGCATTTCCAACTGGGCCCAGAAAGATATAGTCAGAATCAGCTGGTAGTTTTCTTGTATGCATACTTAAGACTAATAAGGAATTTCAACTGGCTATTAGAAATGCCTCTTCCACATTGGTCTTTTTCCAGAGATATTAACATTCTTGATGTTAACTACTGCTTTTAGCCATGTCTGTGCTAATGAGAATCAAGTAAATGGAGTGGGTTTAGGCTGTTGCTGGTATGAAAGTGAATTTGGTATTATATAGCTAATCTTCTTACTCTCTATGCTCATAATCACAGACCAAGTTGCAACTCACAGCTACCAAAATAACTGTGGTTGTAGAAAAGCCAGAATAAACCTACTGTAAGCCCTTAAATCTCTGGTAAATAACGGAGGGGAGGAATGAGCAGTAAGACTAATCATCCAATTTGCAAGTCACTCCTGTGCTAAAATGGCAAGTACCTCACTCATAGTAAAGCAGGTCAGAGAATTGGAAAAGGAGTTTTTCCTTGGCCAGACCAGAAGAATTAAATACTTACAACTACTTTTTCTCTGGCTTATGAAAAATGTTCACCATTAAAAATTCAGTGAACTATGTTTTTGATGACTATAAATCGCTGAGTAGATTTTTTGCACATGTTTTCATACAAATATTCCAGCAAATTCATTTGAATCCATGCTTTTTTTCAGGACACTAGTGCTTATGACATTTGCTCAGTTGAGACAAATGTATGGAGATCAATAGAGGAAGAACATATCAGAAAAGATAACAGAAGCTTCCTATGCAAGGTGTTCCCTATGCTACTCTAAAATGCCAGGTAAGAGTACCAGTAAGTTTTAAAGTCAAACCCTACAGATTATATTACATCTAAAAACACCTAATATTTTTATGGTCTAATAACATCAGCTCTTGACTCACTGTAAAGTTCAAAACTATGAAAAACAAAATAAAAACCCCTAAAAAGCCCCAGCCAACCAATCAACCAAACAAAAAAACCCCACCAAAACAACAACAACAAAACCCAAATGCTTCAAACATTTTGCAGGCAGTTTATCCGTATCTGAAAACTCTTGCTTCAACTGTTTCAAGATAGCAGCTTGTAGAACAGTAGGTGAAGCAGAAAGAACAGAGACTCATCATATCACACAAGTATCATATGCTCAATGGTTTACAGTAAAAAATAAGTCATGCGTGAACTCATAGACACAGATAGACAGATAGGCCAAGCTGCTGACAAGATAACTTTCACATGCTCAGATGTGACAGTCATCTTCATCAGCATCCAGAAAGAGCTGGTGAAAATAGAAACTCTTGAGCCAAGATACATTTCTGGGTATTTTTATGATTATTACAGTAAATAGTGCTATTGTTCGTTTCACAATGAAATGGAGTGGAGAGGGCATAGGATTGTTGTGCAACACTGAGCTGCCTCTGCCTAGGAATGCCCAGCGAAACTTTTCAGTGTACAGGTCATTAAGAGGGAACGTGGGGTAGTGTTTGCCACGCCTGCAAAATGGGCAGGAACTGCTGCCCACGCTTGTTCACCTCTGCCCCCACCAAGACAGCATTTACTCAGTAGCAAAAGATAATGACAGGATGACTTTCATTTTGTTAAGGAACAATGAAAATCATCATAATCTAATTGCAAATCTAATTGTTTATGTTTGTCCACATAAATTCAGTTTGAATTTCTTCCATTTTATGATTATGAGGAAAAAAGAAATAGAAAAATGCAAAATTAAGTCCTTCCAGGAACACACAGTGGGTTGGATTTTTACTTTGGCTGACATAAGGGGCTCATAGTTTCCAGAGGAGTACAAATCTGGAACAGGGAGAAATTGCTTGACTGTACACACTGACCCTTAATATATTGCTAATTTGTTCAAGCCAGGGCAGTTCCCAAGCTGCTATTCTATCTTAAGCAATGCTTCAAGAAGCTGCCTCTGATTCTCTGACATCTCCCTGATTTGCCATATCAGCAAGGACAGAGGACATAGCAAGCCCAGTGCTTGTCTCAGCTTGTCTCTGCCCAGATTTGTCTCAGCTGCCTCCAGTGTCTACAAATGGGTATTGAAAGGTGCAATACATAGATATTAAAGTACAGGTGATGGCAGAGAAAGATTAGTTATTCTCTACCACAGGTAAAATCAACAGCAGACCTGCTTTTTAGAGTCAGTTGTCGTGGTGAAACAAGATGGTGTGAATGTTGCTGTTCTGACTCATAACAGCACTGTAGGTCCACTTTGTGCTGGGTGGAGTAAATAGCTGCACTAGAAGCAGTTACCATCTAAATCCAGAGCAAATGCTATGAAGAAAACATTAACAGGTAGCACTCTTCTAAGAGCAAGATAATGACAGAAGTTGTTTCCATGTGAACAACTTTCTTCAGTCCTGTTACATCTATCTTAGTAGAAAACGCAGCTCACCACAGACACTGCTCTTTCAAAACAATATGACAAATCTTGCTAGTGCCCTTGCTTCACTATCTGATGACTCTCTAAGATGCAATGTTGTATGTTTTTCAATCCTGGCATTCCAGTAATAGGAAGTAAAACAGCCTGTCATGGGAAAGACTCACCTTTTCCTCTGAGAAGAGATGAAATGACTATTTAAAAATAACCAGTGCAAATCTGGCTGAGCTTCATTTTCACTTTTGCTTCCAAATTCCTCCTAAAGAAAATTCTGTTGAATAATCAGTTCAAATGTGAAACTTCTTACTGCTGTGTAGCACAAAATCGCAGTTCATTTTTTTTTTTACCTGACTTACTTACGGGTTTTACATAGAGAGTGCATTAAAATTCTATTAAGTGACATAATGTTGATTAACTGTTCTTATTGGGATTTTTTTGGGGGGGCCTGTCCTTTGATATAATTTCAACCTCTTATTGCTCTTGTAATATGAAATATCTTCTATAAGTTGCCATGCTGATGGGTACTTGTGGTAATTTCTAATTTAATGTATTAGAAAGTTTGGAAATGGGATATGGGCATTTTATGATGTTTCTGCCTGAAAGATAACTGCTTAGACATAAGATAGCATTCATAGCTTTTATTCAAATTCACACAAAATGTTTGAATCCAAGCACCATTCCTGAGACTGAAGCAGTTAATAAGGGTATTCTTAAACAAAAATTCCTTGAGCAACAGTAAGTCCAAAAATAAAGTGTATCAAAGGAATTCAGATGACCTCTTCACAGTGGTAAACCACATTTCATGACAGCATAATTCCCAGTAACTTCAAGATATCTGAAGAGGCATGGATTTCCATTGATGAAGTGCAAGTACATCCCCATGAGTTCACTGTTTATCCCACGGCTAAAGTGCTGTAATTTTCCTTTGAAGTCCCCAAAAATAGATACAAAAAGTGCAAATTTTGGCATGTAAGAAGATGAGTTTTCACAGACCCACAATCTCACTATCTCTTGAAGCTGTGACAGTTGACAAGTACAAAGCCTCGGTTTGTGTGTTAGAATCATCTCCTTAAAGAAAGGGAATGAAATAGTATTAGTTTTAAAATCTGCAATGATTTAAGAAAATAAATAGCTTGATTTTAACAATTGAGTGGTAGTGAGTGAAAGCTCTGTCTTCATTGTATGCAAGTTTTTCTGGGCTGTGTTGAAGTTGCAGTGGCTCCTTAAAATTGTCATAATTTACAAAGACATTCTGTTCCACTCTTTTCTGAGGTAAGAATTACCTCTGTCTCTCTCTTTTCTGTGGCCCAAATTCTGAATTTTCTATTACATCAAAGCTATCACTGACTTTCAGCCATATAAATGAAATAACAGAACTGGAATCTGGTTAGAGAGCATCCATGGGCATGCTTGTCAGTAAATTTATGTATCTGATTAAAAGTGTCTAGAACTGGGACTTCAGTGATGAGGTCAAATGTCCTACATATTCAGTTCTGCTATAGCTTGAGCAGGAAGTTAAAACTGATAATTTTAATAAGCCTTGTTCCTGTAACCAGAGGCATGTGGGTCATTTCCAAGGCACTCTGGTGAAGTATCTGTGGCTTTTATATTTCAACTACCTACTCATCATGGAAAAAAGGTTCTTTCCAGTGTTTCTTAAAAATATGTGATGCTGAGAAGTATAAATGTTTGTCATCTGACTTACTGCATGTTGCACAAAGTTTTCGGTCATTAAAATGAAGAAGTAAAACAAAACCACAAAGAGCAGCCTTGTCTCCTTTAATTTCTTCATTTCACTGAGTGCACAGAGTAGGCTACAGACTATATAGTAAAAAAATTCTACAACAGTAATACAAAAAGCCATGGGAAGCCAGAATATATTCAGACAGTGTGCACTGGAATTATGCCCTGATGAGCACCAGTGCTGTCCTCCAGAATGCTGCTTGCTTTAAGCATGTGTTCATTTGTGCTGGCATAACGCCTCTAAAGTTTCACACCATCACATGAGAGCCTCTGACTAGAGCAAGTGCTGATTTCTGAAAGGTGAAAGTGTCTTTCTGGAAGTGTCATTTTGACTGTAATGCCTACTGATGGCAGTGAATCGAACATGCAAACATGACAATTTGAGATGATTTGGGAATCAGTGAATCATGCTCTCTTTATCCAACCCCTAGTTTTCACCTATAAAAGTTATTTTTTAAGCTGGTGACTTCTTGATGTATTGTTTTAGCAGTCAGAAACATGGGCAGATTCTCAAATAAATCCTGTCCTTGGAAAGGCCCTGACTTGCCTGTGTGTCGAAAAGCTGATACATATTGTTTCTTCAGGCTGCTTGGCCAGCTGCATCACAGTTTTCCTCCATTTTCGCTCACTGGGAGAAAATCATGCATATACCTGGAGCACAGTAGGCAGCCTGAGGGCTGACCTCAATAGACTGTGTTAGGGTCTGCTTGGACACAAAGGAATTACAGCTTAATTCAATACCTCTGTACCTAACACTGGCCACAGCCTCTTTCCTCACAATGCATTAACCTGTCAGACTTCTATTTACAGGTAACAAAACTGATTTATATAAGTAGATGTTTTAAGAGCTTTCTTATCATATTGCTTTATAGTTTTCTATGGGGGTTTCTTTTTTTTCAGTTCATTTTTAGTACAAAAGCATCCTGACAGTTTTTTAGGTATTACCTCCCTTTTGCAATGTAAAAATTCCTAGGGATGTCTAGGGAAGTCATATGCTCCTAAAATGAGAAGCAGCTCAGGAGATGATATAATATTCCAGATAAATGAGGTATTTTATCTGTTGTTAAGACTTGCAGCCTAATCCAAAGTATAACAGACTATTACCACAAAAATCTTGATGCTTTCCAAAACAAGCAGCTTTCCATGTGTATCCTACTCAGCCAAGACTACTAGAACTCCAGTTATTATACAGAGGTGTATGCTGAACTGTGTATGCAAGTTATTGGTATCTCAGTAAAAAGAAACCGACATCTGTATATTTTTACATTGCCTGTGGGAAAGTCAGAAACTTCAGATACTGCATTTTCAAAAAAACTGAGGGAAAAATGAATTTAAATTCAAAACTACCCTCTATTTTGATGTAACATTATCAAGTTGCAATATATATATTTTTTACGATTTTAGATGTAAGAAGGAAAAATCTGTAAAGCATAAATACAAAAACCCCAATGACTTACTGTTCTCATCTTTCAGGTTAGGGTTCAGTTTTCTTTTCCTGTCTGTTAAAGTAAATATATACAAATTTAGCTTAAACATTTCTAGGCCTGAAAGAAACAATACTATTCAAGTAAACTTTACGTTAAACTGAGCTTTAAATACTTTCAAGTTTGCTATTTTCATACCAAATACATAAATTTTTCTACACTTCTTTTCTTTTGCAAATATTGAACCAAATTCTGAAGTCATAATGTTAGGACTTTCCATTCATGACTATAAATACATTTGTCTGAGTTTACTGGAGTCTTTTCATATGCCAGCAAATACTAAAATAATAGCCTGTTTGCTTTATTGTTTTATCACTAGTGCATTTGCAAACAAGGAAAGAAACATTGTTTGTGATAGTCCAGGATGGCACACCATTTTAGTTACACAGCCTTAATAGAGATAGAAAACAAAAATTCTGTGTCATATGTTGTAGCTACAATGTATTTGTATCTATGAAGAAAACACCATTCAAGCTATGCTTTTACAGCCCTCCTTATCCAAGGCAAAGCTTGTTTTTGCAGAATAGTAGCTAGTATTTACAGAATGCTAGCTGGGCAGTTTAAAAAATGTATCTTTCCATGTGCTTTGTCTCACATAGGTAACAAGACGAGGAAAACAAAACCCAACTCAAATGATCCCAGATCTCATTTTAGAACATCCTTGTCTAGAACATCTAGAAATAAAATGTGACCAAAGTCACACAAGTTTGCCTAGAGTTACTAAAATTTCCTGCATGTTGTTCACAGAAAAAATAAAGAAACAGTGAAAAGATTCACTATCTGAAGTAAAATGTACCTTTTTTGGATTGCCCATTCTTGAATGATTTTCTCTTCTGAAATATTACTAGTGCAGAAAGAAGGACAGCTACAGTAACACATGTGGGGATGATAATTGACATCGGAAATTTTTGTCCACCATACTGTGTACTCATTAAAGCTGTCAAAATCATGAAAGGAAAGTAAATTTATAACTTAAAAAACAGACATTGTTTATGAAGTTATTGGTTCTGTTTCTCCAGAGTCTTGCTCTGACTGAACAAAAGATTCTTAAAGTTTATCAACATAGTGTTTTACACTCATTTTATGAATACTTTATTCTGCAATATTTTTGTAAAAAGCCTTACAAAAAAAGAGACAAATCTCTCATTTGCATGGCATGCAAGTGAGCTCTAATGCAATTTATCTGTATCCCACTTCAAAGACTCACAGAATCACAAAATAGGACTCGAAAGAACCTCTGGAGATCGTCCAGTGCAACTCTGCTTGCCAAGGCAGGGTCACCTAGAGGAGGTGACGCAGGAACACGTCCAGGTGAATTTTGAATGTTCACAGAGAGGAAGACTCTACAACCTCCCTGGGTAGCCTGTTCCAGTGCTCTGCCACCCTCAAGGTAAAGAAGTTCTTCCTCACGTTGATGTGGAACTTGTGATTTAGTTTATGGCTGTTACTCCATGTTATGTCACTGGACACCACTGAAATGAGTCTGGCAACATATTGTTGATATCCAACTGTGAGATATTTATATGTATTGATGAAATCCCCTCTCACTCCTCTCATCTCTTCTCTAGACTAAACAGGACCAGCTCCCTCAGTCTCTCCTCACAGAAGAGATGCTCCAAACCCCAACTCAACTTTATAGCCTTCTGCTGGACCCTCTCCAGTGGCTCCTTGTCTCTCTTGTCCTGAGGAGCCCAGAACTGAACACACTCCAGATGTGGCCTCCCTAGGGCTGACTAGAGGGGAGGATCACCTCCCTCAACCTGCTGGCCACACTCTTCCCAATTCATCCAGGATACCATTGGCCCTCCTGGCTGCAGGACCACACTGCAGACTCATGGACAACTTGTCATCCACCAAGACTCCCAGGTCCTTCTCAGCAGAGCTGCTCTCTACTAGGTCAGTCTCCATCCTGTGCTGGTACTTGGGATTATTCCTACCCAGGTGCAGGACCCTACACTTGTCTCTGTTGAACCTTATTTGGTTCCTCTCCACCCAATTCTCCAGCCTACCAAGGTCCCACTGAATGGCAGCAAGGCCTTCAGGTGTATCAGCCACTTCCCCCCCCGTTTAGTGTCATCAGTAAACTTGCCAAGGGTACATTCTGTCCCTTCACCCAGGTCATTGATAAACAAGCTGAATAAGACTGGATGCAGTACTGATCCCTGGGGAATGACACTGACTCCAGGCTTTCAACTGGACTCCACTGATGACAACCCTCTGACCTCTGCCATTCAGCCAGTTCTTGATCCAGCTCACTGTCCATTCATCTAACTCACGTTTCCTGACCTACAAGGATGTTATGGGAGACATGTCAAGGTAGACAACAAGGTAGAACAATTAATTAGAAGTCTATCAAGGAGGACACCTATGCAACTGAAAAAATTCCCTCTGTACTGGCAAGCAAATAAGGGGAGCTACCCTAAAATTAAAATATATAGAATATATAGACTACAGACTGGCTTGTTGAAGTGTAAACTAGCTGAGACTTCAAAGACATGGATAATACGGGCGTGTTAATTTCCTGACATTCCATATTACACTGTTTTCTAGAACTGAATTCCAGTGATGGATTATAGAACATGATGTATGTATGAATACTCTCTGACCTATATAAGTTAAAGGTGATACAAACCTAAAGTGAAAATGTGAGCTGAAGTTTCTTCATTCAGTTCTTTATTCCAGAACACACAGCTGTAGTTCTCACTCATATTTGGTTTGAATGACAGGATGCTGGTGACATTGTAGAGGCCGTCTGCAGTCAGCGTATAGGTGGTATTTGCAGGTCCACTGAGATTGCAGTTCTTCTCATTTTGCCAAAAAACCTCCGCCAGAGGAAAGCCTTCTGACTGGCACATAAAAACAAACATGTCTTCACCTGGTTTTCTCATTACTTGAGTGTTTATTCTCTTGTAGGACGCTGCATAAGAAGTTGTTGAGTGAAATTGTTGTATGCAATAATAGTCATTTTCCCACTTCACTTTTCTTCCTTCCCTTTAATGCCACTTACTGTCTACAGCTGTACCTGAGGGAGACTTATTTAAAATGTTGAAGGATGTTTTGTATAGCAATGCAGTATTCATTATTCCATCCTTACCACACCTATGGCAACAGAACTTACTCCACTACTTTATGCAAGGCAGTAGTTGACACTAATTTTATTATGTATCAGTACAGAGGACACAAGTGAAGTCTCATAGGACTCTATTTTTTTTTTTTTTGCACATGCCACTTCAAGAAAAAGACTGATTTTAATGTTTGTATTACCACAGCTCATAAACGGTGTGATATTTCATCAAATTAGAACAAAATTGACTTTTCAGGGAAACCAGTGGGGAGTTTTAAGAATGACTGTGTTTGTTTTTGCATTTGACAAAAGTTGCTATTTAAATGTCTGGGTAGGAAATTAAAGCTGCCTTGTATCACATGGACATGTGTGGGAAACACCAGAGGTCTTTGACAGGACTGGTCTCTCGTGCTATCCAGTTACATCTGCCTTTATTACTAATGTCCATTTGGCTTTGATGACCACAGAAAATCACATGTCCTTGCTCTGGGAGCTGCAGTCACTTAGGGAATTTCCAACCACTTGGGTAGTTGCAGCAGGGCTTGTAAGTATATTAAAGCACCTCTGAGAAACTTTTGGGAATGGCCAGAGGTAGCCCAACACGGCAGGAGATCAAATGAGAGGTGGGAGGTGGTGGCACTGGAGAAAAGGGTGTGGAAAGATGGAGGAAGGATGAAGGATGGATGGAGAACAAATGCTGTCCCTCTCTGGCACAGGCTGCTACTGGAGAAGCTCAGTTGCCATTGAACCAAAGACTAGCCAGCACTAACACAACTGCTTTGGTTCAGCTAAGGGCTGAGCACAAGGTCTTGGTGAGAGAATTAGCAACAAATACCTTCAAAATAATAAATTTCTACAAGCTTGTAGGAATTTAGTAGACACATATCAGTGAGTATATACTTATACTCAGTTCAACCACTAACCTTTTACTTCCAAAGTAATATACTTGTAGTCAACACCCCGGTAGTTAATGAGACAAAGGTATGATCCTGCATCTGTGATCTTCACACTGGTGATCTGAAGGATAGCTCGTCCCAGTTTCAATTCATTGTGCAGAAGTGATGCTCTTCCTATGTAATCAGGATGTTGGGATGGAGGGACTGCCTTCCCATTGAGAAGTGTGTACACCTCTTTCGATTTCAGCCAGCCCAGCCTTTTCTGCTCCCAAACAACAGTTAGGAGTTCTAGATTTACTGACCCATTCACAGGGAATCTGCATTCCATGGTCACATTGCTCCCATACTCTGCAGTATAGAGCTGTTGAGGAACTTCAACTGTAAATAAGGCTGCATTAAAAAAAAAAAAAAAAAAAAAAAATACAAAGAAAATAAATAAAAACAA
>JAWWES010000094.1:44151577-44165864 GCA_035583135.1 Lophotriccus pileatus
GCTCGAAGGCCTTGTCTGCATATGCGGGTAAGGACCTTCCCCGGCTCTTCGTTCGCGAAGACGGGCCATTACTTTCAGTAAAAGCGAAAAGGGAAGATGGTAGAATACTCAGATCTGTGCTCTTTTTGTAAGTATGTGAATTGAATCTTCCTAAGGCTCTTCTTCCTGGCTGATGCTTGCCTGCCTACTGTTTTTCTTAACTCTGTCTGTCTTCACCCTCCACCTTCCACCAATTCTCAAAGGCCTTGTCTGTTTTGTGGACTTCTACAAGAAAAATAGCCTAGTTAGGGAGAAGTATTTTTGCAAACATACCTTTCAATTAATAACTTTTTAAAAAGGATTTATTAATTATAAAAATGAAGAAATAAAGCAGAAAAATACAAGATGTGCAGGTCATGCAGACCCCTTGAGCATTCTGAGGTAGTAAAGGCTCTGCCAGAGCCACTGTAAAAGACGGATGTCCCAGCTCAAGTCATGGTGCTTCCCAGTAGATGTTGTTGCAGAATACCAGGGTCCTACATGTGACACTCTCTACACAAAGAAGCCTTGCTTTGATGATTGCATTGTTTCCTTCTCTTCTAGTTGCCCTTTGCTTGCCTACTCCCTCCACAACTTCCTCATTTGTTTATAGAGGAATCTCTACCTCCCCTGCATTTAAGTGTCTCATTTCTCAGCAGTTACTGTGACTGCTGAGTCACAGTAAAGAAAACAAAAGTGTAGCTTGTTCTCTTCCTACCTGACAGAAAAGGAATCCACAGTTCCATCACCATCACTGCCTTCTACTCATTCTGAGGCAATACAACAGGTTTTCTTTGCGCGTTCCCATTTTGGGATAGAGAGAAAGCTCAGTGCAATCGCGCAAGAGTCAGTGACATGAACCCAGTAGTATCTCGCAGGTACTTGACTGGGATAATATTTACAAGACCAGAGAAATATAGAGAGGAAGACTGGGAATCAGAGGGAAGATGCTGTAAAACTAGAAGTCCTACTGCTAACGTCTGCAAAAGTAAGAATTGTAGTGTTAGTATCTCTGTTATTTTTCTTATTAGCCTGTACTAATGATGCACCATTGGTATGTGTCCTTCAAGGATATTAAGGTTACGTTGTGGGCCAAAGGGAAAAAGGACACACATCCTGCTCGTTCTGCTCCATGAGAAGCCCTGCAGGTCAATAGCAATGTTTCTATTTTTCTTATGATTAGTTCTTTAGTGTAATTGTTATTAGCAAATGCATTCATATTCTACAAAATTAAGTTCCACATCACAAAACAGGCCACCGGACTGGTTCACT
The DNA here is from genome assembly GCA_035583135.1 of Lophotriccus pileatus. NCBI lineage: Eukaryota > Metazoa > Chordata > Aves > Passeriformes > Tyrannidae > Lophotriccus > Lophotriccus pileatus. The sequence goes on from JAWWES010000094.1 coordinate 44,152,868, forward strand.
GTTACATTTTTCAAAGGAACTCAAATACCTGTCCTGAACTCAAATACCAATAAGCCAGTTTAGATTTTGCATATGAGCCAGGCTTTTATGAGCACTTTTGGAAATCTAATAATGCCTGGCCATTAGGAAGCAAAATGCAGCTTACTGAAGCTAAGCTTAGTCTAGCTTTCTGCTGGATTTTATTTTCCAGATATGCAAAAACAATGAAGTAGCACACAAATATTTTTAACTGAAGGAAAAAATACTATTACACATATAGTGCTTAACTACATTTTTACGTTAGGATACAAAGTATTTCCTCTTATCTAGTGCTTGTGACGTACATTTCTTGTGCTTTCACTTAGGTGTATATTCTTCCTCTGTCATGAGTGGAAAATAATTGAGCTGAAACTACTCATGGATTTGGAGGATATACATGCGGGCCTGTCTAATCATATTAATTAAAATGAAGCAAGGGACTTGGCTTATTCTGGAAGCTTAATTTGGGAAGTTACTAAAATTAGATTAGACAAGTTCTGGTTCATATTTCAAAGAAGTATAAAGTACAGTTTATTTAGAGAGGACAGGTCTTTTCACCTTATCTGTTACTCACCACACATCCTGCTTTTCTAGGGAAGTAACAAAATTTCACACTTCCTATCAACTGCTCAGGAATTCAAACACTGTCATTTTAGATGTTAGGGTTCAGCTACAGAATTTAAAGCTATATTTTTGTCCCCTTATTTCATTACCTGTGTAATGAAATAAGTGTTTTCAACAGTAACTTTTCCTTTCTCCTGCTGCGAAATGGAAAATGCAACAGTTCTTTGGATTTTGATAAAGACACAAAATTCAGTTCCATGACACTGAGCATGCACTAACAGCACATCCTTGGAAAGGCTGATAATAACTAAAAGGAGCAGACTTTTCACTTCTACTTTATTATGCACGCAGCTATTGCAATCTCAAAGAGGAAGTAGAAAATTAATGGGTTGTCTGGAAGGGGAATCATTTATGTGGTGATGTGATTCTACATGTGCATGTAGAGGAGAGGAGGCCTTTTGTCTACAAATGGCCTTGATATTTCCAAAACCACTTTTGCACTCTGTGGATAACTAAAGATTGGCTATCACCTTCAGTGACACCCAGACTATGGCCTCAAAAACTGTGTTGGGAAACAGGAGAGGATGTTCAATGTCAAGAATTAGTATCAGAATATGCAAGCTCTGCAATGAATTAAGGAAATCACTTTATAGTAATTGTTTTACCGAACTGGGGTCTACCAACTCCATTATGGTTACATGACACATTTTTCTATCGTACTATATATCCTACAGCTTGCTGAGAGATACTAAACACAACCTTACATTAGCTAGATTGAATAGTGCCAACAGTTGGGCTGAGGACTGCACAACAAACTTATATTAAAAAGAAAAATAAGAGCCAAGTCCAATGAGGTTCCAGTTCTCCACCATCTCTTCTTTGTGGGAGCCATTAGCGGGATGACACGGGTGTAAACACTCTTCTACACTCAGATCTTACACCTTTATTTTCCCAGAAAAAGTGCAAGTAGTGCTTATAGTACTTACTGACAACTCAAGGAGAGCAGGGAAAAACACAAGAAAAACAAACACAAGAAAAACAAAACTTATTTTATTAAAAAAAATACAATTATTAATATCATTGTAATAAATAATCTTCACCTCTCTATGACCCTCCCCAAAAAAGCTGCGTATCTAGCAAAATGTAACATAACAATAACTTAGGAAATGGGATCCAGGAGCATGTTTCCCCTGCATTTCTAAGGTAATCACATATATCACATGTATTTCATGTCCTAGAAGTAAAGAAGTTTTCTTTCTTCTATTTCCAAGATGAAGAAAGAGGCCTCCAAAACAAGAGCTCTTCTTTCTGAATGTCTAAACAGTTGCATTACCCCCAAACTGTATATCAGGAGAGTAATGAGCAGTAACCAAGTAGTGCCAGCTATATCACAAGGAAATTTAATTACCAAAACTTTTAAGAGAAAGAGATCAAAAAGCTCAGTATTATTTAATTTCTAAACCATAGTTGCCAAGAGGGTTACAGCATTTTTTTCAGGCTTAGGTGTGAGTATCTGGTATTTTAAGGAGAGAAAATGCCCTGTATGTATGGCATCTTGTCTTATTGTACCATTATCTTTTATGAGGATCAAAGTATTGAAAAAAATCTTTAAAAGCTGGAAAGCAACATCCCTGCAGATAATTGAAAGCTGATATGAGGAAGGGAAAAAAAAATGTCCAGAAGGTGACCTATCAAGAACTAGCTATGAAGTTCATAATGGCCACAGACCTAAAGTGCTTTACCTTAAAGACATTTTCAATTAAATGTGTCTTTGAAAGACACATTTGTCTAAACTTGTAAGATAGAAACTCGGATATTTAAATAAATACCGCAATATCTAGTCATATATACAGAAGTCTGAATGCAAGGACTTTTTATGCTATAATTATTTTAACTTCATTGCATTTTTTTTTCCAAATTACAACAACCAGAAGACTGCCAACACACAATAAAACCAAAAAATTAATATCCCCTTCGAAAGATAGAATATCTGAGCTGTCGGATCTTTACCACAGAGGAAAGAACCTTCCCCTGCTTTCTCTATCTAGGTCTTCTCAATTTGCATATCTGTAAAAGGAAGAATTATATTAAATAATTATCAAATTATCAAATTACTGAATGATGAAGTCACAAAACAATTCATGGTTTAGGCCTCTTTCCTAGAGTTTGGAGGTACCAAAAAAAATATCCTTTATTGTCCAGATTAAAGATCTAAATGAAATTAATTAAAAGATCAAACAGAAGAAGAAGATCATGGGGGGAAATTAAGTGGTAGTTCAAACACATTGGTGGGAAGTGCTCTCTAGCAAATACAGTGAATTGCCATTGTTTAGGTTCACTGTTCTTTTAAAAGCTTTTTAAATTCTTTCAAACACATTCAGTGCTTTATCTGTCAGTATCAGTAGCAGTATATACCCAGGCCCTAACTCTTTAACTTGGAGAGCTATACCTGCAGGACCAGCAGGCTTATCTCTAGGTTTACTGCAGTGAAGTGTAGCAGGAAAGGATTTGGGACGTAAATAATGCAAGTGCTCTAGAAGTCAGCAAGAACATGAAAGAAAAACCTCAATAATTTCACCCTTCTGTTCCATACCACAGTATGTTTCAGAGATTTCCGAAATTTGATCATACATTTTCTTGCTTTGCCAAGACAGGATCTCACAGCTTGAGACTTGCTCAAGTGGCTGTGATGGGTTACTGTCTCCTTCCCCATTGTGTGTGAACAACTGTTTCTATAGCAAAAGTGTGAACTAGAAAAATAGACTGATTTTGGTTATAACTCCTTTGTATATATTTTCTATTTTAAAAACCAGATTCATTATTTGATGTAACAAACAGTACACAATGAATTATGACGGTGAGTTTGTAAGACAGAGAATGGAAGGTTGTATTTGTCTTGAAGGCTCTGTCTTTTGAAAGTAGGGGGTAAATAAACCAGCCATGAATCAAGGCTCCAATGACCACAGATGATTTATGCTGTGTATAATTTGCTATTGTTTTCCCTTTGTCACTTATACTTACATTTCAGCTCTCTGTCTTCAAGAGAAGCATCTCCGCAGTTATGTGTATCCTTATCTTTTGATAGCTCTTTAAGCAAACAACATACATAAAAATAACAGTGAGCATAGCTTAAACTTTTCTGATAGTGATAAATCTTTGCTAAAAACTGCCAACGCAGGTTGTCCAGGAACTAAGTAACTTAAATGCAGAGCACGAGAACCGATTAATACCAAATGCTGTGTGTATTTGGGCAAGTATTCTCAGGAGAGGTTTTCTTAGGAAAAACTCAAACTGCCAGTATGAACTAATTTTCACACAGTAGCCTAATTTGAGGTGATCTCTAAATAAAAACATACAACAAATTAAAAATAAATCAACCAATAGCCACCACCAGAGACAACAAAATTATTTTAATCTCTTCTCTCCCACTGTAATCTCTTCACTCTTTCCTTCCTTTCTCACTGTCATGGTGCTACCAGCCTTTCACTGAGCTTCACTCAAAAATAGCATCAACATGAGGAAAAAGAAACTGTTAGGGAAGCTAAAGCTTATTCTTGTGTTTCTCTCAACAGGGCCAAACTCTCTGTCATGAATATTGTGACAAATATACACTATAATACTGTAGAAAACACAGGACCATGCCAACATGGTTCAAATTGCAGACAGAGTTTGTGTATCAGGATGTGATGCCATCCTGAGTATAAGTTCCTGGGAGCACGTCCCATCCTATTTCAGACTTTCCAAAACACAGCATACTGTTCTGTCTTTTTCTTGTGCATATCAAGAGTGCATCTGCTCCCGGAATAAGTATGCTTTTCTTTCATATTTTCCTTTCAATAAGCTGACATAGTAATGAAAAGCCACTCTTCCACTGTAATTTATCATTGTTACATAAACAGGAGAACAGCAAAGTCAAAGCTGAATTTAAATCTCCATTTGCTTGTCACCATTACAAAGTAAATTCTCAAGCAATTATTTCCACAAGGATCACACTGAGATTTATGCCATATGTACATACTTTTTGTTGATGAACTCGACACAAGTGTTCTGTTGTCCTTATTTGCTCTAGCTGAAATAAAATAAAGGAGAAAAAAATTCAAAAAGAAAACAAAACACTTACTTTAGATCTAATGAGGGGCTTAAGCACACTGTTGGGAGGGGCACATTTAACATAATGTAACCACTGTTTCTCAAAACACTAAATTTCTTCAAAGACTTTGAAATAAATCCTTCAGTGGCCCCAGTTTGTCCATTTCCTTTCCAACTTCCTTTCCTTGTTCCTAAGCCAGAACTCCATTCATTCTATACACTTACACCACAGGGAAATACTTGTTCAAAGGGTTTTCCATTGTGTATTTTCACCCATAATTTGAATAGATCAAACAACAGGGAACAAAAGGGGGATCACCTTCTCAGAGCTTTTTTGGGGGAAAAAAGCCCATATTCCATTTCTGTTCTGACAGAATCACTTGTCTGGTCATCTAGGACAGCTTGGGTTCTGGTACTACTTTAGCGTCTGAATCATCTTGTAGTTTATCATGCACATGAATTAAAAATACATATACACATGTAACATAATCATGACAATCATATACATCATGACATGTATCACATATACAGCCAATAATAGTCAGGCAACATGGAGAACTTCTGACCTTCACTGAAATCCCCAGTGGGAACCTTTTGATAAGTCAAGGATTTTGCTGTCCCTTCTTCCACTTTCATGTTCTGCTCCTATTCATATCATGTTCTTAGGAAAAGTATGTTCTTATACATGCAGGATTATCTACAGGTTTTCTGCAATCTGTTAGCATCACCTGCAAGCCCGTTAAGCTTACAAACACTTCTCCCATGATATGTTTCCATAGCATCCCCACCAAAAAAAAAAGTAACAGTACTTCTTTCAGGTCAAGCAACAAGTGTCAAACATTTGTGTTCTTTATTTTGGGGGCTAACCATATTCTTTTGATACTCAGATACCCTAAAAATGATTTCTCCATGTTTTTTCTTTGGTTATCTAGCAAGGAAAACCAAATTATTGCCAATGCTTTAGTTTTTCCAACATAGTGTGATGTTGAAAATGTCCAATTCAAGGTAGTGAAGTGAACTGAGAAAACTGAAAACCTAGCAAGGGAATTAACCAAGTGACACAAAGCCTGAGAGGGAATATTCCCTCTTGTGAAAAAAATCTTTCGTACTTAACACCTTGGACATATAGCTTCGTATGCAGTCCACAGTTTTTACAGTATTTTGGTCAGAATAAAGATATATGCAGAATTCATAACAATTGGATCACTTTAAAAAACACTCAGAGTTCAATGAAATTTTTCAGAGAATGCAGGGGAAAAAAAATCCTAAAAAACCTCCAGTACCCTGCCTGCTGACAGCATTCTGGTCCCCAGTCAAAAGGGAAGACAGAGAATAGAAAACTACCATTTTCAGTAGGTGAGTAAACTGCACTTTGAAGTTTGAATAGATTATACACTAATCTTACTGCTCTACATCATTATAAGAAAAATTAATAGACATGAAAGGGCAAGTGGTTTGTGAAGGGCCAATAACCTGTTACACTCTGTTAACTTGCTAGTATTTAACTAAGTCCAATAAAAAAAGAGAAATAGTCTATGTGCTAAAAAATTTAGTGATTTCTGGACAAAAGATCTAAGGGAGACTTTTATTCTCTCATTCCACCTCAGCGACGATGAATTAACAGAACAGATTGATAATAACTGAGATGTTCTAAAATAAATAATTTGAATACCTTTTCTTATGCAGAGCATAAATAGAAGTCCTGATCCAACAAAAGAGGTAACAATGAGAGTTGCTCCAACAAAGCGTCTGCTCTCAGTCCACAGAATGCCGCCAGCTGAATCTTCAAGAAAAAGAAGTGGGGAGTAAGACATTACATAATTGCACAAGCTCCTCTCTTTTTCTTTCATTTTCACCATATTATTTTTGCTATGAGCAGTTCAGATATGATAACAGCACTATAGATTGTGTCTATGGTCAGGTGCTCATGATGCACTTAACCACACTTTGTTCAAATAAAAGAAAAAAAGATGGAACATGTTAATATTTATCTTTCTTCCCTGCATTCCATGTGGTAGTGCCTTTGATTCTCATCACACATCCTGCTTGTCACATCACTAGATGTGTTACATCTAGTTTAGTTTCCCATCAGGACTAAAAGAAAAAGCTAATTGAGAAAGAGAACAGAAAGTGCCTTTCATCTGATAAAGCTCTGGTTGCAAAATGCAAAGGATAAGTGGTCTCCTTGAGTCCCACAGGCTATTCTTGTTCAAAAGAAATTTGTCCATTGAAAGGATGACTTGGCTTTCTCACTCTCACCTGCCTGTTTTCAACCCTTGTCAGGCCCAAAAATTGTGCCAGCACAGGTGTTTCTAAAACTAGGTGATGAACAGGACCAGGTTAACAACCTGACCAAGTAACAATCTGATAAACAGAAATATTGTTTTTTGACTCTCCAGTCTGATAGAAAGCATATCAGGCTACAATGCAGAAAAGAATAAGCAAAAGCAAAAGCAGTAGAGGTGCATCCCAGATAAAAGGTGTAATGAGAAACTGTATTGGTCTTGTCCATTCATGCATTTTCCTTCAATCCAGACTTTATGAGGAAAAAGAATCTGTGTACAATTAGTTAGTTAAATTTAAATATGCTCAAAGCAAAGGCTGTAATGGCAACAAAAGACCATATTGTTCTAATTTATTTGACAGTAATCATCAGGAAAATAGAATATTCTTGGAAGATGTGTTTAATTTATATGAGAGAGTTTTATTTCCAGTCTCTGAGCTATATGTCTTTCAAATAATAGAGCTTTTTTAACATTTAGACTTGATTTTCATATAACTGCATGTCATGCAAAATTCCTGTCCTTGAATTCTGACTCCACATTCATGACGAACATGTCAGTATGATGGAAGTGTATATTAATAACAAAACAACATAGGTATTTCTTTTTAGACTTTTCAAAATTAGATAGGAAACAGAAATAAATCATGGCTGATTCAACTGGAACAAAATTACATAGCACCCTGAAGTGTATTACCATAAATGAAATTTAGAAATGTTACCTTCTATGTGTAAAATGGCAGATGTATTTTCTTGCAGCTCTTTATTCCAGAATATACAGTAAAATATCTCATCAATTTTACTTTTGATTGTAAGGGTACTTGTCACACGATACAACTGGTCCCTTCCAGTTTCATAACTTGTGTTTGCTTTATCAGTCAGATCTTCATAGTCTTCATTTTGCCATATCACTTCAGCTTCTGGGTATCCTTCAGACTGACATGTCAACTTCCATTCATTGTGTCCTGTGCTCACCACTCTTTGGGTTATAGTTCTATAAGGAGCTAAACAGATGGAAGAAAATGATTATCAGTAGGAAGCTAGAAGAACAGCATGTATTAAATGCAACACACCTTTTCTTTATCCCCAATCCCCAGGGTCAAGTTTCAATTTGGATTTGTCAAATAATACCCTTGACAGGAAATGTAAATATCGCTACTGTGTCTGTAACTGGAGGTACAGGAGTTATTACAATTTCAATGCTGTTTAGAAAAGGGTACTAGCTTTATGGTCTTTGTACTGTCTAAATGGTTTTGTGACACCATTTGTCACTGGGAAAATAAAGGACAGAACATGGGTTCAACTTAAATAGAAACACTAAATGAAACAGCTGCACAAGCACTACTACACAGCACCTGTCTCTGGAGAGGCTTCTTTAACTACTAATCCAGATGTGTCCTACTTCAGGGTCTCTTCTGAAATCTTTTAGCAGTATCAGAAAGTATTGAACTTCTCTGGTAATAGCACACTCACCCTTAACTTTCAGGTGAATTGTCTTATAGTCAGCTCCCCTATAGCCAATAATACAGTGGTAAATCCCTGCATCTCTGAGCTTCACATCAGTGATCTGAAGGAGAGACTGTCCCAAGTTCAGATTCTCTTTCAGCAATTTTATTCTTCCCTTAAAGTCACTGTGCTGACTTTCAAAGTCTTCCTCTCCTTTGAGAAGTACATAAACCAGCTTCTTTAACACATCTTTCTTTTCCCAGCTGACACTTAAGTCTCCAATTTTTAATTTCCCATTCACTGGAAATGTGCATTCCATGGTCACATTGTTCCCATGTTCTACAGTGTAGAGTGACTGAGGAGCTTCAACAGTGAATAAAGCTGAAAAATAAAATTTGGAAGAAAACTTAATTTTCCAATAATAAGCCTAATCTTTGAAGTCATATGTTACCATACCCATGGGAAATTTTATAGACCAAAGCGTCTGCTCTGTTCTGAAAAGTTAAACATTTTGGCATGCGCTTGTATAAGCCTGGGACAAATTGGGCTACTTATACCTCCAGACACCTGCTTTGTGCACACACATAGTGTGAAGCTTTACTAAAAATAGTTAACTGTGTGTGCAGAGTCCCTCAGGTGTTGCTTTCAGAACACTGCCATTGTAACAGGCAACAGTTAGTGCCTAGGAATGTTTTTGGTTCTACACACAATGCTAAAGAATATGCAACAATTCCCAGGTTTTATGGTGCCAATAAAATCTTTTACGTAATGTAAAAGGTGCCTTGTCCGAAATGGTGTATATGCTGGATCACTGACATAGATTTCAACCTGGCCCCCTATGAAAATGCATATATCTAGTTTAATGTAAAAGCATGCTGAGATCTTTTTATTTAAAACACTAAGGAAGAAAAGCCAAATGCTAGCACCTGAAGGAACACTGAGGAATTAGCATTTCTGTGCTTATACATGGAAAGAAAACATACTCAAACAGTTCTACAACTTGGCTTCTTACCACTGAGGAAATTCCAGTAGAATAAAAATATATACAAAAGCAGAGGCTGTTCCATGATGTAGATGGAACCTAAAATGAGAAAATAATAGACATAGACAAATATAAATACCTACTAATTTTGTAACTTGCACTGTAAAATATAGTTAGTCCACACAGAGAACTGAGCAGAAGGCACTGAATTCCACTGTAGTTGAAAACAGGACAAAATTGCACCCAGTAGATAATCAGACAGAAAGCTTCCTGCATGGGTCCAAACCCCATGGGAAAACCAACTTATTTATTTCCTTTAAACATCTATCCTTCAATATGAAAAAATATATGCTTTATAGGTTAAAGATAGGTTTTATACTCCTATACAACACTTTCACATTATAAAGTGTTTATTAATGTCAATTCATACACCTAACCTTCGCACACCCACTGATTTTGGTAAGCGTGTATTTAAGTCAGAACAATACTAGTATCTAGCACTGCCATAACTTTTCAAATTACTGCCAAGAAAAATTCCAACTCACTGTAACAGAAATCTTTCATGAATATAGAAAACTCTAATATTTTATCTAAGTAAAGTCCTAATTTTGGATACCCAAACAGCTACAAAAATAAGGAAAGATTGGCTTCAACTCTTTTCTAGTGGTAGTTTCAGAATTTGCATAAGAACTTAGACAATTGCAATGCCCATCACATTTCCTAACCCATGAATTCTATCTGGACCATGACTTTTAGCCATAACCATTTTTGATAAGATAGTTGATCTTCTTTCTCTGATTGTGAACTTTAAGATGATAATAAAGCAACAATATTGCCCTGAATCATAAGACACCTTTACAGTGTCAGGGCTTAAAGGAATTAGACTCCTCATAAGAATTTGATTCAAGCTACTTCTTTTCCTCTCATTGCTGCTGTCTGATCCCAATAGCTAGTTTGCAGAAGGCAAAACATAAGGAGCTGAGAAAGGGACTCTATCTAACACATTGTAAGGCACACATGAGCAACTACAAAAGCATGCAATAAAGAAAAGAGACAGAGAAGATTGTCAGGGTGACAGATCCAATTCATCGATAAATATTAGGCTTTGTAATGTAATTAGGTACCAAATTAATTCCTAAACCGTAAGTGATGTCCTTGAAAGCACTAGCAAATTCTATGGGTTCCCAAGAGTTTCTGGTGCTGTGTTTACACTGGGATTCCTCTATCATGATGCCACCGCTTGAGTAACAAGCACTCCAAACCACGAACTGAGCTCCAGACTAAAGCTTCTTACACAAGATAGAGGCATACTGCTCTCACAGGTGTGCCATGATCACACTTACTCTGGAGACAAGGCTGCAGAAGAGCAAGTCACTGATATTGGGTATTGGTGTGCACTCCCCATGTTGGAATGACCAGAGCTGCAGCACACTCAGACACAAAATACTTCGTACCTTTTTTTTTTTTTTTTTTTTTTTTTAAGTAGAGGCTGTAGACTGCAAAGAACAAACTAGACTTCTCAAAGCAGTAGATTGCTTGGGACAAACATCATGGGCACTACACTCACGGTATCCATACCCATGCATGCAACCTAAATTCACCTTTTTGTCAGGAAATCTGAATGCTGGCATGAGCTCCAGGAGAGGTATTTTGATTAACTCCTGGAAGACATATGACAGGTTAGCTTTTATGGTTCTAAGACCCATGGTTATAACCTGCAATTGCTGAAATTTAATTATCTTGCTTTCTTTCATTGTAGAGGAAAACAAGCCTTATAAGACAAAAAAGAAGTATGACTATTACTTACAAATTTCCTCAAGACTGAGAAAGTCTGCTGCTGTACTCAATTTTTCACTTTCAGAGAGAAAAAAAGTAGGTCCAGGTAAAATCCAAATGTGCATGAAAAAAAAACCACTGCAATAACCATCGTAGAACATTCTCTTGTTTCATGCTGAGGCAGAAGGATCCTCTGACTGGATGGGTTGAAGCAGTTTGAAAACTTGATGCCAATCAAAGCTCTTTACCAAAGCTATCAGCTTGTTATTTTTCTTACAGAACCTACCACAATGTCCCTTCTCTCCTCCTGGAGTTTCTGACAATTATGGCAAATAGTTTGATAAAAGCAAAATGTATTCACTGTGCAAAATGCTCCTCAGTATTTCTGCTGTACGTTTCCTTCACAATCAAATGAAGAAGACAGGAAAAACAGAACTACTAGTCAAAAAGCTTCATGTGAGAGAACTTAAATGTTGATGTAAAGTCCACCTAATTCTTTAAGAAACTTCCCCATTATTGGAAAATTCCCCACTAGGGAAAATTCTATTTTGCTAATAGTGATTCACTGTAACCAGAGACAATAATGTTGGGAAAATTAGTACCTAAAATACAGTATTAATCTCAAGCAGTGGCAAACAGCTGCTAACAATGACTAGAAATTTCTACACAACTTATATCTTTAAAGATTATAGCAATAATAATAACGTAGGAATAACAGGAGTATTGGGAAGAGCATTTGCCTATTTTCCTCTGGTAAGAACAGATATGCTCTCCCCAAGACTTGAGCACAGTGAAGACCCCTTGCCTTGCTACTGTGTAGTGAAAGTGGAGTCATTAAGCCTAAGCACCAGCCTAGCAAAAAGCAGGGAGCACTGTCTTTTTAATTTTTTGGTTCTAGAAGTCATTTGAGAATAAAGGAAAAAAAGAACAGGTATTAGAAGCCAAAGGAGGCACTCACATTAACTTGTGGACCGCAGTGGGAGAACCAAGTGCACAAAATACAACTTCAAACTTATGCTTCGGTGTAAGCTCACCCACTTAGATTCTCCTTGCATATCTCAAAAGAGGATCCAGGTTCCCAGAAGAGTTAAAATACTGTGAAATGACTGCTTAAAAGTGTTTTCTTCTTTCCACTTGACAGCCCACTCACACTATCTGTCATGGAAGCAAAAATACGTAATACACAAAACTGGTTGACCTTTTTACTTGATGTGTGAGATGAACGTGGAAACAGTGGTATAGAAAGTAGCTCAATGCAACATTAGGTTCTCACAATCTGAAACTACCTTAGGAGGTTGAGGGGGTGGATTTCCGCAATAGGTGAGACTGACGAATATTAATTTCCACTGATTTTTTTGTGTGTGTGCTTAAAAATAGGCTTCATTATACTGTCTCAGAAAAAAAACCATGCAACAAAGAGACACTGAAACACATTTGTAAAATACTATGAGACCACAAAAGCCGCTAATGTAGCTACCTTTCAGTGTCAGGGATTTAGTTTCTACTTTTTCTTTGCTTGCCTTGAGCTCATGGGGTTGCTTTTTCCACTTAAGTGTTTAGTAGCAAATAAAAGACCAGGACAGATGAGAGTTTTTTTTGGTTTTGGTTTGTTTAATTTTTTTTCATATACACACATACTCTCATATACATACACACATACACCTACATGCACACAAACACATTTTACAGCTCTGTACTGGGGTTGAAGTTGGTTTGGTTTGGGGGGGTTTTTTACCTGTTTTGCAACAAGTTTCCCAAACAGCTGTCTCGGTCCTGCCGGTCAGCGGGCATTCCCAAGCAAAGCAAATGATTTCATGGAGAACGTGCGGAGGAAGGGATCC
>JAWWES010000094.1:44179311-44192658 GCA_035583135.1 Lophotriccus pileatus
TTTTTCTTATTTCTTTTTTTTCTTGCTTTGTTTAAAGAGCTTCTTTTGAAATTTTGGCAGTGGTGCAAATTAATAAGGGGCATAAAAATTAGAGGCATTTTTCCCCAGTTAGTAAAAATTGTTGAGTAACTGGGCAGATAGTATAAAACATAGCTAGGGAAACTCAGTGCAATAATGCATAGTCTGCCTTTTCAGAGGTGAAAAATAAAATAGCAGTTTCTTCTGTAAGAAAAAATTTTTTTGATACAACACAGAAATGCCAAAAACGTATTTGACTCTAGCAGAAAAAATATCTTACTTAGTTCATCCAGATTATAAATCACAAGATTTCTACTTTGAACATGACTTTCAAGTGTTCTGCACTTTCATCTGTTCTCCAGCTCTTGCCTATGGAGAAACATGTGTGCATTTTACACTGTATATACAAGCTATGACATAGACATTCACAAATCAGCAGTTGATTATTTTCCATATCCAGAAATTGCTCTAAAGCTCTCAGTTTTGTAACAACATGCTTTGAAATGTTATTTCATCATATATGTTAATGTGTAAACATTAATTTCATGAGACTGTAATTTGATGCTACAAAAGATGTGTGACAAAAGTATCAGTATCTGGAAAAAACTATCAAAAACTCACTGAAAACATGGATGAATACAACTTAATATCATATATTTTCTTTCCTTTACATTGTCAGTTCTTGGTTAAACCACAGCAATGATTGTATTCCTTTCCTGTCAGGATTGTATGGCCTTAAGCAGTTTGCATTGAATGGCAATAAATGAAAGTAATAAGGCAGTTTTCTCTTCATGTTCAACAATTTGTCCTTAAATCTGAAATGGAAGTATAGAAGTACCCTGTTGTAGCATGCTTATTAATTGACCGTATCATCTGACCAAATTGTATTGGGATTTCTTTCTGAATTAAAGAAACAGTAACAGTAAAAAAATAAAGTGAGACCTATTATAAGTGTTGGAAAAGGACTATAACATTTCAATTTATATTCACACACTCATGTGTTTCTTTTTTAAAATCTGTCCATAATCCAGTGAAATGTTGGTTTTGTAAAATGTTGTATTAGAGGCTTGGTTTAGTATTCTGAATGCCTTGGTGAATTGGAAAATGCCTGAAGTAATAGGCGATGGTACATAATAGGTAATAGATTAAACACCAGTCCAGAGCATTATATCCTAGAAGGAAAAGTTAAATAGATTGACTGAATGTAAGTGATTAGACTTGAAGAGCCTAAAAAGATACCTTTTTTTGTATATTTTAAAAATACAAGACTTTAAATACTTTTCCATAAATATCTGTGTGTTTTTAATGTATATTAATATATATTTATATGCTTATATACAATCTGAGTCAACAGCACAGATTCTTATAAAAGCCAAAATGTAATTGTGGATTTATTAACCAGAGGATGAAATTACTCAATATGCACTGCTGATGACTTTACTGGGAAAAAGACTTTGGTACTTCTTTCAGTGAGCAGGCAGACTGTGAGAAGTTCAGAGGATGCAGGAAGAATAATAAAGACTTTAGAACTTAGGAGTAAAGGATGAAAATATTGTATTTGTCTGACACTAAAAGCATGTCTTGTGAATTTTTAGTTTGTGTATCTCGGTGCTGGTTTTTTAACCCGCTCATTTTTTCTCATACATCTTTTTAGAGATACTGGCTCCTTTCCATTGCAAAAGCAAGTCAGCAAGGATTGGGAAAAATATTAGGATATTTTGAGTGCTTGACTGTCATTATATAGATTACTAAGAAAGGTGGTAAATTCTGTCCCTGGTGGGACAGATTAGGATAAATAAATGTCTGTTTCATCTTCTGACTTCCAGGCTAATTTTAAAGGACCTCTGAACCTGCTTTCTAGCCTTCTACTCATGACTATGCAAGTCCAGGAGCTGGACAGAATGCAGGTCCATTTAACTGAGCGCTGGCTAATTTGTAATGACTCTTCTAGACTTATTTTTCACTTTATATTGTTTATTCCTTAGCAACATCTCTTTTCCAACTTTACAACTTCAAACCAGCCCAAACACATGGGTAAGTGTGATAGGTATTTGGGGTTTTTTTATACAGAAAATGCCTGTTTTCAGGAATTAATTGATTTCTATGTGAATGCTATTATGTATCACGTTGTCAGTGAGACTTTTACCTAGCAAATATTACAAGATGTTTTAACTTCAGTTACACAGCTGTTTGTTATTGGTGTTTGCTTTTCATCTCAACATCTTTTTGAAAATTAACAAAAATATCATAATATTTATATATGTCCAGTAAGAAATAATATTAAACCTTTCAGCAGGGGTTTTTGTTTCTTATTAGAAAGTCTCTGATAATCTGCGTAACTTTTTAGTCGTGTTTGAAGTTCTTATTTCTTAAGAAACAGAAGTTTCTGTGCTAACGTGACATATAGTAAAACAGACAACTGAGGCATTTTTAAGCATTTGTTCAAATGAAAAATTAGATTACTTATTTAGCATAAAGTACATCAGTATTCATACCTGCATATTTGAGAAGATAAACATTTTTTATACAGATATGTACACCTTCCTTAAGTTATTTTTTTGGTGATATTTGAACTGAATAATGAATTCTACTGTCCATTAGGATCTATTAATACATAACACTTTGCTGAAATTCCTTTACTACTACAGATACTGAGAATTTCATGAGGGAGAGATGAAGAAAACCTGACTTATTTGTCAGACACTCAGTGATCTCTTCTGACTTCCTCTTCTCAGTTACTTTTAATCTGGGAAAGAATTTGTATTTGAGGTAAGGGTTTTATGTGCACAATTATTAAGAATGTAAAGATGAATGTATTAAGAATTATTAAAAATTCTTAATATTAAGAATGTAAAGATGCTATTAAAAGATAGATCAGTGGGAGTTTTACGATAAACTAGACATTGGGTCATGTTCTGTTTCAGTAATTCAGCCTAAAGACAAATACAAAATGTTAATGGAAACTGGACAAGATGAAAAAAACTTCATAAAAAAACAACCATTACTGTCCGTTTGTTACCTGATAGACTCCATCTTAGTACTCCATCTTAAACAGGTAAAAGGAATTAATAGAATCAGAGAATATGCTGAGTTGGAAGGGACCCATCAGGATCATCAAGTCCAGCTCCTGGCCTTGCACCTCTTAAGCCTATCATTTGTTCTTGGTGGGGACTTGTTATCTTACACTTGTCCCATCTCTTTATCTTAGGATGCTTTTTGAGTAATGAGCTAAAATTAGGAATGGAAAAGAGACTGTAAAAAAAATATTAGTAAGGGCAGGGGGAGATGACCTCTTTTTTATTTGAAGATGATTATATTTACAAATACAATTTCAGAATTCTGTTGTTTTTTCTTATTAAATTCATTAACTCATCACTCAGTCAAAATAGTACTGATTGTTTATCAGTTGACCTTAAAATGAAGTGGTGCTTGAAGAGCATATATATGTTTTGACTCATGGCAGGAAGAATGGCTAGTGTTAAAATGCCAAGGAGTTTCTGAACAAGAAAACTTTTTTCATGCTTTATCACTTTCATTGACAAAAAGAGAAAGTACTGACACAATCTCCTGCATAGGCTGATTTCTACAGAGTCCTTCTTGTGCCTAAGAAAAATTTTCTGTGATGACATTTTTTCCATTTACAGATTTGTCACCTTATCTTTGTTAGTAAAAGATCAACCACCTCCATGATGATACCTGAAAAATTTAATTTTTCTTAATGTCTCAGACACTGAGTCATTTTCTGCAGGGTTTTGTAACTCCCTAACCTTTTCCTCTCTAAAGTTTTCGCTGAGATTAAGTCAAAAGGATTTTTTTAAAGTTCTATTAAAATGAAAACAATTGTTCCCTTTCTTTCTTGTGAAGTAAAATGTAAGCAAGCTTTGCCTTTCCTGACCACTACCATCTTTTTCCCTTTGGGGAGGGAAACAGCTAAATTTGTTTTCTATTGACAAGATACTAGCTCTTATGACATCTCTAATGCGTTTGTCTTGAAGCACAACAAAAATTGGTTTGCCCCTTAGGTGATCTGGGCTTAATTCGGGAAATAAATGCTCTCTGGTAACAATTCTATATCCTTATTAGTTTCTGTGCATCAAATGGAACAGGACAAGATGAATGCTATCTGTACTGAGGAAGATTAGAACGATCTATCTTGCAGGCAAAAAGCCAGTTTGGTTGGAATTAGCTGAGAGATTGTATACTCTGCCTGATCACTGTAAAGAAATAAATACAGTGTATTTATTAAAGGGCAGCTTTTAATAGCTATTTCTAACATGCAATGACTGCCAGCGGAAGATGCAAAACAGACTGGGTGCTGCACTAGTAGTGAGACAAATATTAATTCAATTTGTTCAATTGTAGCAGTCCTTTAGCTGGAGAATATCCATGATTCGTACATACTGTTGTGAAAGCAGCTTGCAACTTTTGTCTTGGAGGTACACCCTCAGCTTACCCTGACATCTTGGTTTGTTGGGGGAATTTAATTGATTGCAAAGGGAAAATGTCTTCTGAAGCTCATAGTGTTACTCCTATAACACTATGAATTTTTCATAATTCCTTCCTTGTTAATAGAGCAAACCTACCATTTCAGACTTCTTCTGAGAAGTCCACTGAAGTAAATTTGGCCCTTTTTTTGAAATACTGGGGGTTTTTTAATGAAATATTGTTTCCTGAATGCTAAGTAAAAAAAAAAAAAAAAAAAAGTGGGGAAAGGGGGGAGCTCTGTATTGAGTAGAGCTCATAAATGCCCAGGAGATATAATAGATAAGTAGAGAAAACTTATACTTATTTTTATTCCATAATAAAAATGGTGTGAAGAGAGACGCAGTAATTTTGCAAGTCAGAATCTGAAACAGAGGAAGAAGTACTGTATTTGCAGGTTTTGTTGATATTATAGCAGCTTTTCATACCACAGTATAATTTTACAGCCATTTCTTGCACTTTTCATTTTTTATGTAGTGCTATAAGTCCTTTTTTTGTTTGTTTGTTTTTCAAAAAAACCCAGGTTTATGAGGCAAATGAAGCATACAGGGAGGCATACAAGGAACATACAAGATGCATTATTGGGGGATGGAAATAACAAGTTGAATAGTTCTTATTCTTAGTCAGGTTTCAAAATTACTTGACATTGTAATGGTAACTCACTTCTTGGTCTATTTTACTATTTCTACAGCATGGATACCTGTGTTTTTAAGTAGCTGGCTGTCTGATGACTTTGGTTTGTCTTTATAGAGCTTGTATAAAACACCTGAGTATTCTGAACACTGTTAACAGTACCTTAAAAGTTTGCTTACTCTTGTAGATAACTTTATTAAATGCAGGAAGTGGACAGCCTTCTTCACTCTGCTGCATGTTTGTTGCTTAAAGGCTACAGAGCAGAATCACAGGAATGCCTGGTTACTGCCAAGAAATGTTGCTTTCATGCTTTTGTCTGTTGAATTTAATCTCTCCTTTTCACACCTCAAAATGTCACATGGAATTTTATAGGTGCTTTTGATATTATTATCTTTTTACATAGTATGTAATTCCAGTAAGTTATTGACAACAACAGGAATATAAAGGATTTGATGCTGATAAATACCAAGGTCACACGTTCGATCCCCTTAATGGGCCATTCACTGAGGAGTTGCACTTGATGATATTTGTGGTCCCTTCCAACTCAGAATATTCTGTGATCCTGTGTGAGTTTTTTTCAGTGCAGTTGACATTCTGTCTTGTAACTAATACTGTGAGACCCCTTTCTTTTTATGATAGCATTTTGCTTGTAAATAATTTGTCATCTGTCTGTGCAGGGAAGCTTTAAAAATCAGTTTTCTTTTTAAAGAGTGTAGTTTCTTGCAGTGCTAATAATTTTAATTGCTCTGTGTACTTGAAGGGAAAAATATTTGTGAATAAGCTTTGAAACAGCAGAGTAAAACCTTTAAGTCTTATTTATTTTAACTGTTTGATCTAGAGGCCCATTTCCTGACACATCTGTGTGCATGCTGGTCATAGAACCAAGCAGACACTACGTAATTATTACAGGTTATCATCTCTGTATTGCACTATGGTGGCTTACAATGGAGATGTAAACATAAGTACCACTATTCTGTTTTCCATTTGTTTTTACCAAACAACCATTTGCAGCAGCTTCTGTTTTTTCCCATTGATTAGGAAGGATGACACCCAGGATAGATCACATAAGCCTTTAATCTCTTGTCTGGCTATGAAATGCCAGGTGCATTGCTACTGCAAGAGGTTTGTGCAGTTATGTAACTCTACTACCTGCGCACCAACTTTCATATGTATTTTGTAAGTGATTTGAAGATTTTTATATGTGTGATTCTCACATTTTTTGAAAACTTAAGCCATATTTTTCATTGCAGCTCTGAGTGCTCAGAAGTTAGAAGTTAGTAGTTGTTTAAAGAACACTTTGAGAATCTCTGACCACTGTAAAACTCTAAATGAAAATGACTTTGTATTATAGGCACAGTAGCCATACCCTGTAACAGATATGTTAGCCTGTGCCATAAGTAGAGACTCTTTTAACATGAATGTAAGGGTATTCCAACAGTTTCTTCAAGTTTTGCTTTTCTTAGATTTAGACATTGAGTTTCATGCTTTAAGCAGTGATGGGGTTTAGCTGATCATTCCTTATCAAGTAGATAATTCCTTTCCTGTCTGAATATCTGTTTGCCAGGCTGTCAGTATAATTATGTCCTAATGATGGTGACATGAAATACCATTCCCTATATAGATTACTGGCATGACTGCTCTCAAGGTTTGTCCTGCCCAGTGTTTTTGACAGGCTGGGAGAAGGAGCATTTCTCCCAGCAGTGCCATTAAATATATAGGGTTGCAAATTGTCAAGGACTGGTTACTGCCCCCGTGGATATATCTCAACTTGTACAAAATACATCCCAAAAATTGTATTTAATATACATGAGCAGTGAAGCAGAGAGCATTTTGCACTGGCTCTGCTTTCCATTTCTGTTGAGCCTTTGTACACTTTGTATCCCATTTGGGGGTACAAAACAAAGTAGCCTTTCCACCTACAGCATCTGAACATGAAATAGAATGGCAGAAAGAAAGAGAGACAAGCTAAGAGTCTAAAGTATGAGAAGTTCAGAAGGACTGTTTGGTTTTTTTTTTTTTTTCCCAAGTTGTCAAAGTTGATTAAATTATTTCAGATGAGAATTTTCTCCCACTGAATTTTAATCAATGAAATGATGGTATAAATGCTCTTTTATGTGGTTTGACATCATTGTGGCAGTCTGAAGAATAGAAATGATAAGGATGGTTACCACTGACTAGTTTTTAGCATTATCAGTTTCACAGTAACTGACCTTTTCCTTCTCCACCTCACTTCTCTTCATCTGTCATGATTCATTTTGTAACATCGATTTCCTTTTACTGTAACAGTTTGTATGTGGCAGACTTCAAATCCCAGTTTTCTCAGCCTACAGTTTCTCTTATAGTGTTGAGAATCTATTAGCTGTATTTAAAGAAAATTGGGAAAGTTATTTCTAATTGGGTCCTCCTGAGAGTGTTATAAAATATAAAATGTTACTTACTACTAATAACCATTTTATTTTGAAGTACTAAACTTAAATTTTAACATTATGCGATAAATGTTTTTTACCAACTTGTAAGTTGCTACTGTCACTTAAAATCTGTTTGTTATGGAATTGTTATGAAATTCAAATTGCAGAATTTTACATTATTATTATTATTATTATTATTATTATTATTGTTATATTAACTATGTCTCTAAAACATGGTTTGATTGTTACAGAACATGATTTCTGAACAGTAATAGAAAAACATGCTTGGATGTGTACCCATGCATTCACATCACAGTTTCAGTTCTCTTGTGCTATGCACAGCAACCTCTTTGGGAAAGCTACAGCATCTCTTCCTCCTGTGGTAAATCTGCACTTCAGACCCTTTATCTATAGTTTTTATACAAGCATAGTCATGTAAATCATCCCTACTGAGGTTTTTATGGCTGTATAGATGGGGGGTTTCCTAAGGCATGGCACTTGGGTGGTGAACTGTGTTTCATATGTATGATGTGCACCTCTGGCTTGTTTCCTCAATAATCAACTTTTCCCATCAGTAAGATTATTCTAAATAAATTATAGCACACCTCTGCTAAGTCTGCATGATATACTTTTTTTTGTCTTATTATCTGTAAAGTTCTACATGTGACATCATGGTTTGCAGTTATGGGAAAAGAAGTAATCTTAAACATCATTGTAAAGTAAGTCCTAAGGGAGGAGAACTTGGCCTTTATCATAAAATCTGCATGTTAATAGATCAAAAGTCTTTCAGTATCCCAGTGTGACTGCCATTTTCAATAGAACACATGCGGAGGAAAATAAAACACAATTACTAAGAAATTAACAGCTGAAAATGGGATATTGATTTGAACTCCAGTCAAACATGATTTGGTTTTCTTTCATCTGATTTTGAATCATCTTTTGTGGTGGACTCCTGAGTCTTTCCCTGTACTAGATATGTTTTCAAATCCTAACTTGCTTAAGGTTAGCGTAATCTTAATGCAATAGTTTTGCCTTAAGATCTACTGACAGCTGTATGCCAGTGTAAGGCCAGCCTATCAGGGTATCTTGAATTTCTGGCCTTTGAGAGAGGTAATCCTGGGTTTGACATAGGATTGCATAGGCTCAGAGGGATTTTGGAGCATGTTTGTGTATTGTTACTATATTTTCTCCATACAACTTATGAGTAAATAAAAATTGGTTTTAAAACAAATCTCTGCATCTGTATTAGATATAACTTAGCATCCCCAAAAGCATCTCAGGGCTTTGTTGATGCTATATTGTAAGGCTATGGACAAAATAGATATCGTAAACTCTTCATTACAACATCATGAAACTTCAGTAATAGCAAGAATTAAATTATTCTTTCAGCTAAATGTCACTAGATCTACTTTTTACTGCCTTCTGTGCATCAGTATTCCTCTTAAATCTTTGTTTCTTGGCTATGCCACATTTCTGCATGTACAACAGATTGCTGATCTCTAAGATTCATCAGTCTAAAACTTCCCTCCAACACATCTTCTTTTTTTTCTTGAAATTAATTTAAATATAGTAGTGTGTGTCATCTAAATAAGATTTTACGTCCACATGGAAGAAGTTTGCTCAAAAGAAAGGAATTATGAGCATTTTTATATGCATTTCATCCCAACACTTATTTTTGGATGGAGAAAGTTGAGGGTTGTTTCTCTCAAGTGAAAGAAAAAAGATCTGGTTAGAAAAGGATATGAAAAAATGTTTGGTCATGTTTATGCAGCTGCTGTCTTTAATATACAAAGCAAGTTGTTTTCATTTATATTAGGTTATTTATATAAAATACTTGTAGACATACATAAAAGTACACTTGGGCTTATGAAATTTGATATGACAGTCTCCTACAGAAAGGTGTTTTTTAGACCTTGTTTGTTTGATTTAAGTGTCTGTGACTTATCTTTTTCTTTCAGCACTTGGGCCTTAAAGAGCTGTCCAAGTATAACATTTTTAAGGGTTTTTTTGTTGTTGTTGTCATTGTTTTGGTTTTGTTTGTTTGTTTGTTTGTTTTGGGATCGTGTGTGTGTGTGTGTGTGTGTGTTTTGTTTTTAGAGAAATCATGTTAGGATCCTTTTGTTTATTATTAAGTTTAAACTTACAGCCTTCTTTTTATGCCATGCTTACATTTTTCTAAAGCCTATGCATATTAAACTGTATGTTTTTCTTCTTCTCCATTGTTTCCTTTTAGCAAGAGCCATATTTCATCAGCATACCCTTGTCCCACTTCCTTACCATCTGCTTCTTCAAATTGAAGCTCATTTGGGGTAATACTTTGCATCTTGGAAACCTAGACTCCTTATCAGTGCTGACAGGCAAACAAAGGATCCCTTAATACTTTTCACACGTGTGCAAACTACACCTATAATCACACTGAAGAGGAAAATAGAGTCATTAAATTGATATTACATGTCATTATTTTATCTTATCATGTCAGCCCTCAGCAATTTACCAGGCTTATGATATTGGGAAACAAAATCGGTCTAATTAATGGGCAGTGTGCTTGTTTATTTTAGAATTTCCAAGTATCTCGTAGGTGACAAAATAAAATCTAATTATTTTGATATTTTATTAAGTGTCTTGTCGGCCACTATATAATTACTTCTTATGAAAAAAAAGTCTGAAAATTATGGCTATCAGGAAGGTAAAGCCAGTTGATATTTTTTGTGAGAATAACAATTGCAATGTAAGTCTTGAGGAAAGAGAAACAGATGAAACAATACTGTGAGACTACAGTGAATGCTGTTTTTCCTACTGTGTACAATTATATGTAATTAGATATGTCCTTTTCTCATTATGCTGTCTCAAAAATTAATTCTACCTATCTAGGTACTGAATGAACTTGTAAATAAGATAGCAAGACCAACATAGTCTGAAGAAATAATTAGTAACAATTTAACAGATATTGTTATGTTTGGGGTAAATCAATAGTAATGGAGATGAATAAATGGGTGGAAACCTTAAGTAATTACAAATCCTTTAAATTATTCTTGAATTAGAAAGCAGGAAAAAAGAACATATTTAATTACTTTTACAGATTCATTAGAAGAGAACTTTCTGAATTTGTTCTTTGTTCTTTCTTCTCTAGAATACACTTTTTTAGGCAGCTGGTATTCTGTTTCCTGTGCCTTGTTGGACTTTTCATGCAACTTGTTTACCTAGGCTAGACATAGCAATTCAGATACTTGGGTTTTTCCCACAAAAGATGAGTTATAAACATTACTGTGAAGAACAGATTTCTTATTGTGTTAGCTAGCTTCTCTACTCTGATTTAAGACTGTTTATTTTTGTCACAGTTCTTGTTTTTGCATCACTCTAAGAAGGAAATGCTATTGTTCTTTTGGGTGTTCTGTACAGTCAAGAGGGACTTTTAAGAGATTCTGAATTTACCTTTACTTAGTGGAAATGAATTGGTATGTTTAGATGGGGCATGTAATTGAAAAAAATATCAAATAATCTGCTTTTCTACTTGTGTATCATAGAAAATTCTCTTTTTTTGTTCCGAGGTATCATAGAAAGTTCTGTTTTAATGTGTGAATATACTGTCTAGGTTGTACTTTTTGCATTATTGTTTTTAGTTTTAGTTACAGAAGTATTTTCGCATGGATCTGATATGTATTCCAGTATCTTTAAAAGATCTGGTATCTTCACAGTGTTTCTTCTATATCTGTAAACTGTGGTGTTGCAGAAGTGTTATTATGCCTTATGATGCATCATGAGGAAGAGAAATCCTCAAAGGGCAAAGATGTGTCAAGATTGACTCTAAAGTTACTATCACCGAAATTAAAATTAAGCAGAATGAATTGGAATGCAACTAGATGGTACTCTATGGATGACCATGTAAGTGCAAAGGTTAGAGAACTTTAATCCAGGAAGTACTGCTGAGACTTGTGGAGCTCTCAAAACATCAGACTGGTATTTTGCTTTTTTTTTTTTTTTTTTTTTGAGAAGCAGAATTAGAAAGATTCTGCATTAAAGCATTTGCTGATTGACCTAAATACTTTCTTGGTATAAACTATGCTGAGTTGTTACTGAAGAAGACCATCCTCAATCAAAAGCTATGAATGACTGCCATCTCAGTTAGTGTTTTGGATTTATAGGTGAGAGATTGACTCAGTCTTTAAAATTTTATTTAACCTCTCTCCCATCTTTAGCTGGAAAGGCAACTGATGCTGCAGAACCTGATGAGAGAGAGACAAATAGCCATGCAGATTGCTTCAACATGGGTATTTCTCAAATATTTTGGGACATTTTTTTGACTTTCTGCTATAGTTTTAACAACTGGGTAAGAAGTTTATTTCCTAATGGAAAATACAAATATATTACATATGTATTTCTATATTGCTAGATTTTCCTTTTGTATTACAACAAGTAGTTATTTTTATCCAGTAATTGCTCAGAAGTTGACCACATGACAAAGGGACTCTGAATTTTGTCTGCTTCTGGATGTGTTGTGGTTATGTCTGTACTGAAGACTTATTTAAAAGCAGAGCCGTGTGAGCTGACAATAAAATGATACATATGAAGTAACAAAAGTTCAGTGAAAAATAAAAGTTGTGCATGGAAGAGGAGAGATTGTTTAAAAGCCATGCTATTTTCTTGTCTGTACTATGATTTAATGTACTATTAATGAGTAACAAATTCTCTATCTGTGTTTTTTAATATGTGATATATCCTGGAGTCTACTTACTTAAATTTGAATCGACTGACCCAAAGGAAAAAAACACAAACCTGGCTAGTAAAGCTGTATTGCATAGGGAAGAACGTGCCATACAGTACTTTTGTTTGTTAACATGTTTTTCTTGTGGTGTAACATAATTAGAGGGAATGTAGAAAATATTTATGGCTTTTTGTACATAGTACAGATTAAATGCACCTTATGCATTATGCATTCTTTGTAGACTCAGATGCATTTGGAACTGAGCACAGTTATCTACATTGTTACATGTTACATGTGGCTGGATATAAGCATGTGCACATGCAAGCTACATGAGTTAGATAATCCCATTTTTGTTAAGTATATGCAAAACTCACTTTAAATGTTTTTTAAAATATCCTTGGTTAAGCAAGAAGGCAACCAGAAGACAAATGCTTCTGAGGAAATTAAGACTTATTTTTTGATTAGAGATTGTAGGAGGATACAAAAGTCCTAGACAGTCAAGGTAACTAAACTAACAGCGCTGATATGTTGAATATCTGAAATAATATTTTTCTTTTTTTTTCTTAAACACAATGCAATGAAAAAGAAGAACCCAGCATTTTTAATACCAATACTTCCAATGAGCTTTGTACTTGCCTATAATTGTGATATGGGCTATGGGACACTATTGCAAAGGATCAAAGGTATGTAAGTGTGTCCTGTTCACACATAGAACCGAGCATCAGATAACCTGCTAAGTTTTTTTCAAAATGACTGGGAGAAAACTTGTGATGGATTTTTTTTTTTTTTTTTTACAAAAGTCTTCTCTCTCATTTGTTTCTCTTCTCTGCTAAAATCAGATATTTTCCCAGTGTCTCAGTTTGAGTGAGACACAAGTGTTTTGCTGGGAATAAACCATGAGGAAGACCCAAAAACTCCTCTCCCTAAGCAATTACAAATCCAAAATTAATGGACTCCGATCGAGGAACAGTGTGGGAAAGGAAACCAAAATTATATCCAGGTAGGAATAACAGCCCTTTTATTAAAAAGGTCTATAAGTATTGGCAAAAAGAGAAACGAAAAAGAAAGAAAAAAAAAACAATAGCACACTAGTAAAAACACCCA
>JAWWES010000094.1:44192758-44246136 GCA_035583135.1 Lophotriccus pileatus
CCCCACCCCCACCAGTCCCAAAAACTAGCCCAGATTCTCTCTCCACCCCCCTTTCCCTGGTGACAAAGCCAGGCAATTAACATATCAATGCTGTTGGCCAGCTCGTTAACCTGGGCCATTAGCTGCTTGGAAACAGCCCTGACCAACTCCCCTCCCCCAACACAAGCCAGGGAAAGGGAAAAATTCCAACTTACCTTTAAGAGCACAAAAATCATGACAGCTAGTCAAGAGGACTCCGCCTATTCTTACAGCCTTTCCCTTCAGTTAAGACTGTTTTCGCCTCTTGTTTCAAAAAATTTGAATTCTAAGGCTATTAATACAGCTGAAGTAAGCTTCACATAACTGAGAGAAATGACAGATCTAGTGATTTCCTTCTGTATTGCACTGTGATGCTGGTGTTTTGGCAAGGGTTAAGGATGATAAGAATAGATAAAGGGATACAGACTTACACCTTCATGACTGAACTCAGTTATCAGCTGATCACCTTTTTGCAATGTCCTGCCAAGATTAAGAAAGATGAGTCCCAGAAAGTGAGATTTTGCCTCATAGTTGCCACTGGTGTATGTGATTAAGTGATGTGTGTTGAGGATTATGGAGGTGCATTTATGTTAACTCCTAGTGAAGGAGATATGTGAGTGTTCATTGTATGTGGTCTGTGGCTTGTCACCTTCACGAATCATCTTAGTTAACTTGATTTTCTTGTCTGCTACTTACATGAGTATACTAAAACAAAATAAAAATCCATTTCAGGTCTTGGTCTTTAGCCTTCAGATCTAAAAACTAGGTTTCCTAACTAATGTATGCTTCATTAAAAATAATGGTCAGATAATTAGACAAAATCTGCAGTAGTTCCTTCTTCATACAGGTGCAAATATATTTAGGTGATGCAGCAACATATGTCTGTGAACATTTCCTCAACCCCACCAAATAAATTTCTTTGGATTTTAATACGAAGAGGCAGCTAAGCACAGGAGGAAACATTTGTTGGTTCTTGGAAATCAGAGTGTTGAAAAGGAGAGTAATAAACACAGTGCAAAAAGAGCACTTGGAATTTAGGATTTGTATGTAATGTGTTTACCATGCACCATTGTGGTCCTACATAGGTTGAAGAGGGGCAATGTGGTATCCTATTGCTTTCCAAATAGGAAAAGTCATCTTCATCACTTCAGATCCATTAGGGGAACTTCAGCAGTATGCAAGGCTTGTGAAAAGGTTTTGGAGAAAAGCTATGGAGCCAAATGGAGAATAAGCTAAAATTAAATATGCGAAACTAATTATGTCTTTGCCAGGAAGATTTTTTTTTCCAAAAGAACTATGGTAGGTTTACTATAAACTCCTGAAAGCATTTGGTGTGGTATCACATGAAGATTAAGTTAGTGTGAAGGACATGGAAATTAGTAGACATGTAGACATTGAACTAAAGAGAAGATGTCAAACATTTGTATTTAAAAAGGAAGGTTAGTCTTTAGCAGGTTTATTAACAATATTCCTTAAGATTTGGTCTGGATCTGCTTTTATTTTGTCTTTGAAATTATGAGTACATTATACTAATCAAATATGTGCGTGACAAACTTGATTAGTATCATCAACAGAGAAGAAATAAACAGTAGTACAAGAGGAACTGAATGGCCTGAAGAAATGAGACAATAAAATAAGATTTCATTTGATAAGGTCAGAAAGAAGCTAGAAACCAATAGGGATTTCCACCATTAGTGCTTACCAACTGGAAATGAAAAAAAAAGAAAATTATTTTAAGACTTGGATACAAGATCACTGAATGAGTATAAACCAGTAGAGCTGTGAAATTGAGAGTTGAGCAAAGTCTAGAAACATCAAGTGAAGTTTCCTAGTATCTCAGCATGGTTCATATTGGAAGGGACATCTGGAGGTTGTCTGGTCCGAGGCCCTCCTGCTCAGGCAGGATCATCAGCCAGTTGCCCACGAAAATGTCCGGAAGGCTTCTAATACCTCCAGGAATGGATATTCCACAACCTTAGTACAAACAGAGCGCAGATGAGAAAGTATTGATTCAGGAAAATAATACCTTCTGTGGAAATTTACATGTAATTTAGATCATTTCTGTAAAAAGAATCTGGAATTATACTGAAGAGCTGAAATTATTAGGGAATGCCAAGCTACCTTGCAAGAGAAAATGATTGTTTTATTTAGCCTTGTAAAGAGACATGAGAGATTTGGATCTACAGATCCTACTTACAAGATAGAATAAAGGAAAGTAAGAGAAGGAAATTAAACTAATTACCAATATCAACAGTAGAATAAAACGAAGTGGACTAGCCTGAATGAATCTTGTCTGGAAATCAGGAGTTCATTTATATTTTAAGATTAAAATTATGTAGTTGAAGAGAAAGTTTTATGACAGAATTGACCTGCAGCCATAATCCTGGCTCTCAATACTAACCTGATCCCTTTGCCCACTCCTATACCTTCTAAACAACTTCTCTGCTTGTCTGTCTGTTCTCTTTGTGTATGCAATGCTTCATTCTATCTGGTGTAATAATGAATGTATTCTCTTTGTTGTTCCTTCTTTAACTGCTGTCTTTCCTCCAGAATATGCCTATCTTCAGCCTCAGCCAGTTCCCTCTCCTAAAATAATTTGCAATTATTTCTGTGTTGCACAATGAACTTTGTATTTGAACTACCTTGATTACATAGCTCTGTATCTGCTGTCCTTCCAATATGTTGGAATCATTTATACACTGGAAGGTTTCTCTGTTTCTCTTTCACCAGGCATTTTGTCTCTGATATTCCTTA
The DNA here is from genome assembly GCA_035583135.1 of Lophotriccus pileatus. Lineage (NCBI taxonomy): Eukaryota > Metazoa > Chordata > Aves > Passeriformes > Tyrannidae > Lophotriccus > Lophotriccus pileatus. The sequence continues at coordinate 44,195,531 of JAWWES010000094.1, forward strand.
CAGTTAATTTTTTCTTCTGTGTCTAGCCTACATGTCCAAACATTATTTCAGACTTGAGTATTCTTCCACATTGAAATCAAAGGGATATTTTTAACTGCTTTATAGCTTGGGCTAATTAAAGCCCAAAACTTGAGGACATTTGTTTTGAGTTCTGCTTGTGCTATGCAAAAAGCCTTAAGTGTGCCAGGGCCATATATCAGAATCCTTGGGGGATGGAAGGGTTACAGAACAGTCTCTAGATGCCCTATCTTTTCTGAATGTCTGAGGACACAACAGAGTCAGTCACAGACATGCTATCTGTGTTCTTGGCCTTGCTGGTTTGCTTTTCCTCCCAGTCCAGGCACATACTGCTGGTGTTTTTCAGACAAATGATCAGAGGAGGAATTATATAGCCAGCCTCCAACCGAACACAGCTTCTCCACTAAGCAATGGAACTCTGGCTACCTTTTCCAAGATTTAGATAGTTCTGTCCTCGTATCCTGAGCTGTTTGAGAAGGATGGTGACTGAGAAATGTGCTCTAGTGTACATGAGTGGCAGGCAAAGAGATTTGCCTATCTACATCTCTCCATCACCTAAGGTCTGTTGCTATTTCATAATCAGATGCTATATGCAACAAGTTACTGGGAGTGGTAACCAGTGTTGGATATAACTGATGTGCAGAGGTCCCAGGCACTGCTGTACTATCAAAATTGCAGTTGGAAGATTTTGGCATTCAGACCTGTTTTGAAGAATGACCACAATCTTGACTGCATTGCAATATTCAGTCAGGCTTCTTCAACATAAATACAGTTTCAAATAGCTGCTGTAAGGATCATCAAGCTAGGAGTTAAGCCATAGGTAAACAAGATTGTTGACATTGTACCAAATGGCATCAGGCAAAACAAATGCATTCTTTGCATAATCTTCATTAGAACAGCACAACCTATGTGTGATGTTCAATCTGTATCTTTGTTTTTTGGATTCTCTGTCCCAGATGTTTTCATTCTAGCCTTACTGAGAGCATTCTGCACCCTACAGACTTTTCCCTCCTATGCTGTTAAGACTGCATGTTTAGATAACTGTCTTGGCAAATCTTTTTGTGAGTGTGTGCTCTGACCAATGCTTCTGTAAGTCCTGTGCTGCCCGCTTTCTGGCTGTAGTCTGATGTCTTTTAGCCTAGGCCTGAGACAAGAAGAAAAGCTGTGCCCAAATATGGCACACCTGCAGTATTGTACAGATTTACTTGTTAAAGCTTAGGTCTGCCTTTATGTACATGTCTGATTCATTCTCTTCTCACACTCCTTATCATCCCCCCTGTGCACAGTGACTTAGACACAGCTTTACTGTTATATTGACATCAGTTTGTTTTGTTTATAAAATATATAGCTGTGATCTGCTCTGTTTTTATTCTGGTCCAAACAAGAATAGCTAAATCAGTTTCTTAACTTTTTTTTCCTTCCTTTGCTTTCTCGCTGTAAGATTGACAAAATTTACTGAATGTCTTTTGGTTTTGTTTGTTTTGAGTTTTTTAAGGTGAAGCAGAGAACATACTTGACACACAGAGTACTTTGTTAGAATTGCCAAAAGGACCTCTCACTTTTGAAGATCTGGAGAAAATCAGATCTCAGACCAAGCTCTTCAGAGAAAAATAAGAAGATGGTATTAAAGTTGCATATCTGAAATGTGATTGTAACACTGGATTTGGACATAAATGAATAACTAAAGATTTGAGAAAATTATGAATTTTATACAATCAAAATTTAACTCTTTTTTTTTAATGAGTACTTTCTAGAGCAATGGTTTTAATATTATATCAAAATATCCATTGTTGCTGTAGTATATTTTTCTTGTTTATAATAAAATATTGAATTTCCATTGTCTGTTCAGACTCTGAAAATAACTTTCACCTGTAGTAAAAATGTCTGGTACTGACCAAACTCAGTATCATCAATAAAGATAAGTTAATTGGTAGTTGTAAATGTTTATAAATATGGTCATAATTTTCAAATACATTTCAAGATGCACAGCTCAATTTGAAGTCAGGAACAGTCAACTTCTTTGAAAAATATGACACTTTTTATTGCCTGTTCTTTAGGCACTAAACTCACCATCTCTGCTTCAAATTCTGCAATAAACAGCTTTTATTGGAAGCAGGTTCAGAAGTAAACATGTCACTTGCTAACTGTGTGTTTTAGGGGAAACTGTGTTAAAATTATGAGCAGAGATAGTTTCTCAAAAAGAGAAAACAAATTATGTAGTTATTTCCTGAATCTTTTTCATGGTTGTTTGACATTCTGAAACCCAGAATAATTTGTTTACATGAAATCAGAGTTTCACTGCTAAGATGAATATTAACTTAGGCTAACAGCAAGCAAAATTATTAATGTATGGTTTTGTAATGAGTAGATCCAAGTGGCCTTAAAAGTACTGAAAAACTGTGGGATTTTTTTGTATGCCTTTACTTTAGCATGGTATATACTAAGAATATAGCTTTAGTATATTTTAATGTTCCGATGTCACACTTGGAAAAAATGCATCTTTCTGTATTGCAAATTTTGTTTAAAAGCAGATGATTTTATGTTTTAGATGGAAATTCTTCTAGTTTTAGTCTAATTGTGAAATGAAAAACAAATGCTCAAAAACAGCAAAAATGAATTAAACCTAAGTCTGTACTGACAAACTGTTGACTTAAAAATTAAAGTCCAGCTAGAGATAATGCCCCAAATATGATTTTGAAGACTACTTGATTAAATTATAATATTTTTACAATAAGACAGGTAAATATATAATGAAATTAAAGTTTCTTAATGTAGAAGTTAATAGCACAGTTTCTGTGGCTAAGTTTGATTTCTGAAAGTGCATTCACTTCCGTAATTGGTTCTGTCATTTGCATGTTAACAACATACAATCTGTAACAGATTTCAAATGTGATGTGTTTTAATGTGAAGTGGAATAAAATGGGTTATAAGGGCTTGTTTGGTTTTAATAGCTTGGTCTGCACTTCAGCTGTTCAAGATTGAAGGCAGTGAAATTGTCTAGGAGGGTGTGCCTCAACTAATCCTGTGGTGCTACACATGTTTTGTGAGCTCACAAAACACAACTCAAGACTACTTTGCATTTTTGCCTGTCTTGTAACATAATCCCTCACCACTTGCTGCTGTATTATGTACTACTCATAGAACATAAGCACTCCACTTACTTATTTTGCTTCGAATAATAGATCATTTGCTATGTTTTCTCCAAGTTGCAAAGTCCACCTAGCGTTAATTTTGAAGAAGCTGTAACAGTCTGTTACATTTTGATCTCTATCATCTATTGATACTCTTTCTGCCAAGAAAGAATAAGCTTAAAACAATTAAACAATCTTGTTTTGGTATTTGTATGTCTCCATCTGTGCCTTTTAACTCACCTTTTAAACCTATGAAAGACATTTTCACAAGAGAGGAGTTTTAGTAGCTCATACAACAGTTTTACTTACAAATCGTAGAAAATTAGGAAATACCCTAATCATATTAATTGTGAATTAGGAATCAATATCTGTGTGTTTGTGATGGATTTCTGGCTACGGTGCTGGATCAACAGGTGGTGTTAAAGGAAGAAGGCTAAGCAAAATAATGGCCTAGACAGCAGTTCTAGGAGATAATGGTGTCACTATTTATTACTCCGTCCTAGCCAAATTTGATTTTTCTTTTTTTCTCCCAAAGTTTGAACTTATATCAATGGTGTTAATCCATTGCAAGACTCCACACTAAAAAGTGACAGAAATGGGGCAAGTTTAATTCAGCATTACACAGTAAGTATCAGTGAAAGTTACCAGCTTTGTAAGGGAAAAAGTACAGGCTCTAAGCAGGCCAGCATAATGCAAACCCAAAAATGGATTTAAATGGGCTACACAAAATGTGCCAAAGATCATCAGGAAGTTAAGGGTCAGTCACCTTTATTGCCTGTATTTTTTACTGTTAGTCTTGCTTTTTTTCTTGATAAATACATGCTTTTGTTTTGAAGATTCTCATTCTTTGTTACAGGGTATTTATTCTACTGCCAGTGTATTAATCAAAATGTTTGCATGTGCCAAGCCCAGTCATATCTGTAACATAGTAACAGCTACAAAGTGGTTTAATGGTATAGTTTCCTTCAGAGGACAATGAAAGAAAGCAGGAAAGCTTACCTGTGACTTCAGGGAAATAGATGTTTACAGCACAAGTTACCCATAATCATCATGCCTGTTAGGGAAATAAATAGAACACCTAAAACATCCTGCTCCTTTCCGTCATTTGTGCTTAACTGGCCTCAGATGTTAGACTTACTTTAATATATCACAGAAACTGTCTCTGTTTCCATGAATCACTGGGGGGGAGGGGGGGGGAAGAGAGTAATTCCAGGGGAACCTTGTTCTGTCCTGAAGGCACTAGTCTTAGCACGTTAATCCTGTTGGTTTTCCTGATTATAATGTCTGATAACTGTGTATCCTGAATCAGTATCACTTGGAGCAGGATCATTCCAGGAAACTGAGAAGTCAGTCATGATTAGGATGTCAAAACTCCTTGTGTTCTAATTATGGATACATTTTATTTACAGAACCCAATAAAGTGCGTGCCATTTGCAAGCCACAAGTGCCTACCCCACACTTCTCTTATTGTTCTGGTTTTGGTGGGATACATGAGTATTGAGGAGAAACAAACAAAGTCAAAGTCACTTTGGGGAGTCCGGTTTGGGCCCCTTCTTTACAATAGGGAAAGCTGAAAATTCCAGCCCCTTCCTAAATGTTTTGAAGTTATTTTATGGCTGTTATTGTGTGTCACTGCTTTTAAAAGTAGAAAAGGAAAGCACTTACGTGGGCATATACAGTTGTTTCTGCATTATTATTTATTTGCAAGACTAATCAGTCTTAGTCTTCATTATGCAAAAATGCATGGATTTCTTAATTTTTTAATTATAAGCTTTCTTAAGTTTGAATTACTTTCCTAACCTCACAATCCTCTGATGAAGATAGCTGAATAATGCTGGTACTTGATCACCAATCACATGGATACACTAGTATTTTCACTTTCCTACAGAATCCTGTATGGTGCTAAGCAAATAGGAAATAATTTAAGAAATATTGTAAAATCATGTTTGGGCAGCTTTCAAAAACTAAGTAGTTCTTGCAGTAGTGAATTGCATGAATTTGAAATGAAGTCTCTGAAAAAAGTCTAATGAAGTCTGTACATTTCTGTCCTACCACTGATTTTCTCTGTAGATTGTTATTTAACATGGGAGTAAGTCTTTAATTCAAGGTATTCAAGTTTATTGAGGTATTGTTAAAGCCACTTTATTTAGCCACCAGTTTTTGTAAAACATCTTCTACCCTTCACAAACTTTGCTATTGCCCAACAGATTAATAATGTAGTGCAAGGGAGAGAAATAGCACAAATATTTTTACGTTGGTTTAGAAAACTAAAAGATACAAAATACTTGCATTCAGCCAGTACACTGGATGTACTTGTCTTGCAGCATCCTACAGGTCACGAATGGATATTCATTTCTTTGCTCTGCTGTTGTCTTTTCTTAATTATAAAATAGACAGTAAGAAGATGTATAGTTACTTCAGATTTTTTGTATTTAAATTATTAATTTTCTTCTCCATGTTTTATTTTAAATAAAAGTAGTTTTTTAGCTATGATGAACAGATATATAAACCTAGTCTATGACTTCATTTAATTTCATGGCAAAGTACTGAGAGATTGCCAGTTAGGCTTTTCTGTACAGAATCCTCTATGATTTGAAGTTATACGACTAACATAGCAAGTTTCTTTATAAACAACTCACAGTAGATGAAGTTGAAAGCCCTAGATGCAAAGGCAGTGTTGCTAAAATAAGGCTGGAGGAAAAATACTGAGCAATATATGAGCACCCTACTAATGAAACTGCATTAAGCATAGTAACATTAAGCAATGTCAAGCTCCTGCCAGCTCGTTCAGATATGATCCTTAATAAAACTCATTATCTCGCTGCCTGGTATTGCAGTCCTTAATCCTAGGACGAGAGCATTCACAGCCTATGCTTTTCAACAGGAGTGATGAAGAATGCTGCAGTGAGGCTTCCCTGAGCCATTTGGAATGTCTTGAAAAGGTATTCCCTCCAAGGTCTCTTTGGCAACTCATGCTCTATCAAATACCAACAAGCTCAATGGAAAGCTCAGAAACTATTCTCTTTCACATTCAGTAGCCCTGGTGAAGAAGCAATGAGGTCAGAATAGCTGTTCCAAACTATTTGTTTTCCAGTCTCTTAAGTGCCTTCATTTAGCAGCTGCCATTAGAGTTATGTGCTTCAGATGGTTGCACAAGTGGTGTTCTTGAAAAAAAAACCCTAAAGGTGGCCATCATAATGTCTACTTTTGATTAGGGGGAGCTAGGTGGGGTGCCACAGTAACTGATGGTCCAGTTAAATTTGAAACTGAAGCATGGGGAAAGTCAGGAATTTTCCAGCTAGACTGACAAGTCAGCCTGTGATCTGGGAACTTCTCTTGACATTCTCTGGTAAAAACTCTGAGATAGAAACATCTGATATTTTCCTGCTTTTAGAGACTGGAAACAATATTGGGCATGGGCATCAAAGTAGGGTATAAAATAAATTATATTAGTTTATGAGCTAAGTGAGTCATCATGTCAGTCACTGCCCAGCTCAGGAGGCACTGTCCTTATTGCCTTGTCCCGGTAGTGCTTTTACATGACTGCAGGTTTCCGGTCACTGAAAACAATTCCCTTATCTAGAAGACTACTTACAATCCATAAGTAAGTCCACCTAATATGATGGGTATTTTCAGAAAGAGTCCACGGGACAGACAAAATCAAGGGTGCTGCTCTCTCAAAATGCGAGGTGTGTTTATCCCTGCACAACTTGTCATTTAACAGAATAGTGGGTAAGACTCCAACTGAGGGAAAAACAGATCAGGGTTTTGTTCTTCAGGAATTTCAGATTAGCAGCCTTTGCACTTCTGCAGATTGCATCCTACTAACACCTGGATGGTGGTGCCTACTGTTGAAGAGGTACCACTGTCTAAACACTTAAGACTGGACTAAAATGGAAGGTCAGGTGTAGACAACTGTGCTGATTTTGGCTGGGATAGAGTTAATTTTCTTCACAATGGCTGGTATAGGACTGTGTTTCGAATCTGTGCTGAACACAGGGTTGATAATATTGAGATGTTTTTGTTATTGCTGAGCAGTGCTTGCACAGAGCCGAGGCCTTTTCTGTTTTCCATACTGCCACACTGGTGAGGAAGTTGGGAGTTCATAGGAGGATGGAAGGAGACACAGCCAGGACAGGTGATCCCAAGTTGACCAAAGGGATATTCCAGACCATATGACATCATGCTCAGTGTATAACAGGGGGGAGGAAGAAGGAGGGAGATGTTTGAAATGATGGTGTTTGTCTTCCCAAGTAACTGTTAGGTGCGATGGGGCCTTGCTCTCCTGGAGATGGCTGAACACCTGCCTGCCCATTGGAAGCAATGCATTAATTCCTTGTTTTGCTTTTCTTGTGTGTAAGACTTTTTCTTTCCCTATTAAACTGTCTTTATCTCAACCCATGAGTTTTCTGGCTTTTATCCTTCTGATTCTCTTCCTGATCCCACTGGTGGGGGAGTGAGTGAGTGTCTGGGCTTGGTGGCTGGCTGGGGTTTAACCATAATAACAAGTTCACAGGTTACTCCCAATTTTAGACCTGCACAGCCTCATTCTAGATCCAACTCAGTGTAAGGACAGTGCAAGTCCTCCTTGAAGAGGTGATTGGAGACTATGTCTTTCACTGCCATCACCTTTGTACACACAGTAGGAGTCTGTAGACGCAGGTCTTCTCTGTGCCCTCCTTCTAGATTGAGTTTGAGGGGGTTTTTTTCTATCTGCTAACAGTACTCTGGGGATAAAAAGCATAGCCCTTATGCAAAAGGATCTACAGAAAGCAGCTTCAAAATATTTTAGAGAGATGAACTTTTATGGTTCTCCACAGTATGACTTTTTATAAAAGCAGCTACTTCTTGCCCTATTGTGCTGGGGAAAAAAACAAATCCAGAAGCAAAGTTTACTTTCACAGAGTGCATAGTTCTGCCTAATGGTCTGAAGAACGCCACCCTTACCAGTGAGACACACAGCTACAGAACTCCAAATCCCCAGGACGCACATGTTGGAGCTAAGGAGTCTCTGACACTTGGGCGCCTATGGTTGCCACTGAACTCAGGCCTCCAGAGCAACAAACCTGACAGAAATCCAGGCTGTGAAATGCCACCTCAAGTATCCACAGCTGAAGTAGTTCTGTGGAAGATCATTTATTTTACTTTACTTGCTTTTTTTGTGTCAGGCATTTTCAAGATGTAGAAGTAGTTACTTAGACCTGCAAGGGAAAAAAATAGCCAAGCTGAAGTTTTTTTACATTTTCAGAGCAATTCGAGAGCTAACTGCCACCTGACCACAAACAGGAAAACCGGAGGTGCAGACCCGGCGGATGGGATGGAGTGTGTCTCCGGGTCTGTGGGGGCCCGGGAGCCCGAGGTGGGACGTCGAAGGTGAGGCGCATTTTCACCGGGTGCGTGAAGAGCCGCGACAGCTAGCAAGGGGCAGAACACACGGGGGAGCGCTTCCCGAGGGCTCCTCGACGCCGGCTTTAGACACGGGGACCGCCCGACGAGAGACGGCAGCGGCAGGACCAGGGGAGGGGAGGGGGCTCTGGGCCGGGGCCGGGGCGGTGACTCAGCGCCGCCCGTAGGGCATAAAAGGCGGTCAGCGGGCAGAGGGTCTGGGCTGGACGCCGCGGTCGCGGGAGCGACTGTTGGGTCTGCTGGGAAGGCACCCGCGGGACGGGGACGGCGCGATGGGGGCGGCCAGGCTGCGTCTGCTGTGCACCGCGGTGGCATTGCTGTGCGCGGCACCGCCGGGGCGTCCCGGCGCCGCGCTGCCCGCGGGCGAGGGGGAGGCTTACGGGGTGAACCTGTGCGGCCGCGTGTTCATCCGCGCCGTCATCTTCACCTGCGGCGGGTCCCGCTGGAAGCGGCTCTCCCTGCTGGCGGTGGATCCGGCGCCCGCGGCCGGTGAGTGTCCCGGGAGCCGGGCCGAGGGGCGGGCGGAGGGCGGCGGCGGCGGCTGTCGGGGCGCTTCGCTCGCTCCCGAGCCAGGGCCTCGAGTGAGAAGAAACGGGCAGGATGGGATGGAGCGGGGAAGGGCGACCGCCTCGCGGTGCCGCTCTCTCTTCCCGCCCTGACCCGCGGAGCGTCACCGTCCCCCTCCCGCTTTCCTACTCGCTCCTGGTCGGCATTTCCCGTGACTTCTGGAAGGACACCCTCGTAATTTAGAAACAAAGGCATGGTAGGCACCGAGGCGTTATTAGCCGGGATAACCCGCAAAGTTTTTGGTCAGTTCGGATTCTGAGCTGCGGCTCAGGGCTGCCGGCGGCCAAGGCGCTTCTACTTTAAAATCCCAAAAAGTCACATATTTCCTCTCTCTTGGCCATGTAGGGAGGGCTGATGCGCCCTGGGGAGCGGTGGGGAATGCCTGTCCCTGTGGCTTTGCTCCTTTCGAAAGCTCACTAAGTCCTCGGCTGCGGCGGGAGGCCGGCTCGGGTCTCACTCCCTGCCGGGAGCTCTGACGCCGTGCTCCCCGGCACAGCTCTCGGGACGTGCGGGACGGCCATGGATGTGGAATTGCGCGGGAGTTTATTATTCGCTCGTGCTGCTCTGCACCAAAGAGTTGTCACGTTGGAGGATGTATATGGGGCTCTCTGGTGCTTCAGGTTATAATTTAGACATCAAGAATTGCCTTAGGGGCCTGCGGTGAAACAGTTAATGGCTAAAATATTCCTCAGAGTTTTGCTGTTGCATATCCGAAGCCCAGTATCTTAAGAAAGTGTTAGTAGATGTCTTTTGGGCTGTGTTCTCAAACTACAGTAAGGTAACAGTAATTTCGAGTGATGACTCTCATTTATGTCGATATTTTGAATTGTGAAAATAATATTTTTAATAAGGACAAAAACTGGAATTATGGTTAAAACCTGAAACGGAGAGTTTGTTGGTTTTGTTTGTTTGTTTTGTTTTTTGTTTTTGTTTTTTTTTAATTAAACACACCATTAATGAAATAACCTAAGACCTCAGACAGTTAATGAAGCTAGTATTCTGGGTTTCCTGGGTGTTCAGTAAAAGATAAGAGTTATCTTTGTAATTATAACAAATTATTTTTCTACAGCCTCTGCGGAGATTATGTGCTTTCCCAGCAAACTTTGTTTTCCTTTTGTTAACAGCACCTTCTTAGAACAGTAGTCACTAAGGAACCCTCACTGTGCTGCATGATGTCTAATTAAAGTCTTCCCCACCCCAAAAGACTACTACAAAGCAGTCACTATCTAATTAGTAAAGTAACTACAGCCAATTTTATTTTTGTACATACTCAGGCAGCTGTTCTATCTGAAAGTTAGCTACTATATGCTAATTAGCCATCTTAAAGTAAATATAACATTCAATGGATGGTCTTGTTTTCTTTCAGCTTTCTGAAACAAACAAACATATTAACAGTATTAAGACCACAAAGTCTTACTTTAGGTTATTTTTAAATTAAGAATAGAATAAACCACTTTCCTTCACACTAGCTGTAGTAAGCAATGCCACTTCCCTTGGAGAAGCAAAATAAAGGAAAACAGTATGAGGTGAAAGAAAGTAGAACTAGATTTTTGAGAACACAGTGAGATGAACCATGTCATAAGTAAATTCTGCAAGCCTCTGATATGCCTTGAAATGAGTGAGAAGCATCAGTTAAAAATAGCTATAGAAAAATACAATCTGTAAGAAACAGTTTACGTATGATTTTTGTTTATTTAGTCCTTCCTACCTTTGCTCTTCACATGATGCTAGTTTGTGTGTTTGTGCACAAGGGAGGATGGTCTACTGTGGTCACGTGCCACATGACCTAGGTCTACGGTATTTCTGGATACATGTCTTTACAACAAAATTTTGTTTCTGTGGAAAAATTAAGATTTCTCTGTCAGTAACACTGCAGTTGTGATAGGATGCCTTTATTTCAATTACACTTGTAGCTGTGTACTCCCTGTGTCTGACAGGCAGTACAGATTTTAAAATATAAATTCCACTAAAAACAAGCTACAAGTAAGTCATGGAGTGGAGACTCTGAAGTGCCAGATAATAGTGCTTCACTTGATACTAACTGGATAGGTTTTATTGCTATTTCTTAGGACTGTGTGTGCTTTTAATGCTTCTACAGTCTGAACTCAAAACATATTCTCTTTAAACAGGTTCTGCCCAAACAGCAAGTAACAAACTACTGGAAAACTTCAACCTGCAATCAGTTTTGGATCCTGAAGTGGAACAGCTGCAGAGAAGCAGCCCAGTTCTTGGATGGGAGACATTTAAGGACTTGCATAGTTTAAATTACTTTAATGAATATGTACCCGTGACAGACAATTTCAAAGAACTTGTTCGCCAGGTAGAGGAAGTTGTTCAGAAGGACAGGGGAGGAACAGGAAATGCAAATGCTGTGCAATCAAGCAGTTATCTTTGGGCCAGGTTTCCAAGAAGAAAACGGGAGTCTCTGGGTTTGGCAGGAATGTGTTGCAAATGGGGCTGTACAAAAGCTGAAATCAGTGCTATATGTAGAGTTTAAAATTCTCTTTGCACTTATGCATGAAATCAATGTTTGTTGCAGTGCTGTTCGATTGAATACTGTATGGAGAAGAAAACTCTTAATGTATTTTATCTTGTCTGTATGTGCCAGTCAATATTGCTGGTTTTCTTTGGAAAACAAACAAACAAACAAACAAAACAAAAACAAAAACAACACAACAAAAAAACCCACAAGTGTAATTGCAATGACTTTTTTTTTTTGCTGCAGTAACTTCTAATCTATATTTTTTACTAAGTCTCTTCATTTTAATGTTGAGCCTTTACACTTATATTACAGATGTATTATATCTTTGTAACACTTTAGGAAGAATTTCAATATTTCATTAAAATGTAATTATATTAAATGTTATGGGATTACTCTTCATCTGTCTACAGAACAACCATAGAATGGCTTGTGTTGGAAGGGATCTTAAAAACCATTGTAGTTCCATCCCTCCTCCATAGACAGAGTCACCTTCCACTAGATCGGGTTGCTCAGTGTCCCATCCAACCTGACCTTAAACACTGCTGGGCACGGGGCACCCACAGCTTGTCTGCGCAACCTGTTCCACTGTCTCACTACATCCACAGGGAAGAATTTCTAACCTTTCAGTTTGAACTTATGACTGCTATTCCTGTCACTAAGTTTCTAATGAAGATTCCCTCTCCAGGTTCCTTGTAACATCCAACAAAATTCTTGAAATGGAGTCCATGGTACAAAGCTGTACAGAAAGAATATTTTGCCACTTGAAACTCCACTTAACACTGACTTATCTTGCCCGTGTCCTTGACCCTACTTTTTCCATTTCCTTGTAATTGCTGGATGGTTTTTATGCAGTATTGTCTTCTTGGAAACTTCACCAGAGCACAACACTTAGAGTATGAATATTTCTTCATATTCATGGATGGAGTTAAGTAGTTAGAGTATTAACATTCAGTTACTTGTTTACTTTACTCCCCCCTTTTTCCCTACTACTGCTGAGTGAGAGTGTGGGATGTGTATCAAGTAACTTACCGTACAGACATTCAGACCTATTTCTGTGTGTTCTTATGGTGTGCTGGTCTACATTAGTTCAGATGTATTTCTAAGTTGCAAATTGTTACTCTTTTCATAAATAGCTAATTTCATCTTTGTAGTTCCTAATCTTTTTGCCTTCCTGTCTGTTTTTCTCAGCTGTATTAAATAGCATTCTAGCTATATTGTTCTAGACATGGGGGTTGGGTTTTTTTCTGGTCTCTATGATGCCCATGGTAACTTATCTTTGTAGCAGGAGTTGACTCAGAGTATGCTTCATGGCTTAGACTGTGGAGTTGTTACGTTTGGCTTTGTTCTTCAAATTGTCTTTTGACAAGTATTCCTTGATTGGACTACTGCTTCCTGGAATTATCACATCACTTCTTTATTCATTTTCCTAAGATGATATTGTTACTGTAGCAACTGGACATCTATCAATCCTTTTTATTTTTTTAAAGACATCAGATTTATTCAGGAGAAAGAAGGCAGAACAGGTATTCATTATGAATGCTGTTATCTTCCAGATGAAAAGCACCATCTCTTCTGTCATTGTAACAACCATATTTATGAAGGGATGAGTTTTCTTCTTAAACACAAAAGAAAAGGCACAATGTGAAAATGCCATGCTTGATGAAACTGGAAATTAGCCTGTATTCATTGTTTGTTGTGTTAGAAAACTGTCTCCCAAGCTTTTAAAAAGGAATATTGGGAAAGGTGCATATGGTGATAGCAGGCTTGAGTGAAACAAAGATGTAGTTAAAACCATAAATTTGCGAGCTTAAGTCTTGAATGGAGCAATCTGAAGTTTAACTTTCTGGGTTACATTTCAAGTGGAAATTAGTGTTTAAGAGGAACTATTTCAGGCTGAGATGGGATTATAAATAAAAAAATCAGTCTTTATCTGAAATAAACAGGCTTTTTTCAAAGGTATGAGTCAACCCAGAGAAATGGTGAAATTTGTGTTTTCATTTTTTTTTTCCATAGGCATCACAGTCTGTAACAGCTCTAGCAGGCACAGGCAGATGGCACAGACAGAAATTGTCTATTTCAGAGTAAGAAAGTATTTGTGTATGTATTGTAGTGTGCAAAGGTTTTCTTTGTTTTAAAGCAAGTTGAGTGTTCAAAGACTGAAGATCATTTTGACACTAGGCTGTATTTTGTAGTGGTTTCTTTGCAATATAGCCAAAGGTGACAATTACGTGTCACTTGGTTGCAATAGGTCTAGAGGGGGCCATTTGCTTACTGTTCACATGAATCAGTGTCCAAAGATACTTTCTTAAGACCAGAAGCAAGCCTTTTATGTAAAATGAGGTGTCTGACTAATAGGTAGAGGAAGCAAACATGCTTTGAAGCAGACAGCTCAAAACGTAAAATAATGACTGAATTGGGTATTGATCCACATAGCAGACCAAAAGGACTGAAAGCACTTTGGGAAGTGCTACCACATGTATCTAGCAGCATAAATGTGAGCACAGCAGTTCAAGGCAACACACTGTGCTTACCATCATAACTGTTCAGAAACATACACTTTTTTACAAGGCAGAAGTTGAGGTTTTTCACTCATTTCTTTCACACAGAAATTAGGTATTGAGAAGAGTATTGTTTGAGTAATTTGCTGCTTACAAAGATAGCTTACAGTCCTGTTGTTGTAGTCTTAATGCACAGGAATTGCCCAAATTTTGGCTAATCTCTTAAGATATGTGAGCCATCTTCTGAGCAGCTATTTTGAGTTCATGAGTAAAAAATGGTATACCAGCACATTTCCAAATTAGCAGTGCCATCTGTGAGTTCATGAGTGTATTTGGGGTGGTTTGGGGAATTTTTTCACTATGGGGGTATTTGTAGTGTGTATTTGTGGGTGTATGTGTACTGTGATTCAAGTTTGACTATAAGCTCCTTGAACAATGCCCAAAGGCAGGGAAATAATTCACAGCAGTACCTAAAAACAGGTTTTCCATCTCTGTTCCCTGCTACTGCCTTCTTTTAAACCTCATGGAACTTTCATGTAAAGCATTATGCAGTGCGTTGATTGTGGTGTAGTTAGAGCCAAGGACCTCAAATAGTGATGATGTGTAATTTTTACCACAGATAGAACATTAAATGTGCCACAGAGAACTGTCTAGCAAATCCCAGAGACCTGAAAGATACATCTTTCTTCTAACTCTAGTCCTATTTTGTCCATTCTTTACTTTTCCAGTTGTTCAAATCAGAGAGTAGAACATCTAAATTCCTCAGTTATTGTGGGATTTTTTTTTGGGGGGGGGTGGTGGTGGTGGGAGTGTTGTGGGGCTTTTTTTTGTTTGGTTTTTTTTTGTTTGTTTGTTTGGGGTTTTTTGGTTTGTTTTTTTGTTTCGGTTTGGTTTTTTTTGTTTGTTTGTTTGTTTAACATTCACTGACAGACAGGAAAACCCTGCCTTTTTTTCTACCTTCTGGCAAACCTGGATACAGATCTAGCATCAGCACTCTGAGATTTAAGATTTTAGGAATCTACCGTCTTTCCTCCTCAGCAGGCAGCAGAGTCTCAATAGAAAACGCCCATTACTTTCCTGCTCAGCAGGACAGAACCTGGGTAAACCATCTGCTGCTCTGCAGTCACTCACCCATATCAGCAAGTAGCTGAAATAGGCTCCTTTCCTCATTTGTGTCACTCTGCCATTCTGTTATTGCATAGCTTTTATGAATCTTGGGAACAAACACCTGAAATGTTGGCTTCTTTCCCCAGATTTTAGTTCCAACAGACTTATTTGACTGTTAGACTGCTTTGTACTACCTGTTTTGTGGTCGGGTCTTAATAGTGCACTGTAACAGTGTGCTTGTCCAGTCCTCTTTTCTTGCCTGCAAACTCTAGAGAACCAGCACTAATGTGAATGAAAGTAAATTCTCTAGTCTGTGTGTCAGCCTTTTTCTTTGACTAAGCTCCCTGCTACCTACATTTCCTCGAAGTTTCCTATACTTGATTTGCATTCCTAAATGTTCCTCAGCTGCAGCCTACCTTTTTATTTTAACCTTAGAATGTGTAAAGCCAGAGGTATCTCCATGATTTTGCAAGAGCACATCATTGTTAACACAGCTGAGTGTAACAGTCTGTTGACCTCCATGCAGAGCTTTTGAAACACAGAGACTTCAGTAGGCAGGTCAAAATTCCTGTCCTGATGACGTGTGGTAGGTGTTGGCCTTGGAGCCATTCAGTAACATTACTAAGTGCCTGGTGTGTTCTACAGTGGACTGATGACAACTGGAACACCTTCCTGGTTTAAGGGTTGTTAAGATTCATTCCACAGATCCTTCCAGCCCTGAAAAACGTGGGCCAAGTTACTTGAATAGCAAGGCAACTTTTCAGAACCTCTTGAGTTTTGTGGCAGTATTGCTGCACTTCCACTGCAGAGCAAAGTTGGGTTCTTTCCACACCTTATCAGATTTCCTACATTCCCACCATTCATCCTAAGTCTCTCAGCACTAGTTCTTTTGGGTCTCTGCCACCTCATTGAGTTCTGTGTGGTGTGTGTGGGGGTGGGTCTGTGTGTGTGTGTGTGTGTGTGTGTGTATTCAAATTAGAAGGTTCAGAAACTGAATGGGCTATGAAAGAAGGCATAGTCTTCTGTATTGTTCCAGTTGTCCAGCAACCAATCAGGCCTTATTTGCCAGATGTGAGTCTAATTTAGTTTCACTTTTAACCTTTGTTTGTTTTTTGCAGACTTATCCACATAATGGAAGAGAAGCATTCTCAGCTTTGCTTTTAGAAACTAAGTGGCTTCCAGCACAGTGCTGAAGTGTGTAGGTACAGCTTCCTGCCTGTTGCCGCAGCTGCTTGTCTGCATTGACTCTAGGAGCTGCAGAGTGCAAGTATCTTCAAAGAGATACACTCAGAGAGAGGTGCAGATTGAGCTCTGGATGGTGGCAGCCAAGACAAGAGGTCATGAACAGGTACCAAACTTTTGCCAAACAAAGGGCACGGGGGCTTGTGGCACTGGCTGGGTGACTGGCCACTCAGAGACAGCAGGAGCAAAGGAGGAGGACTGAGACCTTCTAGTGCACAGACTGTGAGGGTATAAAAGCCCAGGGATTCCTATGTTCGTGGTTCCTCCTTGGAGGCACCAGCTCGGGCTTTCACTGTGTTACTGGTAAAGAAAACCTGGTCTGAATGAGTGAGAGTGGGTGTGTAGGGAGTGAGGCAGGGCACCCATCAGCTCCCTGGAGCTGCCCACTATAAAGGGGCTTCAGTCCCAGCAGTCAAAATCTTGGGTGGTGAGAGTGTGACTGCCAGAGTGGCTCCAGAATGGTCAGACACAATAATCTCTTAAGTTTTACCTTTGAGTCTAAATTTAACCATAAGCTTCGACTGTGGCTAAACTAAATCAGTTGACCTGAACAGGTAATTGGAGGATCCAAAAATAACTCCATGACACAGCCTCCTGCTATCAGTGAAGAGGTCATCAAGGAGCAAGGCTCTTCATTGCTGCATACAGGGAGATGAGAGACAACGGTGATGAAGTGAAACACCAGAGGTTCAGTTGGCAGATAAAAAAGAAGCCCATGAGCCTGGCAGGAGGGCCAGCATCCAGGAAATCTGTGCTGCCTCCAGCCTTGAGGAATTTTCAGGCCCTGTCCAGGTAATGCCTCAAGGAGCCTGGTAGGACCATACAGCTGATACTGCTGTGGGCAGGGTGGGGGACAGGAGCCTTGCTGAGGTCCTGCCAACCTGCATTTGCCCGAGATTTCCCCTGCAGGAGTGCAGACCAGGGTACAAACCATGGAGCCACACAGAAAACAGCAATTGATATAAAGACTTAAATGTCGAAGGAAGCATTTTCCTGATGTGGTGTTGACAAATGTAAGCTAACACACCATAGCTAACTATATATGTATATATGTATATATATTTATTCATTATATGCTATTGCTCATTATATACTAGCAGATAACTAGCTTATTTATATCTACGCACAGACTATAATTAGTTTATTATGTAGTAATGCAAGAGGACAGGAAAGAGGAATGGCTCAATGTCTTAAATCAGGCTCAAAATAATTTCCCAGTTAGCATGATAGAGATTTGGTAGGATAGTTCACCCAGGCAAGTACAGTCCATTCAGGACAGGTAGCTAGGACTAAAAGGCTATTTCACGGATATTTATTCTAATTCTTTAGTCCAGAAGGGCTTTTGGACTCTACAGTGACTAAGTGTTTCTTAGTAAAAGCAATATTGCTGTCACATAGGGGATTACAGTAGGCTGTAAATAAAGTGGTCAATGGAGATAAGACTTTCTCTGGGTGATCAAAGGACTTATCAAAAGCATAAAACCTTCATACTAATGGGAAATTTCAATTACCATTTTGATGAGAAAGTGATACAGGACACAGACTACCCAGAAAGTTCTGGAAAGGTGTTGAAGCAGTGTGAATAACATGGAAAAAACACCTGGAGGGTAATGTACTATTTAATTACAACCACTACAAAAGATACGGCTGAGAATGTGGACACAGTGGACATCATAAGAAAAAAAAAGACCAACATATAAGTTTTAGAAAATAAAGAAGTATTAAAACATATAAGGATACACATGCAAAAGCTGCTGTATGCAGACTAGATATTAAGTTTGATTTACCTTTTTAATTGATAGATTAGTATTTTTGAGAAGCCAGTTCTAACAGAGACTTGGCTGAGAGTTTTAATAACATAGTTAGAAAAGTCCATTGATCTGATTAGAGCTCAAACATCTGTAACTCAGGTAACAGACCAGCACTGACATTTAACAGCTGTTTTTTCAACTGGTCCTGATGTAGTTGTTCAGCTTTTGTTGTTTCATTGTTCACATTAGTTGAACTCAATAACACACTCGTGATTTCGAACTGGAGTTCTTGCTGGGGGGAAATTACTGCAATTTTAAATGAATTGCAATACCCTTGAGCTAGGTACTCAGATAAATTTAATTAATTTAAATAATTGATTAGTTAATACTAAATTTTGAAATGAAGTTTTCTAAAAATGATGTAAAAATTATTACATATACATAAAGACTAAAGTTAAAATGAGTTGGTTCAGTGAAAGAGCAGACAATGTTATAGTGGCAGAGCAAAATCATAAATAGCTATTACACTTGTAGGATTTTTTTTCTTTTTAAGAAATCGGTAATATGACTGCAGCTGTATTATAGAGGGAATGAAACAAGATGTTAATTTTCTTCCATCATACACCATTCAATCACACATCACCCAGCTAAAACTGATCATACACACCTAAAATATTTCTCCTGATCACATACTTTGAACTTAAACAGGATTTTTATGCTATCCTTGTTTAGGTAGTTTGATTTATGGCAGTTCTGATACAACTCTGCAGCAGTATCCTTTTTTCTCATGGGATATTTAATCCAGCTTTTGGTTCTCCCCCCATTTCCAGTTCTTCTGAGAGTCGTTTAAAGGTGGCAGGTATATTTATTGAAGTCAGCTGACACAATTACATTCTTCTTACTGACCATTATTAAAAAGAAAAAAATTATTTGGGATCTCTTGTCTGTATAATCAGATTTATCATCACAGATGCACTACTTCAAGACCCAAGATTGACTGAAAATTTCAAATACTCCATTCTGACATTTATTATGCAAGCAGAGTATGTTTGACATCTTCCACTTTGTTCAATCATGCAATTCAAAGATCTGAAAACACAGACAATAGAATGCAAATTTGGATAAAAAAGGTGTTTTGGAGAGATCTGAAAGTTTTGCCTAGGTGCCTAAGGGACAGGTAGTTAAAAAAGACAGAGTGCTCATTCTAAACTTAAAATCCTTCAAACTGGTTCTTAGTTGAATCTTAATTTTAAAGCCATTTTGGTTTCATAGAAATTCCTACTTCTTCAGTGTCTATGCACTCCTGTGGCTTTTGTTGATGCCCCAAAGCATTGGTTGGACTTGTTTATCTTAAAGGTCTCTTCGAACCCTGATGATTCAACGATTCTGTGATTTTATTAGTGCATGGCTTGGTGGCTGTTTCAGATGGCAAAGGCCAAATGGCAAATGCCAGAGAAGTGTTTGTTTTCCTACTTGGCACCCAGTGGCTGTGCCTTAGTGGCCCTCAGCCTGATGAGTGAAGTTGGCAATGGAAAACAGGCACTGAAATAAGTAGTATGCTCCAGTTTGGATGGGGCATCAAACTATTAGATGTTGCTGATTAATATATTAAACCAAGCAAGCATGGGATAGGCTTTTCACTCATCTCACACACCCATAAAAAATTGCTTCAGACCAGTCCCAGTTATCACCCCCCATGCCAGCACAGTTTAGTCTGGGGACCAACTTCTTTCCTACTGTAGGGCTTTTAGGTGGCAGGTCAGTTCCAGTGTGAGAGCAGCTCCACCTCAGTCACATCTATCTCAGCACATCCTGCCTCTGTGTGCTACTGGACTTCCACATTTCCTTCCATATGCCTTCCTGCTGGATCACAGCACAGTGTGCTAGTGATCTGCTCCCTTCCTGTCTCAAATCAAGGCTTCACCTTGTCCAGCACAGTCACAGTCCTAGTTGGACTGCTTCAAATCTTTGCACACTTACCAACCAAGCACACTGTTGGGAGACGCTGACTGACAGGTTCCCTGGGGCCCAACAGTCCCAGCACAGGAGCTAAAGCTCCTCTAGGGCAGGATCGTTCATCCGTATCATATTGTTCCAGTAACAGCTTGGTTGCCCAGACCCTTGTAACATGGGATTTCCCAAAAGCTGTTGTAAAGAGGCCACAATATCCCCATATCAACTTCTTTATAGCCTTTGAGTTACACACATTATAGCAAAGTAATAAAACCTTGCTTAGGCCTGACACACAGAGTGTATCCAATGCCTTGATGATGTGCAAGTATTCTTTACTGATATCTTCTTCACAGATCTGAAGTTGCATTTCATAAAGACCTTTTAATATTGGATACCATTATGCTTTCCATTTATTATTCAATTCTTCTGCAAAGAAAAAATTCTAGTCAAAAGTACAGATGCAAAAAGTAGGGAAGCTCGATTCCACCTATCCAGTCATCAAACTGTGTGTTCATGTTTTAATTACAACCTCACTCCTGCAGTTCTGGGTTAGAAGTTCCGATACACTTTCTGTAGTTCTTGCTGATCTTCCCCAGCAATTAAAATTTAGTTCAACAAATTAATCTTTTTTAATGACAGCATTACAAAAAATTAATTATCTATGTCACTTACCATGATCTTCACCACAGCCATGGTGCAAAAGGATGCACGCCAAAAAGGTGAGTCCAGGGCTCATAAAGGCCTCTACTCAATGCCCTTGCAAATGCTTGGTTGTGACACAGCTTAGAGATGCAGAGATTCCTTCCCCCACACCCTGCTCCAGCCCTCACTTCCAGTTGTGTCTGACAGAGTGACCAAGCCTTGCTCCCAGAGCTCCAGACTGTATGTGCCTTGGGATCTGTGTATGGCATCAACCTGACAGCAATAACTGTGAACAAGAATTACTAGGCATGCAAACTCTTTTCGAAACACCCTTGGAGCACCAAATAAAATCTTCAGGCAGTTTGCTCTGAGAATAAGATAACTTTTATGTGTGGGAAGGGGTAACTGAATTAGCTTAATTGTTACTTCCATCACAGTAGAGGAGATTAAGTATATATGTCTGCATGCTTGTATTTGTGTGTGTATTTTCCATTTTGCCATTGAATTTCTCAAAATTTAACAAGTGCATTCAACTCTGTTCAAGGAAAGTGGTGGTCATTTTAATGTAAAGTTACAGGAAAGTCATATGGAAAGATGACAAAGTAACGCAAAGTAAGACATCGGAAATTTCTAACAAACTGTTAAGAACTGTAGCCTCATAATAGGCTATCTGTTAGTCACCTCTGCCTTACAGACTTGCATGTCTCTAAATACTGAGAACAAAAGGAAGTGCTTCTTCATCCCAAATTAATTAGCTTAATGAAAACTTAAAAAAAAAATTAACACCCCCCTGTCTTATTATTTAGGGAACACCCAATATACAGTCTTTACTTTGGCACATCTAAGTTTCTTCCAAAAGATAAACACTTCATATGGATATTCTAGGAAGGTCATAAAGTTGTATGTGCTGTGTTCTACCTTTTTAAACAGATCAGTTCTCTTCAGAGGGGACTTAAACACCAGTAACAAATTTTAGGTATTGTATAAAAGAAAATGTTGGCAGGCCTGTGCGATTCATTGTATTTAGTTTATTTTCACTATCCAAACTCAAAAGAAACACACAGTTAAGTTTCAGGTATTGATACACAGTTTTCTAAAAAATATCCCTTTCATATTCTCTTCAGTAAAACCATGTGCTCAAATGTTTGCAGCTCAACCATAAGTAGCAGGTGCCTTCTCTCCACCCACTTCCCCACCACCAAGGGACTTTTTCTACTTTAATATAAAGTACTGTAAACCTCTTATTCAAAAAGAAAAATTCAGAAGAAAACTTCTTAACCAAACACCTTTTCAAAATTGTTGTCTGGCATGGCACAACATTAAGCGGTTTCTTTTGGTATAGTAATTTTTGTAATTTTTTCAGTCAGGTTAGGTCTCTGTGAGTATTTTAGACTTAAGGCAGACAATATGCAGTTTAGAAATATAATAACACATAATTGTCATGGTATGGCATTTTCAGCAGACATCGGTTTTTCATAATTCATTGTGCATTTCACATTTCAGAAAACTTCTTCAGTGCTGAACTTCAGCCTTTTTCCTTTAGTCTTTTTGATCTTCTACACCTCTACTTTTGCTCTCAGAACTCTATCCTCTGAGTGTTTGTGATCCTATATTTCTGAAAAGTTTGCTTTCTTTATGCAAGAGTCACATTTCTTCATACTTCATACAGTAACATCTTTTCCCATACATTTCAAGGCAACATCTTAACTAAATGCAACAATTAAAAACTTAATTTTGGGGAGAACCACAGTTTTTACATATATTTTTACAGTGAAATTCACCCATACATTTAGGAACAATTATCTCAACTATGGAACCTTTTAACCAATACTAGGATTTGACACAAATGTGGGTTTTCTGAAAATTCATTCCTCCTCTGGCTTACTACATGACTGTTGCAAGTTTGTGGAATATCATGCGGAATATAGTTTTAAAATAATTTTGAAACTTAACATATTGATAGACAACAAACCAATATTATACTATACAATACTTGATTGCAGAGATTCTATAAGATATATTGTGCACTTATAAAAAAATTCTTTCACTTCAAATGTAAGTGCAAAGCACTAGTTAATATTTTAATTCTACTTTGCAGTAGCAGTCATGTATACATAAACCAGCACTTTTTCTACAAAACAAAAAACTAAAACAAACAAAACCCAAAACAACAACAACAAACCCAAAGACCACCCATTTGCATTTTGGGTAGCATAATGATTACAAAAAAAGTACGACAAATGCAATGCCAACTGAATAAAGTTTCTAAAACAAAGAATTTAGGCTGTTAATAAAAATGCTATATAAAAATATGACATTAACAATGCTACTGTAGATCTGAGAGCATTCAAAATACAGTGGTTTTTGTTTGGGTTTTTTTGATGTGTTGTTTTTGTTTGTTCATTTGTTTTTTAAGAAAAAGTTACACCATTGGCAGTAGCAAATTCAGCAAAATCACTGCATTTACATCCTCAACAGCTTTTTAAGAAAACCATTGGGTCTGCTGTGAGACCTCAATATCAACACTGCAGATGACCATACATCCCTGTAGAGCCCTAAACACTATTTGGTCCTATTCACCCAGCTAAGAACACTCATCACCAATGATCAAGCCCTCTGCACAGGCCTCTGGCTGTTGCAAAAGAGTATACATTCCTGACCAACAGCACAAAACTATACGGCAGTGTAAAGATATGGCTTTCTCTAAAAATGATATAGTATTAAAGTAAAAAAAAAAAAATTCCACAAGACACTTAAAAATTATTGTGGTGTTCAACACTACATTTATGCAATCAAATAGACTATGTAATCAGTCATACTGTAGTAGAACAAGAAAAAGACCTTTTATTCACTTGAAAAAATAGCAGACTGGAAGATTTCTTCATTGCATTACACAAACCTCCCTGAGATTTTTACATAAATTATGCTTAGTCTACTACATATTGGAAACCAGTTAGCTACTGAGTGTCATACACTGCAAATCTTACATACTTCCTGCATATGTTATCCAGCCAAAATGCTGTTTCAATGCTTTAAAGCTTTATCTCCTTTTATTACAAAACACATGAACACACAACTGAGACTACAAATGCAAAGACATTTTTTGCACAAAATTTGAAATCTTCAAAGCAATGTATAGAAATTGAGAAAACACGTTAAGTTGAACAAAGCACTTCAAAGTTCTTCGTAGCTTAAAAACTGGCTGAAATTAGTTTGAAAAATCATCTGTGCAAGTGCTTGGTAGCAAGAAAACCAACAGAAATACTTTTAAATGCAGCGGGCAGAAAGAGAGATGATGATGTTCTCCCTATTTAGCATTCTCTCGTACTATAAAATTGTAATTTTGTAGGGGTGATTGTGGGAGAGAAACATTATAGTAGTACAAAACATGCTGTACTGGCACTATCCCACACTAAACAAGGATTATTTTCAAAATTTTTTAAAAGTTGAGGTTCTTAAACTAAGATGGATGTAGCTAACCACAAATCTTAAGGATGCCTCCCCAGTCAAAATAACTTCAAAATAATTGAATCACTGCCACAAATTTTAAAAATGAACACTTGACTTCAAATACAAATATGGATGTCAGGTCAGTTTGCCAAGTTGTATATCCCCTTAACTGAACTTCTCTCAGCAGAAAACCAAGAAGAACAAGGCTTGTACTTTGCAAACAATAATGCTTAAGTAAAGAAAAACATACAAACAAGATTTTTTGAACTAAAAATACACAAACCCTGCAATTTTACTGCTTTGAGATATGAGATTATCCCCAAGTTTCACGCCTGAAGGCAAAACCGAAGCGCTGTCTTGTCCATAAATTTTGTTAGACTTATTTCAAAATCTGAATTATACAGAATTCAGGTAGCTCTGATCTCCTTCCAGTTCTCAGTAACTGGAATCATGTCCTTGTCCTCCGCTGATTGTGGAGCAATTGCACTTGTAATTCCTCCTTCCCAACAGTCTCATGTTGGTTATTACCACAGAAAGAAACAGGAGGTAACTTGCCACTTCATGACAAAAGAGGCTTGACGTGGTTATGACTGGCAGTATCAGACACTTGGCCATAAGTTTTCTTTTTCTGTACTGGAAGAAAGGTATAAGGTGATCATCTTAACAGCAAAGTGAGGAATTGTGAAATGGAGGGCATTTTCTAGATCTCTAATCCTGCTTTAAAAGTTCCCGATTTGTAGATACACCTATGATTGCATGAAAATTACAAAGATGGAAAGAATAAAAGAGCAGCACTTACAAGCAGTATGTTTAGGTTTTTCTTATTCAAACTGAATACACTGCCTTGTATAAAATGCCTTTACTTCTACATGTTATCACTGTATCTTCAATTCTATAAAGAGAATCTAGTACTTACTCAGCACAGGAAGAGTAAGAAAAAACAGATAACACATTTGCTTTCTCATTTTTAAATTAAAATTTTCTCGTGGATGAGTACATTTTTTGGCTCTCCAAATTATGAACACTTTGCTCCCTTTCTCTCAAAATACTTACAGTACATCACACAGTCTCATACCTCTTTGGACATACTGCTGGCTGATAACTGACTCAGACAGGCACATTAGAAGCTCCTGGTTACGTAAGCACTTCTATTTTGTTATACAGAGATGCCATTTCTGCATCAACAATTAAACTGTATTAACAAACAAAAGTCCTTGTGCAACACACAAAACAAGGTGCCAAGTCACTATATACTCAGTGTGAAAGGATTTCTAGAAGTCTTTTCTCTGCATCTCCATTTCAACAAGGAAATACACTGTCTTTTCATCTCTTAATTTCACCGCACTATAAATCACCTCTTTTTTGCATTGCCAAGTAAGGTAAATAATGGTGTTGTTTGTTGAATGACTATATATTATTTAGAAAAATAATTTCTCTCCCTGCTGAGAATTTCAGCATGTTCTCACAGTAACAAGTATATCCTGATAAAAAAGCCCAGCAGGATTCCTCAGTATGCAGATTGAAAGACGATATTTGCCACATAGATTTAACTTCCAGCAAGGATGAGATGTGCACATATGTCAATTATACACAGCAGATCAAGTACATTTTGTTCTGCATTCCAACACATCCTCTGAAGGAGGGGCAGTTGTCTCATCCACCCATGTTTTCCCTTATATGATCCACTCGCTGAGCAAGATCCCTAAAGGTGGGGCGCTGGGCAACATTATTGTTCCAGCACTCTTTCATGATAGCATAAATCTGGAGAAGAAACAAAGAAAATTGGAAGTTGGTAAACACATAGTGGACATAGTTAATATATACTCTGAAATGGTCCAAAGAATATTCAACTTAACTTCATGCTTCCGAGCAACAGCTGCAAAAGAGTGTGCCTAAATTCCTCTATACAAATCAGTTTATCTGCTTGATTCCACTGACAGCAAGTAGTGAGGATAGGTGGCTCTGCAAAAGCCCTTTTATAAAAGATTTTTCTTATGTTACTAAAATTCAATCAGTTAGTTTTTGAAACTTTTATGAGATTTATGTTATTTTGCTATGTTTTTATCTTCTTGCCTGCTCTTATTTTCTAAAACCTCAAAAGGGTTTACCATGACAAATACAAGTCTGACCAGAAATCAGATTTACAAAAGTAGTAATTCTAAATTAAGCTTCCCTCCAAAGTTAACATACGCTTCTCCACATTTGTACATTAAATTCCTAATTATCCTTCACACACAATCAGAAATAAGCCAGAAAAGTTACTGTGCAAACTGAGCCCACTTCTAGTAGAAGTAGATTGAAACTATTTTTGGAAATTTTTTCCACTACAATAATTATTTGGCAACAGTTTTCTCTTTGCTCAAACATGTACCTGATACCTGGTCTCATACAACTTGTCAAGCTCTTCACCTGTACTTTTCTCACTGATTCAATCAAGCAATTTCTCATACTTTCAGCAATTTTTCACACATTGCTTAAGAACAATCTGTACGGCCACCAGGAAAAAAAAAGCAGAAACTGTTCCTTATTTTTAAGCAAATTCGAAACACCTGCATTGACAAGCTGCTTCAGCACCAAGTCTCAGCATCTTGTAAGCTACAAGATAATCTGTTGTAAGCTACAGATGTCTGGAATATTTATTATCTGTGGTGGCTGGCCTTTCAGAATCAAAATGGGACAAGCACAATTTCTGACAGAGAGACATTTCCACCTTTCTTTGATATCTGGAGAAACGTCAGACACTGAAACCTCTGTGTCAGTTTAAACACACTTTCAGTGAAACAGACTATTATTATCCTACACGTACAACATTCAGATTATCTACAAAAACCTAAACCTTTGCAATTCAACAGTTGCTGTACTCCTACATAAAATACAGGAAAGGTTACTTCAGAAACTTCTCATTCTCTGTATAGACTTTTTCTACCCCTGTGGCTTCCCTGCTCCACTTGTACCATCCTTTCTCCTCTCTGTTAGACCACTTGAGCCTGACATCTCCTCTGTCACCAGTTCTGAATGCATTATTTCTTGATTTATTGTCAGGTGCTTGATTTTAAAGGGATGAAGCAATCAATCTGAGCTAGGAACTACACATTAAAAGACATAGCTATTTACTTCCTTTTACTCACTACTGATTCACCTACACAGCCCTACCAGTTTGACTGAGGCTGACTATGCACCACGCACTGAAGAAGAGAGAACGACAAGACTTAGGAGTAGTCTGAAAGTATTTTTTAAGAACATCTGGAGTATTAGCAAAACCAAAAGAACACTGTATTAATTTGTGTGCTCTGAGAACAGCTTTAAACATACACTTTAGTATCTACAAAGAATACAAATACCAATCTGAAGACCCTGAACATACAAAATTTGTTTCATAGATTTAATTGTGTCTATAGTCTGCCGGCAGCTCTTAGCTGAAAATACTTGACAGTGAATAATACACATGGTAAACATGGCTATTCTTATGCTTGAGAAGGGAAGAGCAAGAGAACGAAAATAAGGAGCTCTTTAAATTTTGGAATTAAATGTGGAAAACCATGGGAAGTTCAGATACTTCTACTAAATATTACAGACATCAAAAGAATCCATAACTCACAGCTTTGAATGAGAATTTTCAAAAGGGACTTACAGGGAACAAGTTCTATACACTAATCTTGTTGCCTTAATAAATTTATCTTTTTGAAATAGAAGCCTGAGTGCCCAAGTACAGCAGTCAGTCATAGTAGCCCCACTTCATGTATTTAGCAAGACTACACTCTAGGCTCCCGAGGGAGTGCAAACTAAAGAATAAGAAAAGAAATATGATTATACTCATCATGCAACAGATAAAACAACAGCACAGCCATTTTGCTTGAATAAATACTTTAGCAGTCCAAGCAGAATGAAATACAAGTCTTGCGTTTACCAGGCACTGAACCTAACTGAGCACCTTTCAGTAACATATTAACACAATACTTCACCTCATCAGGACATCCATCTGGTCTTGGCAGTCGTCCATTATTCTTCAAAAGCTCTATCAAATGAAATACAATCATCTGCCCTTGTTTATCATTGCCAATCATGCGCATGAATTCCTGAAACAAAAGACCAACTGTTATATATAATCTTTAAAGGAAAAAAGATATGCAATATTCTTATCAAGGGAAACTGATTTATAAGAACAGTAAGAATAACTAGAATAGTATACAACAATGATAAAATTATAAATTACAAGTCAAAGAACATATCAATAACTACAGATTTTATTTTTTAAATGTAGAATAATAATACAGAATAGAATAGAATAAAATAGGAATTTTTAATAGAAATTTAAAGGAATAAGTGAAAAACCTTTAAAAATGTTGATCATCATCTGATTATCTGGCTAGCCCAGACAAAGAGAAGGCTGAGGTTCTCAGTGACTTCTATGCCTCAGTCCTCACAGGCAAGTGCTTGAGCCATGCTATCCAAGTTGAGCAAGGCAATTGCAGGGACTGAGAAAATGAAGACCCTAAGCCCACTGAGGAGAAGATCAGGTTCAAGACCATCTAAGACATGAATGTGTGCAAGTCCATGGGACCTGATGAGGAAGCCAGCAGACAACATTGCTAAGGTGAAGTTTCCGATGACTGGAAAAAGGGAAATAAAACCCCAATTTTGAAAAACGGGAAAGTGGAAGACCCAGCAAACTACAGACCAGTTAGTGTCATGTATGTGCCAGGCAAGATCATGTATCACATTTTCCTGGAAACTATGCTAAGGCACAAGGAAAACAAGGAGGTGATTGGTAACAGCCAACATGGCTTTACCAAGGGCAACAAATTTTTGCCTGACAACTTTGGTGACCTTCTGCGACAGGGCTACAGCACTGGTGAAGAGTGGCACAGCAACTGACATCGTCTACCTGGACATGCAAAGTGTTTGACACTCCCGCATGATACCCTTGTCTCTGAATTGGAGAGACATGGATTTGATGGATGGACCACTTGCTGAGTAAAAGAGCAAAAGAGTAAAAAACTCTTCTGCATGTGTAAAAACCACATGCAAAGAGTTGTGGCCAATGGCACATTGTCCACGTGGAGACCAGTGAGGAGTGGTGTCCCTCAGGGGTCAGTACTGGGCCGACACTGTTCAATGTCTTTGCTGGCGACATGGACAGTGGGACTGAGTGCATTCTCAGAAGTTGGTGCAGTCAACACACTGGAGGGCAGGGATGTCATCCAGAGGGAGCTTGACACGCTTGAGAGGTGGGCCTGTGTGAACCTCATGAAGTTCAACAAAGCAAAGTGCAACGTGCCACATGTGAGTCGTGGCAATCCCAGGCAACACCTATAGGTTGGGCAGAGAAGTGACTGAGAGCAGCCCTGTGGAGAAGGACGTGGGGTGATGATTGAAGAAAAACTTAACATTACTCATCAGTCTGCACTCACAGCCCAGAAAGCCAATGAAATCCTGGGCTGCATCAAAAGGAGAGTGGCCAGGAGGTCGAAGAAAGTGATTCTGCCCCTCTACTCTGCTCTTGTGAGACCCCACCTGCAGTACTGAGTACAGTTCTAGTGTCCCCAACATAGGAAGGACATGTGACTGTTCAAGCAAGTCCAGAGGAGGCCATGAAGTTAATAAGAGGACTGGAGTACCTTCCCTATGAAGACAGGCTGAGAAAGTTGGGGCTTTTCGGCCTGGAGAAGAGAAGGTTGCGCAAAGACCTCATAGCAACCTTCCAATGCCTGAAGGGGTTCTACAGGGAACTGGAGAGGGACTCCTCATCAGGAACTGTAGTGACAGGACAAGGAATAATGGGTACAATTGAAAGAGGGTAGCTTTAGGCTAGCTATTAGGAAGAAATTATTTACTGTGAGGGTGTTAAGATTCTGGAGCAGGTTGCCCAGGGAAGCTGTGGATGCCCCAACCAGTCTTCAAGGCCAGGTTGGATAAGGCCTTGATCAACCTGGTCTAGTGAGAGGTGTTCCTGCACAGCAGGGTGGGCTGGGACTAGATCATCTTTTTTAAAGTCCCTTCCATTCCTTAACATTCTATGATTGACTAGTTTTAAAAGAATAAGACTCACAGCTGATTCTAATGAGCTCCCTGAAACACTAAAACAAGACCTTGATGCTTTGAAAGATGCCAAACAGAAAACAGATATTATCATATTGATGTATAAAAAAGGTTAGCAGGACTAATAAGTAACTACTGGGCATAAAAATTACTACAATTAAACCCTGCAAAAATGACTTAGATAAATCTTGCTATCCAAAAAATCAACATAACCCAAAAGAAGTTTAAAACCTCACTGAGATTGCCAGAGATCTAAAGTAAAGGGGGAATGTACTGAAAATAAATTCTAAGAACAACATAAAGGAATTATTTTTTCTTCAATACTACATAAATTTCCTTAATGACCCTTGACATGAAAGTGTGAAACAACAGTTGGTTGAATGTGCAAATGGCCAAGTTGGGAAAACAATGTATTATTATGAAGACTCCAAGAGTTAAACAGACCACTTGGGTTAATTTTAACAAATTATCTTTTCTTGATACATACCTGTAGGATAACCAACCTGATGAAGTGGTGAATGCACATATAGAAATTATTCATTCCAAGCATAGTCTACCTGAACCCATAACTTACTCTATCACTTTTCCTTTCATAATCCTTCTGAAGAAGAACTCTAGGTGTCTGCAACATTTATGTTATTCTGCTGGAAGAGCTACCCCTGTGCTGAGAGCTCTTCCCTGATACCTTTGATAACTCATTGCATCAAATTACTAAGAGGTCCACTGAGGCAATGCAGAGATTCTCCAAGTGCATTTTTGCCTATCATCACTATTCAGCTTTCAAAACCACTTTTGCCAGGATGGACTGAGATTCTAGCCAAGGGTGAGATCAGCTCCAGTAAATATAAAAGGCTCTACTCTCCTCTGTTATGCCTGCAGAGGACTGCTAGGTGTATATTAGATCATGAATCTTATTTCCAGTTGGAAAACTGTTAGTAGTATTTTTCTCCACTCACTGCAAGTTTGTCTTTAAAATGCCTGTCAACACTTTGCAGAAAGCCACTCCCTTTACTTCATGAATTTCACTAACCTACTAATTTGGGTTCTTGTAACATAATAAAATACCTTTAAGTTACCTTATTTGAATTAATTTAATGTATATGGATTTGTTTGGCTCAGTCTTAAATTTGGAATAGCATTAAAAATACGTGTCATCTTGCAATGAAATGATTGCACCTGGGATAACTCTCCATGAAGGATGGCAAAGAACAACCTATAACAAGAGATTTTAAAATCTTTATCAAAGAGTTAGAAGTTACACAATGGATAAGTTCTGCAGACCGTCAAGTAATTTTCAGATCTCCATTCCTACTTATGGCTTGATACTAATGCCTTTCAGCATGTTATTCTTTCTCATCGGATGCCTCATAAACACTAAAGTATCTCCAGAAAAGGATCAGTAAATATTAACCTACTTAGGTATAGGAAGAATCCATATATTCTAGAAAATTTAAATAAATGAAGAAAAATCTCTGAGAACTACTAACTATATACTTACAGCTGGTGGGCTTTTGCTTTTGTCAATATAGGTGAAGAGTTCATACAAGACCACACCAAAACTCCACACATCTGAGGCCACAGAAAATTTGCTTTCTGTCAGAGATTCTGGAGCATACCTGCAACACATGGTAAAAGGAAAATTGCTCTGTTGGTTTTGAAAACATTTGTTTAATAAGGCTGATTTTTTTTCATGAATCAATGTTCTTTATGCATAGATTAGCACATTCTCATTTCCTTCCAGTACCTTCACACAGTAACTATTCCTTTAATAATAGTTAATTGGTATTGAAAACCAAGTCCACCTTGGTTTTCACTAAACACAGTTAGTGATAACTATAACCAAGTTTGACGTTATTTCCAACAAAGTTGTAAATATTTTTCTTATCTTCATTACAAGTAAACTAGATTTTGATGTCATAAAACCTGGAAAGACAGTTATAGCCTTCTATCACTTTTAGTGAGCCTTAAACTGTGTCCCAAGTAATTCTGGAATTACACTGTACATCTCCAAAACACCTACTAAGATGCCATTTTGTATCATTGATCCTTTAGATAAACAGTGCCTAAGGCAGAACTAAAATATAGACTAAAATCACACTTACAGAATGGCATTTTCTTTCGTTATCAAGACATAAAATGGTTTTTATCACAGTTATCTGCCAGTGTATTTTCCAAGGTACTCCTATGCCTTCATAGAACAGAGATTAAGCATATGTCTGGCATTCTAAATACAGTCTAACAACTTGCATTTCATAATCATTCAGTTTCCCGCAGGCTACACAAAGTGTTCTCTTCCTGTTCAAGCCAAGTGTAGCTTGTTGGAGCATTGATAAAATTTGGGGTAACTCAGACCTTCTCTGGAAGCTCAATGCCAAAATACAGACATCCACCTGAATATTAAATCTCAGCACTTTATTCTTGCTAATGACAGTTTATGGGACTTAACCCCACTCGGTCACCAGAGGGTCTATCCAACAGGTCTCAGTTAGAAGACATGAATGACCAGTGCTTAGGGAACAAAAAGGTCCAAAAATTTGAAAGCAGCCTGGAGAATGGATCCTTTTAGATTTCCCTTATCACTTTCCCATTGGATATTATTTCTTACAAATATGTTGGTATTTTTTAGGAGTTTGTTTTGGATGGTTTTTTGGATTTTTTTTTTAAGTATGTTGAAAATTCCCAAATGCTGTTCTATGAAGTCAAACATCCTGCATGTGGTTTTCACAATGCTGCGAAACGGATATGGAATTTGCACTTCAAATTTCCACAATATGCAAAGCAATTGGCTGAAATGGCAAAAAATGCCATAATTTCACATACCAAAAGAAGACTTACCAAAATATAGGACTTTCACCAGGTTCTTTCACTTTGTAGTATTCTTTGTCTTGTGGCAAGACTTTTGTCAATCCAAAATCTCCAATTTTAACTCTGTTCTCATTCTCCACCAAGATATTTCTTGTCGCTAAATCCCGGTGAACGTATCTTTTTGTACCCAGATACTCCATGCCCT
This sequence comes from Lophotriccus pileatus, assembly GCA_035583135.1. NCBI lineage: Eukaryota > Metazoa > Chordata > Aves > Passeriformes > Tyrannidae > Lophotriccus > Lophotriccus pileatus. The sequence continues at coordinate 44,228,827 of JAWWES010000094.1, forward strand.
AGGTGTAGAGGTCACAAACACAACAGAAGAGTTACTTTTAACCATTATGTAGCTGCACTTTCCCTAAGAGTATGAATTAACCTCAAAGTTAAAACCAAAACCCAATCATTATTAAAGTGGGTGTGCTTGAACATTGGTCTTCCCTGAGGAGTTACCTTTTCCAAGCTCAGAGACTCCCTTAACTGGAGGGATGTAGACTGAGCACCTGTCAGAACCAAGTATTTTTTATTGTAGATGGATAGCTGTTGCAGCTCCTTTCTGTGGCCAAATGCAGTTTTCTAGTGATATAGAGAAGGAAAAGAAAACTTGGGCTAAGGTACACAATCCAGAGCACATGAGAAGACTGTCCTACCTACCCATTTCATTTACTCTTTTTCTTCACTTTGTACATCTGCTTTCCTGATTGCTTCCACGAAACTTTATGATTCCCTGAATTTGATAACAATTCTCTGATTGTATTCCCACCCATGTGTCTTATTTCTCTTTTGTATGGACCATTTTCCACCAACAGAGTTCTGCTTATTGTTATATTTCCAATGGATAGCTGTAACAAAACATTGGACCAAAGTCATGTTGGTTTTTTTGTTGCTGATGATCCCTTCTTACCAATGCACCTAATTATTTCCGCTAACAACAAAATGTGGAAGGGGCCAGTGTGTAATGGCATTACTAAAACAAGAAGGTCTTGCTTGGACAGCAAAAAATGATGGGCAGAAATTGATGCCGCACAACGTCATGAGATACTCAACTCCTTTGTGAAAGGAATCACAAAGCCAGGTGTCAGTTTCAGTTTCTTAAGAAAGTGTATCACTCCCTCAACACAACAGAAAAGTAATAAATTACATAATAGTGTTGGTGAACTCAAAAGTTTTGAACATCAATGTTATACTATTGATGCCAAAAGGCTTATTTCTCTCTCTCTTTTATTTTTTGGTTTTGTTTTTTTTTGTTGTGTTTTTTTTGGTTTTTTTTTTTTGGTTTTTTTTTTATGTGACGAACCTCAGAAAGAGTTTGGCTCTGAAGTGTAACCTTCCTCTCAGACTCCATAACCCCTCAGCACTGCTGGGTGGCATTACCGTTCTCTCACAGCCCATTCCAAGAACAAAACCATTCAAAATTGTCCCATTCTTCACTGCCCGCTTACTCACTGCCATCTGGAAAAATACCAAATCTAGCCTCTTCAAAGTGAGACTCCTGTGTTCCTGGGTACAACTAGTCCATGCAAATGCTACAGTTTTTTCTTACGAGTATGTGCTATACAGGAAACAGCCCTAAAGTTTGATGATAGTAATTTATCTGTCAGCCTGGAAAACGCCAATTCTAAGACACATGCTTAATTGAAGTCATGCAAATTCTAAGTGGAAATCATAATCCTGTGGCACTAGTCTAACAATGGAGTTTAATTATGTGTTTTCAAATGCTTCTATCTTTAAAGTTGTGCTCTTCAGCAAGGACACCTGAAGCATTTCAAGCATTAAGAGATGGGAAAATCCTTTCCCAGTATTGTAGCAAGGAACCAAAACACAGCAACCAACCAAACACATTCATCTTAACCCTAGGTATGGGCATGCCTTAATTTCTCTAATACATTTGAGAGGAGAGCAGCAAGGCAGAGGGAGAAAGGTTTTGATTAAAAAACCCCAAGAACTACAGTGACAGAAAGGCACAGCAGAAAAAACAGACATGAGATGCTGAAAGAGCAAACACTGTAAAAGAAGGAAAAAGAGCTAAAGAGCTAAAAGAAGAAGAAGAAGAAGCAGCAGCAGAAGAAGAAGCATTCAGATTCCATTTTCACAGTATCAGGTACTTACTAGGTTTATAATTAAGTTGCTTTGGAGTAACAGAATGCTGCAGATTAGAGTGAAATCTTAAAGCAATCGATATAACCTCTACTTTGCAGGTCATACAGTGCAAAGCAAGGCATGTTCACTGTAACTCTTAGACATTGCTTCCCCTAGAAGTGAAAACGTATTTCTTTAAAAGCAAGTTCTATGCGGGTTTCCCACATTTTCATACTGTTTGTACACATGGTTTGTCACATGAAAGCAGGATGTTTTTTCCATTTAAGTATACCTAGGAAGCATATTTTAGCTCCCTTTTTCTTGGTTGATGCTTGGTACTTAGGAAGCAGTCATTTCATCTGCTATTTTGATTTCTCACCATCCTGAAGACCTGTAATATTTTGAAGATTCTTTTATATATGTATATGTACACATACATCAAGACCCTTTTCCTTTATACTTTCTGAACACAGTTCCTTTCCCAAAGATTCCTGCCATACTTGCACAGCCTGCAAAGGCCAAAATCCACCTTCCAGTCTTCCCACCAGATACCTCTGTCTCAGAGACCAGGATCCTGACTTATGTTGCCACTATTATTCCTCCTGGCTTTGAATAAAGCCTGAAGACTTACATATGCTCCACAGCTTCTTATGAGAGTACACACGGCAGGCACCTTCAGGTCCCTGTTGCATCTTTATTCTATGAAAGATGCAGTCACTGTCCTCAGAGTTGGCGCTGAGTATTAAGACTCTTCCAGTTCTGCTTCAACAAAGATTGTGTTTGGTGACTTACCAGTGTAACAGTTATTTTCTTGCAGAAATAATTCAGAAAGAATTTCTTAGGCCTGTTACTGCAGAAGGACTTCTTGTTTTGGACACACAGATCAGAGGGCTCTTCAACCCTCTAAGTAGGTGGTCACGTGTTCAATCCTTCTTTCTGTGACACTTGCCACAGACTTGCTAATATTTTCTGTTTTCCCACCTCTTTCCACACAGCTTGCCCATCAAGGAACTTTTGCTGGAGATGACCCACATCACCGTGCTTCAGTGAAGCACATGAGTAGGTGAGATAAGCTGCTGAATTGCCTGAAACCCTCTGTACATGCACCAGGTCTGGCAGTTGAAGAGTTCATGAGTTAGGCCAGTTTCAAGCAGGAAAGGAGCAACTTTTTTTCACCATGTGAAAGTCTGAATGTCTGCAGCAGATCTCGGCTCTGGCAGAGAATCTCTCCTGATTTTTTTCAGGCCTCTTCCATGGATACTGCAGAAGGAAAGTCTTCTGCTCTGAGTGTGGCAGGGCACTGTTAGCAGCACTATTACATCTGTGGGCTCCATAGCCTAAAGAATACTTACTAATTTTATGTAACGTACTGTTTCGATGTCTTTGATGTGGGTATTGGGAAAAGGAATTTAAAAATAATTCTGGTCCATACCTTTACAGGGTGTGGTTATATTTTTGTCTCTCTCTCCCTCACCCCTTTTTTCCCCCCAGACTACTGAATATTCAATGAAATCTAAAGTGTCTATAGTTTCCTGTATTTAAAGCACAATTACAGAATAAAACTAGAGTATGCATAAGTCCTCTTCCTAAGGAAATGAGATATCACAATAAAGATCAGATGTTTGCCCCCCTTTGCAGAATTTTATGAATTATGTTCAGCTTTGAATGAATTTATGAATTATTACAGCTTTGGGTATTTTTATGGTATCTAGTTCTTCATACAGAAATCATGTATCTTTGCTCTTTCTGCTAAATAATATAATATTATTCACAGTTTAAAGTACTTTTTTAAAATATATACAAGTTGTTATAGTGGTTTTATAGTTGAACACCAAAGTTCTGAAAAATCAGTTACAGTATGTCCCAAACAGATTGCCTGAGTCAGTATATTAACACCTACTAAATTTTATTTAAAGTCTCATTAGGGAGAAGAGAGGTTTTAATTATTCTGATTGAAATACAACCTTAGTAAACTAGAAAATACAGGAAAATAAATGGAGTATATTCTACCTCAGTCAGCAGATAGGCCAGTCTCAGCATTCTGTACTAGGATACTGAGAAGTTTTTCCAACTCTTGACTACGTGAATACATATTCCTACTTTTTTTAAGGTCATGTAGTGCTAGCAGCCTGACAGTATTGTAGAAGTTACAGCAAAACAACCAATTATAGTTATTTTGAGACAAATGGGATGAGACCAAAAAGACAAAACTTTGCTGAAAACCATAAATAATTTGAAATTTCCTACCTTGCATATCTGAGATGCATACAGCAAAAGTTTCTTGTGGTCCAGCCTCTCCTTGTGTTTCTGAAGATAATCTCGCAAACTTCCATATGGTAAATATTCCATAATTAATCTTAGATTCCTACGACCTTTTACAACAACAATAAAAAATGCACTTAATTTTTCTGTACTTTTCCAATGGCAAGTTTTTAAATCTAATTATTTTAGAACTTCAATAGGAGTAATAGAAAATAGTCTTAATACCAAAAAATTAAATTCTGATTTGTACATCACTATGCAATTTTTCATGTATTACTTAACTGCATTTGCTCAGGAAATGCCACTTATTTATACTTAAGAACAATGTGGATATGCTTGATATACTAGTATATCACTAATTAAAATCATTTCATCAATACTTTACCTACTATTGTGAAAGCAAAGTAAAAGTGAATACATCTGTGTTGTCAAGACGAGATGAAACACAGTTCTCAATGGCAAGTGACATCAACTTGTCACCAATTTTATCATTTTAAAAAATTTAGCCTGATTTTGAACCCCGGATTTTTCTTTTTACAGTAAGATCCTGGGCAGAATCCACACTTTTATTCATCAACCTCAATGGCATCACCAATTCACTCAAAAAGATCTGTTTCTGAAATTTTTTCCTGTACACTAGTTTACTGGACAGGCTGTACAAGAACTTGGTAATATCCACTCTGGAATATTATATTGAGCAAAAAAAACCAAGAACAGTTACAATATGGTGCATTTTTCCCACTTCTTTTCTAGGAAGTCCTTTATGCTTTTACATAAAGCTACGTAAATAGTCAAAACAGTACCTTCTCTAAATAAATGAAATTATGCAATGAGCTGACCGAATAAAATATCCACTTTGTACTGAGATGTAGTACACAACAGACACTAATTAGTTTGTTTTGTACTCTGTAAGTCCTGTTAAAGCTAGGACAAATCAGTGACTGTCAATAAACACTTACCTCTCTGAATTTCTCGTAGGCATACTTAGGTGTACACTTGAAAGTGTACTCAATTAAGCACGTACCTGCACTGTAGCATACTCCTTTGTATTTAACGATGTTATCATGCTGCAGAGATTTAAGTATTTCAATTTCTCTTTCAAAATCCCTAAGATGTTCTTCTGTGCTATGTTGCAGCTTTTTCACAGCCACCACTTCTCCAGTATTATCCTGCAGTGGGTCATACCGGCACATCTCAACACTGCCAAAATTTCCCTATGGAAAATTCACAAATGGAAATACTTGGAAATTAAAAACAAGTCCACATCATTCTTTCTTTCTTTCTTGGTGTTTCTTAGTGTACAGCATTTGTATTTTTTGTGCAGTGCTCACTGTATTATGCATTAAGGTGACTATGATTCATTAGTTAAGCGCAATGCCACAAAACTTCCCTGAGAGAAATCAGGGTAGGAATCATGAGTATCAGTTCTAAAAGAAACATATTCTACAAAAGGAAGCAAACAGGAAAGGAATGCACAGGAAAGGACAAGAAGAGGGTGTGATGCCCATTCATTTTCTCCCCCTTCACAAATTTCTACTTGCACTTCCAAATTGTCAGCTGGCACACTTCTTTTCCTGCTCTTGCATAAATCCATTCCTCTCAGTTCTTAATTCTCCTCCTTTTCTTGATTCTACATTCTTCCCTTTCTCTGTTTATATTGCCTTTGTCTTCTTTCATGCAGCCAGCACCTACTGCTCTGTTGTTCTTCCCATGCTATGCTACTACTTACAGCCAACACTCAACCATCTGTGCACAGAAGTAGTTCTGTTACTTTGCTTTCAGATTTGCTTCCACTAGTATCTGGAGCCAAAGAAATATACACCAGCAAGAAACCATTCTGGAAAAATGGTTCTTGGTGAAGATCTGCCAGCTGTAGTTGGTCATCTGTACAGGAACACTTTCACACAGACAGACTGCAATGACTTCCAAAACTAGTAACCAAATGCTGATTTCTGAAGTCCAAAAGGTTCATGGCCTACATATATCTTAAATACATTATTAAATTCAAAGACTGTATATTCAGATTTCTCAGAATATGCATGCACAAAAAAAACAATCCCACTAGTGCTGTGCAAGACTGCTCCAGAGTACTGTTAACTGAATATCAAGTGTGTGTGTGCTTGTATATACATGTATATATACAAAGATTATGTCAGAGGCAGCTCTTTATTACAGAAAAATAGTCTGGCCTTTGGATGTGACTGGATTCCTTGTGGAGGCCAGCTAACTTTTGCAGTATTTAAGGATATTGTGAAAGTGAAAAAAGGGAAAAAAGAAACTGCACATGGTGCTCAGATATGACTGAAATTACTAATTTCTATAACAGAAGTTTCAATGTAAATAGTGTATATGGGGTCATCAAAAGATAACTGAAAAACAGGATTATTTCCTAGACTATTAGAGAATTTTAAACAGTCTACCTTGCCAAGTTGCTGTAAAAACTTAAGATGTCTTTCTTCAAATTGTGTTGGGTCCCGATCTTCAAAAGCACCAGAAAATCCAAGTGCTCCAATTCTCATATTTGGCAACATATCACTTTCTGTCAATAGCTCGTAATCTGAGAGGCAGAAGAGAAGAAAGGGAACAGAAGGCATGGAGTAATGAAAAAAAAAAGGAAGAACCTTATTACAATCACGGCATTTTCTACCTTTCTTTGGCATCCTCCAACCTCAGTAGAATATTAACAGCCACCTCAATTTCTGTATAGTAATTTCCATTCAAAGACACAGATGTATTGCCAAAAATGTACGAAGAAAGAAGGCGCCACGTGAAAGTTAAATAATCGGAACTAGGGTTCTTTTTGTCTAGAGTGTTCCTTCTGTATCACAGACTCACCTGGAGTGAACAAACTGTTCAAATCACGTATAATTGCCCTAAAGGAAGGCCTGAAATCTGGCTCATAATCCATACAGTTGTTTATAAGGTTTGCAAGTTCTGTCCAGTTGGGGGCAGGAAGCTGGTGCCTATCTTCATAAAATTGTAGTTTCTGGAATTAAATAGATAAGTCATTTCACATTTTACAACCAGTAAGAGTTACAGAAGCCTTAACATTCTCACCAGAGCAGCCAAAAATTACAGCTCTCAACCTAGACTTGTTATCTCACTGAATGTACATCTGACCATTTTCCATCAAAAGAAAGGCTGGCATAATTTAGAGCAATCAGTTCAGAAATTTCCAGGCAGTTACTGAAGGAAGATAAGAAAAGAGAGAAAGATGAGAAAATAGCATCGCCTTTATTGGTAATTCCATAAAACCACAACTGGATGGGTCCAGCAGATAATTCTATTGACCTGTGAAGCTGACTGAGCTCACAGTTGTAAAGAGCTTCACAGGTATTATGAAAGAACATAGACAACAGGAAAGGAGGGCAACTTCTTAAACACTTAGATGGTCTAGGTAACCCTCAGAGCTTATTGTAAGAAGGGATTACCACACCTAAGGAATCAGATCAGGCTTTGTGAGAAGGTTACAGTCCATTTGTAAAAATAATACTACAAATCTTTTTGTAGCATAGGAAAGTATTCTTTTTGCTGCCAACTACAGAAGTGAATACATATGAAATAATATTTTTGTGTAACATGTTTCTCCTCCATCCCCTGCCCCTACTTGAGATAAAGTTAATATTCTGGTTTACCTAAAACAGAATTGTCTGCAACACACAAAGTCCTACAGTATTTAAGAAGTTCAATTCCTAGAAGAATGTCAGTTAAAATCCATGAACATTTTTAGGAACACTTTTAGTTTAAAGTGATGCACTGCTGCAACAAAGCAACAGAAATATGAACAAGATAAAATTGACAGTATTGTACTTTTCCCTCATAAAATCAAAACAAATAACAAAATATAACTTCAAATCATCTCTTCTGGTCATTATCTACCAGCAAAAATGTCTTTTTCCTATAGAGGTCATGTACCACAACACATGCAGATGTAGTTACAACAGCAGATGTTTTAAATTAGAAGCAGTCAAAGAACTGTTAGGACTGCAGACCCAGTAATACTTACCCTTGAAGAATCCAGTGCACTCAGGGGTTTGTCTCCTCCACTGCAGATTTCCCACAAAGTGGTACCAAAACTCCACTTGTCTGTGGCCAGGCTTAGTTGTCTGGGATTCTCAATACACTCAGGAGGAACCCATGGTATTCTCTCAAGAAGAACTGTGCACACCAAGGAAACATGTCAAGATGAATAATAAAACCAAAAAATTCCACCATATTTTGATTTGGTAAAAATCACTTCTGTACACACAGGTATTTCATTCTGTAACATGCTTTTAATACTTTTCAAACTTTTTGTTCCTGCCTAAAAAAACAAGTTACAAAATACAGACAAAAATAAGAATTTGAGTGGGACATCATGAGTTTTATTGTAAAATAAGCCTAATGGTACAAAATTGCCTTAACACCGTTTCCACATTACACTTTTTCTCTGATACCAGTATTTCCCTCAGTGTTACCAAGACTTAGTGGCTACCACAAAGGAATTACATGTCAAAGAGTAAAAGTTACTTTGCTAGTGGTTGGTATATTAGGGCACAGCAAAAGGCACCATGAAAAGGAATTTCATACTATCTGGTTATTAAACTAGCGATACTGACTATAGAAACAGTTTAAAACATGGGATTGTATGGATGTGGATTTAGAGCTCCTTAAAATGAGATCTCATAAGATTAACATAGGCTTCACTTTAGAACGGGGAGAATTTAAATAGTTTATTGGAAAATGAAGGCACCACATTGCTTATAAGCTCTTAGATGCATTATTTCCTTAGGGACGTATTAGACTGCCAAATATGAAGTGTTTTAATTTTTCCAAAATTATTAAAAAGACCACAAAAATAATACTAAGGTTACTTCATTTCCATTAGGACAAGAATTTTCCACACACTTTGGTTTTAATTAATTATGCTGTTTCTAAAGTGTTGAAACAATCTCAGTGGTGGATGATAAGCCAGTATCTTTAAAGTCATCAATTGGCTCCAGGTATTCACCAAGAAATGCACTGAAGATGATTTTTAATTGCCAGTCAGCATTTTCAAAAATGTGTTTTACTTTGGTTCTGAGAGTTTCTCCATGCTATAAAATCCTTGATTGATTACAGGACACTAAGTTCAGCAGCTATGCGCAAATGCAACAGACTATACGATACATTTACATTGTAGCATACAATAGTACTACCAGTGAAAAGAAGTAGAAAATAAAAACAAGAAAAAAAAATCTCATACAATGGAGATTTGTTTTCTGCCTTTGTTTTCTGTAGTTTATTTCTGATAAAGAAGATACACTCAAAACTGCTTGGCTAGGACTGCAGAGATTATTACAAAATGACAGATAGATAAAGAAACTTACTATAACAGAAGTACCTTAGATGCCAGTCAGAAAAAAAAAACCAAACAAACTAACCCCAAACTTATTTTTCAAATCAGAAGCACTGAACAAGAAAGCTGGCACAAAGACTTACTGTCTTTTGGCAAAACTGTAATACTGATGCCAGGATCACTTAGTTTTATAAATGGAAGGTTTCCAGACTTCCTGTCTTCCTCTCTGATAAGCAAGATGTTTTTTGCACAGACATTCCCATGAACAAGGCCTTTATCCTCCTATAAACAGAAATGCATCTTTTACATACTGGTAAAAATCTTATGGTTGAAGAGGCATTTAAAAACTTATACTGTACAGCATGAGGGAAACATCAGCAAATAAAATAATGATCAAATGTTAAGTTTTATCAAACCTAAAACAGTTTATCAGTTCCTGTCAAACTTATGGTTTCCAGTCAATTTTCATTGTCTACCTAAAGTTTCAAGTGTAAAACCACCTCATGTATGTTAACTCAGAATATTCATCCATGACTATTATCCATTTAAAATTAATGTAAGAACATTTAAATTCTCCTAAAGGAAAGACTCATATCCTGTCTAGGATAAATGTCCTTTATGTTGAATTAAACAGACTGTAAGGTTGGGACCTAATGGCCAAGAAGAATGTATTAGCAGTGTGAACAGTACAGTGTCTTCCCCTCCCAGTGGGTAAGTAATAACACAATAAAAAATTAGTTTATATTTAGCATCATGAGCTTAGGTAAGAAGTCCAGAAAAGACTGATTTGTGGGTAAAAAAATAGGTAACACATTTCAGGTAATGTGTTTTTATTTCATAGTAAAACATAGAGCATTAAAAAAGAATGAGACAATCAATTACTCTTTGTGTAAGATATAAATCTCCCTTGCCTATCCCACTAAATACTTGGTGTATGCCCAGCCTATTTCAAATGCCCTTCAGAGTTTCAAGATTCGAGGTAATAGCTCAGCCTTTCTACATGCATTAGTCTGAAACACTTGAATTAACAAAACTGAACTACTTACCAGAAAATGCATGGCTAATGCCAACTGTTTAGCTACTTCCAGCTTCCACAAAATATTGATAATATTTTTGTTCTTTTTCAAATATGTGTCCAAGGATCCAAATTTTACATATTCTTGTACAAGGATATCTGATTTATAATAGTAAAAAAAGTAACAATTAAAACCAGCAACAACAAATAACGAAATTTCAGGACAGATTCTTGACTCTAGTACCACTCTTTTTTGATACTTTGTTGGTGATCTAACTATAACTTTGAAGCTATATGACATCTGAGTATTGCCACAAGTATTCTATGTTCTTTATACTTCAGTGTGTGGAAGGTCACATAATTTTGTCTCAAATGCAAAATTACTAGATTTAATAGCCTTTTACAAATTAGGTAAAATACAACGAGCATCCTTCCACCCTCACTTGAAAGGCACAATAAATAACGATACTACTGACAAAGCACAGTAGTATACAGCAATGAGTCAAGTACCACTCAAGTAATTCACTTCTATGTTGTTTACAATTTACATTCTTAGTGACAGATACAATGCTTTACTGACAAAAGATGCTCTTCTTAAAAATAGACTAGTATTGGTACTAAAAATAAATGACATATGTCTCCATGCAGTCATCCAGCAAATAACACCAGAAACAAGAGCAATTTCATAGCACTGTTGTCTTCATCCCTTTCAACACAACAATTTCAAATTACAGGACTGAACTCTTGCCCTCAGCTGCAAGATGCTCACATTGCAATAGTAAGCACTTTTTATTTAGTTTCTTATTTAGGTCATAAAGACATCAGAAACTACTGGTATTATATTTGGCTGTCATAAATAAACTGATTTTTTAACAAAAATTCATTTTACAGATAGCAAATTTATTCCTTATTTTTTAATTATGTGAAACAATTTTCATCAAATCTGTTCATCATGTAAACCACAGAATCAATAACAGCTGCTTCTTCCTATTTCTTAGCAACTAGCTCTAATTAAATTGTAGTAAGTCTGTTGCCTTCAGAAACAGAACAATCTATAGAAGACAACCATGATCTAAAGGTGAAATAAGTAACTATATATAGAGAGCAATAATTATTTTTGTCAATTATAAACTTGATCTACCTGAAATTTTATATATATTCCCTGTGTGGTGTACAGGGACTACAGAAATAGAAAAAAAAACCCTTGGGTTGTTCTTGTAAAGCTTGCACAAGTTCTTGGCCAAACATAGTGCTGTACCTTTTCCAGCCTCCTAAGAGAGGTAACTCCTGATACAGAATTCACCCTCTCTTTTGGAAATTCCATCTACATAATAGGATTATACAATTAGTATAAAATGCTTTCTTTCATACAACTTTCTAATCACAGGAAAAAAGGGTTTAGGGCAAACTGAGATTTCTGTCCAAAGACTACATGAAGAGGAAATATTGCCAAAGTGAGACCTAGCAGAGCATATTTGGAGATAGCATACAAACCCCTTATTAATACATAGTCACAAGGCAGTAAGCTAAACTGAAAAGACATTCAACTTCTGCAGATGAGGAAAAGATTTTACTGCTGTTAATATTTTTGTAGCGTTTTTGTTGAAGTAACAGGACCTTGTGTTTTCAGAATGGAACCTTTAAACCCAACTTTCCAAAGTTATATTTGTGTTCATGAAGTCAGCACATGTGTGGAAAAGGGTGGCAGTTTCTGATCACAGTAAACAAAGATTTTTTTGTTTGGCCAAGCACTTCCTTTCTTGATAATCATACTTGATACAACATAGGGTGTGCAAATAGTCTACCATTTCAAAAACTCTTTTCAAAGGTTCAGCAAAACATTTCAAATGTGAGATCCTCAGACAGAACAGACATGACTGAGTCATTTACAAAGGTTACTATTCACACTGACCGTACTTAAGACAATGTTTCCGTTTTCTTCGTTATCACCATATTAACCAATTCTCAAACACCAAGATGAATACTACTGCAATGTAAACATGTATTGGCTGCCCAGCTGGTGTCTTAAATTATTTTGTTTTGTTGGTTCTTTTCCCCTGTTTTTTATTCAAACTCTAATGAGAGATGTATACAATTACTACAAAAAGATAATTTCTACTTACTCTCTTCTCCACACACGCAGACTCCATAATTTAACACCAGATGTTTGTAAGAAAGCTGGCTCATCATACTTGCTGCCTCAAAGAAGGACTTTTTGGTAGGGCAGAGAGTGAGAAAAAATAAACATCAGTGAAAACAAAGTACCCAAAATGCTAATAAGTTTATTAAAACCATATGCATTTTTTAAAACATTTCAACTTCTATCTCATTGCAAAGACCTTATGTAACATATTTTATATTGTTTGTTATTGTTTTCTGGAAATTTTTGTTTTGTTTTGTTCTGTTTTGAGTTTTCTCAGTCCTGGCGGGATTTTTCCTAATTTTTTTTTTTCTAAGTAACTGATAATCCACATTCCAGATGGCTTAGCAATCACTTTTTTTCTGCAGACAGATGTATCTTAACATTTTAAAAAGAATCTTTTCTTCAGCATCAGTTAACTTTGTGAAGTTCGCAACACAGTATTCAGTTTCTAATTTATTCTGTCAAAATGCACTATTCAGTTTCCAATTTATTTCTTTTTAGCACACTATTAACTTAAAAAACAACAAGTATTATATAATTCATCAATTACTGCAAGACCTTATCTAACTTTGTCAGGAAAGTTTCAAATGCTTTTATTTCTTCAACAATTTTTTATTCTCTTCAGTGGTATCTCCAATTACACTTGCTTGTGTATTGGTTACTCACCTGACAAAGCAAGGTCAAAATGAGTACATTTTTCCTTCAGAAATATTGTTATTTCTATACTCTCTGAGCTTTCAGTAACTGATTCCACTCAACTTTAAAATGTGAATACATTACCCATCTTATTAAAATTATAATAAGATTATTATTTCTTTATTGTTTTCAATTGTCCAAGGTGTATGCATACACTGCTTATCAATATTAGCCATCTGAAATGTCTCTTTCTGTTTTGCTCACATTTTCACATAGATTTGTCTGAAGTAATTGAAAAGTTCAGTAAACAGTATACCGGTTCTCTTGGCTTGCTGTAAATACAGCTAGATTAATTAGGAATTTGAATCAATTAATAAACAATAAACAGTCATATGAAGTTACATTAATATAAAAACACTACTACATCTTATGAAAGTCCGTAAAATAACAATCTTGGGCTCAATTACATGAGCAATGTATTAGTTTTTCCACAAAGGCATTTCAAGTTTGGTAACAGCTTCACTGAAAAAGTGGAAAGCCTCAGTGAATATGGGTGAATCTATACATGGCAAGTGTTTCTCATACATAAATGCTTCTGATTTTTTATTACTTGATCCAAAACGTTGATTTCACTGGAGAATCAGCATGACTCCAAAACACCGAAAGCAGTCTATCCAAAGAAAGTGATTTACCATAAATGCTGGTCCCTCATCTGTATGTAATTTATTGGTTAAGACAGTTCTGGGGCCATACCACCTCTTCTGTGGTACTTGTAAATAATCTGTTCTTCAATTCTCAGTGGGTAGCTCTGAATTCTCTGATGGGGGATGGGGAGAGGGAAGGGAAATAAAATACACAATGTACTTCCCAAAGCCAGTCTCAAATCCATACTCCCAGTTTGTCACAAGTCCAAGAATGAGCTTGTTAAACAATACAGCACTCTACTATATAACAAACACTTATCTATTTTAAGAAAAGTAATGCTTTGGAGTTATGTTATAGAAGGAATAGCACTGGACAAACAATCACACCAACCTCAGAGTAGTTTCTATGCACTTTATCCAGCACCTTTAAAAGAACTTCAGTTTGATGGAGCTGGCCATAGTCTCCCACTTCTTTCCTTACACCTTTGAAAATCTTAGTAAATGTGCCCTGTCCAAGACTCTCCTCCTGTAAGAAAGAAAGGATATAGATGGGAAAAAAATCAGAAATATCTGCCTGTTTTGCAAAAGATCTCTTAAAAAAAATCCCTAATTAACATATATGTAAATATTTAGAGGTGTGCTGTAGAGTCAAACTAATGGGAGAAGGAAGCAACTACATCAGAAACATCTTAAATCTTTGATTATTTTTTACTGATTCCTCAAGAATCTCAGAAAATAACTTGTTGCAAGAACCAGAGAGGAAGGAATTTGTGTTAAATATTTAGATAGCTCTAGAAACAAACAACTATTGCTATTGCAATCAAAAGGAAGCTTCTTAATTTTGTAAAAGTAATTATTTGCATTAATGGAAAATAAAAATAAATATTTTGTTTCCACAAGTCTAAGGAAAGATTACAGCAAAATCTCCTGGCTCAGACAAGACTCTTTTAAACACATACAGAGCTTTTTAAAGCTTGGTGTGTATTAAACCGAATATCTGCAGTGGAAAAAGCAACTAACAGACTCACAAATATTAAGTCCTCATTACGGATTTTGTGAAAGACCATCTGATTGACATTGTTGTGTCTCTGTAGCGTAGGTGATGAAGGTACATCAGAAACACTATTGCTTCTGAAGACTAGAAGATTTGATTTATCTGGGAGAAGAAAGAGGGAAAAGAAAACCACAGTAAATTTGTAAAATATAAAACTAAACCAATATAGTTTGAGAAGGATTAATGAGGCATAGCTAATTCAACTCAAATAAGATATTACATTGAGATCAGATATTCAAAAAGCCATGCAGTATTTAATTTAATTCAAAGTCTAATATTTTCTCATCAGCAAAAGCATCTAGGTTCACTCGTTTTATGCTTTTTAAGTATTCCTACTTCTGACAAACATTCTGAAAATACCTCCTATATTCTTTCACATTTTAACTGCTGTATTTGTAATAAAAACCAGGGATGGAAAAGGGAATGTAAGTCACCTTCTTTTATATTACAAAGTAGAGCAGGTCTGATACTAAAACTAAAGCTGAAAGGTGCATCTTCGTATCTGGTCACACATGATCATATTTATTCAATAACTTGTAATTCTGATGCATATATGTTTTTGGTTTCATATTGAGTAAGTTTACAAAATTATTCTCTATAATCTGCATACATATATTGTTAATCTTTTCAAAGGTTTTGACTCCATTAGCTATTTTCAATCAAGCTTGAGAGAGGCAAAAGTGATATCAGATAGTCTTCTGTCACAAGTTTTTCTTTAAATAGGGACTTTGATAGAGTCTAAGACTAACCAATATTAACTGTAAGTAGTACTACTTAGAAGGGCAGATGTTTACAGAATTCATAAAAGAGATAGATATTACAAATATTAAAGGTAGGCTAGAAAACTTAACATAAATTCAAGAAAAATCTACTCCTCAGGAAGGAGCTCCAGTCCCTGTGTATTTTTTAGTGTCAAAACGAAGCTGAAATCACAGCACAGCTTTGGTATAACTCAGTTAAGATGTCAACAATGACAGAAATTCACTGACATTGCTGGTTCCACTGCTTATGAAACCATTCTCAGTGATAAATGATACACTTAAGTAGCTCTTTCCTTCTCAAGGCATGAAAACACTTGACTGAAGAAGAAATGCTGCTGCACACAATCCAATTCAGTTAAGAAACTGGTTTTACTTCTAATCATGAAATTGGCTACCATGGTTACTTCTGGAAGACCATCTTATACCAAACTAAAATTTGGCAGGGACCGGGACTGAACACTATACTAACAAGATGGACAAATAGCTCAGTGAAATTCAAAAAAACCCACACATACACAGGTATCTACCTGAGAGCCATTTGTGTTAACTTGTTTTTAAATCTTTAATCCAGAAGCTGGATAGCCTTCTTCTTAGAAATAATATTTCTCTTACCTTTGGGTTTTGGGGGACAGCATTTGATGAACTGGAAAATTATGCTGTCTGAACGGACAGTTTCTGTTTGGTAACAGGTCAAGAGATCCTTAAGATTACTAAAACTTTTCTTCGTTCCACTAAGATTATACTCTCCATTCTCGTTCTTCGTAATTAAGCAATGCTTATAATCTGTGGTATTGTCACGCTGCAGAGATTTTTTCCATTAAAAACAAAATTGATTAATATTTAATATTTGAAAGCTTATTTAAATGTATAGCACTCTACTGATTAAAGAAAGAATGCTGCAGCAAAATATGACCATAATTTGTTATTTTGTTCTCACTATGTAATATTGATTCTGAGAAAACATGACTCTACTCCCATCACTAGAACTAGCATGTTGATGCTAGAGAAAAACAAATGTTAATGAAAGCTGCAAAGATGGAGCTGAGAAAACAGATAAATGGATCCTAGGAAAAATCCTTCAGAGCTATTAATGAAAGCTTATTCACTCTGACATAAAAACAAAATTCTGTTGGAAGCAATAGCCCAAATGGTTCTGCTCCATGTCCTTTTGGCAGGCATTTTGAGGTCTCAGCTACAGTTCTGTTTTTCTGTCATCTATAGTACAGTTCTAAGAAATTAGTTCCTAGCACAGATTATCAATATGTACTGAATTATTTTTACAATGAGTCTTGAAAAGATACCATTAAGCATTTTTAAACAAGATGAGCTTTTAATAGTGCATTCCTGGTTCTTCATCTCAGTACTGCAGCAAATGTTACAACAAATTCTGAAGCTCAAAAGCCTTCCAGTGACTTGCACAAGACTCAGAACAAGGGGAAAAAAATGGGGCCAAATCACTTAATAGCAATGGTGGGCCTCACTCACAAGCTTGACTCTCACACTTTGCCTCTCTAAGCTTACTCAGGAACTGATCTCTTGGTCTACAAAATTCCTTATCAAACACTTCATTGACTGAACATAACATTTCTGTTAAACTCATGTTTACTTCTTCATTCACACACCAATATTACTTTCTCATTTTCAGAGATGTACATATCTCTGCCAGTATTAGCAAACGTGATAGCTTGCTGCACACT
>JAWWES010000094.1:44246256-44263851 GCA_035583135.1 Lophotriccus pileatus
TTGGAATAAGATCATGCAATTATGTAACAGCAATATTAAGGTATTGTCTTATCACTAAATGCAATGTCACATAGGAGGGGTACATCTGGTTCTTCACCTGTGTGCGAATTGCATGCATTTCCACGGTGGCTTTCTCTCTAGCTAACACCAGACATCCTAAGAGGACCTGTGTTGACACAACAGCTGCCAAATAATATGGCTGGCCTAGCACTGTGGATGGGGACAGGACTCGAACCTAGAAGAATCTGTGAAGGAGAGACATTCTTGGATCATCAGCTCTGTCTAACTAAATCCTCTTTGGGAGGGGGGAGGAGATATGCAGAAATCCTAAGGAAAAAAGATCCAACTAAAAAAACCAAAACTTTAAAAAAATAAACCCATCAAACTGCTTCATCTCCCAAATATTTACTACAGTCCCAAGACCCATGTCACCATCCTCAAGCTGTCTTCCCTCTTCCTGTCTTGGTCTCCTAGGCACATGGTATGTGCCATTAGCAATTCTTTACCAAACGAGCACTTTGATATTGCTCACAAGACACTGAAAAGTCGGCCAGTCTGACAGAATTAGCTAAGAATACACACACCACACAAACATTCTGGAGGGAAAATTCAGAATCATTTACTGAACATCCCACGCTTATCATTATACCACAATAAAGATTAAACAGGTACTATTTAAGATAGAATACAAACCTCTATAGCAAAGGTAAGGAAGTATTTTTTAAAATCTTTAGGACTGCAGCGAAGGACATAGAAACCAGTCTGATTACCCGCTTTCTTCAGTTTACTGATAGCGAAGTCCATGCTACAGTAAAAAGAAAATGTTTAATATTGCATAATTTCAAAATACAGGAATATCAGAGAGTGGCTAATAAGCAATATTAACAGATACCTAATGTAACAACAATTCAAACTTGCAATTTTTTACAGCTTCCTTTAAGTAAATATTTTTGCCCTTTTATTTTTCAATATTTAGGGTGGTTGTTTATGTATTTTGCAAAGTGAAAAATAAGAGGAAAAGCATTTTATGTTACATAAATGCAATAAATGCACACTTTAAGATGTCCACCACAGTTCACAGTCACCTAAAGCTCATCTTTCAAATATCACCTTGTTAAATTGCTAAAAAAATTACTTACAAAATTGGTCCATGACAGTTGCTTTGGATATTTTCCAGGACTGATGGTGGTGCTACTTCTTTACAGAGATAATGATGGGCATCTGCAGTTAATCTGTAATATCCATCAATTAAAGATACAAAGGAGAGAGCTTCTCTTAAGGACTGAAATTCAGCCTCCTGTTAAATTGCCAGAGAATGATGGTGGTGGGGGAGGAGAGAGAGGATTTAAATTTTTAGTAGGCAACAGAAAATTCCTGGATATGCTAGCAGTATAAAAAGTACACATATATGCATACATTAAAGACATGAATAAAAGTAGTTTTCAACTGCTGAATAAAAGTAGTTTGTTTCAACTGCAAGTCTTCAATGTTCAAAATCAAACACAAACCGAACAAAACAGAGAAGATGTGGATGCCCTATCCCTGGAAGGGGCTTTGAGCAACCTGGTCTACTGGAAAGTGTCCTTGCCCATAGTGGGAGAGTTGGAACTAGATGATCCTTAAAGTCCCTTCCAACTCAAACCATCCATCATTCTATGAAATCTGCCATTAAAAAAACACAAACACCTTACTCTAAATATATGAAACAGCAGAGGAATGCTGACAAGAGAGAACATTTGAAAGGGAAAACCTGAGTAGATACAACTCAGCATGGCAGACATGTACTTGCACTGCCAACATAGTGTTACTCTTCTTCCTAAAGGAAAGCCTTCTACTTATCAAAGATTTATATGACTGCCTCCAAGTAGCAAAGAAAAATCTCTAGAAAAGCACCTGCCTGAAAACCTAACTACTAGTAAGCAAAGCCTGGCATCCTGAGCTGGATCACAGATAGAAGCTCTGTCTGCTAGAAAGACAGGTACACTGGATGAAAGCAGGGAGAAAAATAATGTGCTCAAAGAAAAACAGGTATGGAAAAGGTCTATTCACAGTATATTGAACAGGTAAGAGCAGGGCAAAATTAAATCCATCTGTAACAACATATTTATTACTGCAAATAAATAAAAACAGAGAAGCATCTGCCATTTTCTGAGTCACTCTAGATTTCATTCAGTAAATAGTGCAGCCCAACAGAGCGGGCTTTAGTATGTGCTGCACAAATTTCCCTGTGACAATGGGGACTCACTTTGCACCAAACACGACTCTTTGGCAAATTCCTTGCTTGACAGCAATAAAAAAAGCTGGCGCTTTTGAGTACATGCCAAGAATTTGGAGTATTGAAACTTCTTATTAAGAGGATCTGCAAACAATTGCAGCCTCTGGTGAAGACAATGGTGAGGCAGGCTTTGCCTCTGCAGCCCATGGAGGTCTACTGTGGAGCAGATATCCACCCGCAGCCCATGCAGAACACCATGCCGGAGCATGTGGATGTGCCTCAAGGAGGACCCAATGGAAGCCCGCACTGAAACTTGTTTGTTGGCACTATGGAGCCACTATGGAGCTGGAGCAGTCTGTTCCTGGAGCGCTGCACCCCGTGGAAGGGACCCATGCTGAAGCAGTTCATGCTGGAGCAGGAAAAGTGTGGGAAAGTGTGTGAAGTGAAGGACGTAAAGACAACTTGGGATGAACTGACCACAACTCACATTCCCAACTTCCTGTGCCACTGAGGGGGAGGAGGTAAACAATCAAGAATAAAGTTACGCCTGGGATGAAGGGAGGTGGGAAGGTGTTTATATGATTTAGGTTTAATTATCATTACCCTACTCTTAACTGATGGGCAATGAATTTAATTAATTTCCCCAAGTGAGGTCTGTTTTGCTCATGAGAGTAATCAGAGAGTGATCTCTCCCTGTACTCATCTCAACCCATAAGCCTTTCTTTGTATTTTCTCTCCCCTACAGAGCTAGGGAGGGGAGTGATTAAAGCAGCTTTGGTGGGTACCTGGCATCCAGCCAGGGTCAGTTGACCACACAGCTGTGTGACACTTATACCTGCTGGAAAGCCTGACTCAAATGCAATGTTGGAGTTCACACAAAAAACCTTTTACATTTGTGTATAAAATACTTCCTTAAGATCTTCTTCAAAGAATCTTAAACAGTAAAACCAATGATCTTAATTGTGTCCCAATACTTCTGTATCATCATTCCTTCAGAGAAATTTGAAAGCCTTTTTCAATGTGTTGGTCTCTAGCAGACAGCTTAGCATGATGCCATGGAAACAGTACACTTGAGAATTAAAACAACAGACACCGGTTTAAGACTCTAATAACAAAAGACTCAATCTGTGTATCAGAAATTTTCCTCAGATATAAATAGCCCTTTCCGTGCACAGAGTTTTGTACACAGAAGACCTTTACTGCTCCGATACACAACTTCCACTGCTGAAATGCATTTAGTTCTACCTCATGCTTAATTAGCACAGTATTTGGCTATAAAATACGAAATATACAACAATCACACAAGTCCGCTCAAAGCAACATCTATTTGAAAGAACAGCAATCCAAGTAAACAGACCAGATTCTTGCTGTCTTGTTTGTGAATGGTGACAATTCTTCTCTCACTGGAGCCTTCTTGGCTTGCTTGTTTAATGCTGACATCAATGATATCAGGAAAATCACAGTACGTTTGTAAATCCTGCAACAAATATTGGTTATATAATGTCAGTAATAACAAAAATGGCAATTAAAAACCTCATCTATTTGCAGCATTGGAATTCTTACAATTCTGAACTTGTAAGATGGCAACAAAGAGGATCATAAAACCTTGAATATGCAATTGCAGATAAATAAAGGAGTTTTGTGTTTATGTGACCATCACCAGGAACATAACTTAGGGAATGCACAGAGCTCCAGGAACCTTGAACAGAAATATCCATATATAGGTTTGGCTTTTTACAACTGTAGATATTTCTTTCCTCTGTAGTATTTTGCAAGGATTAACAATGGAACATTTTGATTACCGTTTTGAGAGTTACAAAATCTGCTAGCAAAGAGATAGATTTAGTGTGAGTGAAGAGAAGGTTGTCCTATCAGCCATAGTCATCACTGACTAGGTATCTGGAAGAACCAATCCTAACTGAAAGAAAATCTAAGACACTTCTTTTTTTTTGATAGCAAGTACAGGTACTTTTTGATACTATGCTATTCTGTACCACTACCTTCAGACTTTCAGAATGTCATAAAAATCATACTGTGTTTTATTTTCAGTAGAACTTCAGGTGTGAAGTAACAGCTTTAAATAAAGCTAGATTTATATATCCAAAATTATTCTTCCTAAGCAAAGAGATTTTATTCATATCAGACTACCCCAATTAGACATATAAATCATCTCAAATGCATTGAAATTTCTGATGGTTAATTCACCTGGTTGTTGAAAATGTGAACTTGCAGAAGAAATTTCTTCCCAATTTACACCACATATGTCATTCTATACAAATAAATAAAAATTGTTTCAATGATGAACATTAATAAATGTTCATCAGTAAAGTCAGCTGAAACAAGAGTTATAATCGCATTTACATGCAGCTATACTGGTTCACTAGGTTTTCATAACCAACTTTATAAACAGTTTCTGCAGCAGTGAAAATATATGCAGTCTCTCTCAATAATGAAATTATAATATTTTTAATTATGGAAAAATAATTTGGCAATCTCTACAGGAAAGATGATCCATTTAAACACTACAGTTACTAAAGGCTTGGTTGGCAGGCCTAAACAGCACAGTATGCACAAATTGTGTACACCTAAAACTAGAAATTACAAAATCTGACATTTATGATTGCTCCTGCCAGAACAACTGGAGGAAAATTAAGAAAGGAAGAGGAATGATATATAAACAAGTGTCTAATGTCCATATATAAATTTTCTAAGAACACCACACTTTAAAAAAAATGGGTATATAATTAGATTTATTTTTGTCAATTATTGAAAAAAACCTCCAGCATATATCATCTTTATAAATTATTACAACATACGATAAAATACAACCTTTTGCAGTTTGGTTTTGACTGCTATATACAGTGAATCAAAAGTAACAAACAAATGTAGTTATTCTGGAAAACTCACATGTGCTCCCTTTTGCTTTTACTTTTACCTTTGGAAAATTCCTGCACTCTCAGTGTATACTGCTATAAGTTTGTATCAGGTTTTGGTAAGCTCAACATAATCAATAGTCATGATGAGAAATCACACACAAAAGAAATAATACTGTTAAATAAAAATGCAGCAGTACGTGATTACTAGCACTTATAGGAAATATTTAGCATTTAATTCCTGAACAAAGACTAGATGGATTCTGCAGTCACAGAAATGTCACTTTAAATTTGCTAACTCAGGCACTGGTAGGAGTCTACCTGCAGCAGGAAAGGGATACAGGAAAATTTATCTGGTGTTTGGAGTCCTTAAATCTCTGCTTTCAAAGAGAATTTGAGGAATTTGTGCATTTTACTTATAGTTGGGGCAGGGTCATTACTTGTCCACATTTCCTACAGTAACAAAGGTCCAGCACAATTTCTTATATGTCAAGCACTGAAGTATTATGTGATTTTCTTCTAATAATTCAATAAAAAACTAATTTTACAATCCTGTACTGTTTAAGTCTATATATTTCTGTGATCCTCAGCCCTATGGAAATTGTATCATTACTGTGAAGTATCAAATTTACTTGGGGTAAATCAAAACTTCTAACATAAGCTAATTACTCTCTTACATGACAAACTGCACAGTTATTAAAATAATTTTTAAAAATTACCTGCTCTGCAAGTGTCTCACAGTCTTTAAGCTTTCCTCTTGAACACTGAATTCCACCATTTCCAGTTATGACAATGGTTGCAAAACTTTCCTCTCCAGAAGGACCTCCACCAGGTTCTTTTACTTCAAAAATCTCTGAATAGAAGGCAGACTGAAGGGTTTCCAGATTTATAAGATACTTAAGTTTCAAGTTTCTGGCAGTAGCTTTACATTGGCCAAACTGTTGTATAAATTTGCGGAACCTGTACCTTATTCTTTTTCGTGTCAAAATGTGGTAGTCTTGGATTTTTGCTCGCACACATTTAGGTAAAAATGTTTTGTAGCTGTGAATAAATAATCAGAAAATAACTACTAATTTTATCCATTAAATACAGTAAAGATCATTACTTCAGTGCTAAACAAGTCAACATGAAAATATCTTTTCCTGTAAATTAATAATACCCTTATATTAAAGGTATACCTTAATATTAATACCCTAATATTAAACTGTAGGATAACAAGGATCCTTCAATCTCTAGTATGCTTTTTCAAATACAGCCCTGTGTTTTCTTTCATTTTTCCCTTTTCCAGTTGTAACATATATTACGTAATGCATTTTCCATAAATCCAGAAATGTCTGTTCTTTCGTTAGTTAAGTTTTGAGGTAACGCAGATGAAGTTACACAGTTGCTTGGTTTGGTGTAGAAGTTGCAAAGAGGATACTGCACAAGTAGATGCAACTATATGGATAAAGGACAAATTTCTTGGCAGAGTACAACACTGTGATTGGTTCTCACTGAAGTTCCTACATCACAGTCCATAGCCTACTTCAAGAGGCAAAAGAATTGCAACTATCACCTGCAACAAGCTGGCCAATTCATTGTCTCATTCTGTTTTTATCTCTTCCTGCTAGGTTTCATTAAAACACAAACTTCAAGCATTAAGTACCAAGCAGGGACAGAATCAACTCAGCTAGAGTAGAAACTGATTAGGTAGATACACTAAAGTGAATTTCATAAACTCAAGCAAGTTCAGTAGAGATCTGCACAAAACGGTTAAGAGCCTGGAGCACATGATATGAGAGAAGAGGTGTATGGGACCTTGAGTTACTAAGCCTGGAAAAAAGAAGGCTCAAGTATGGTGTTCTATTAATTGTCTTCAATCAACAGAGAGTTATGGAAAGGACTGAATCAAACTTCTCAGATATGCACAGTGAAAGGACAAGAGGCAACAGAGGATTATCAGTATCACAAAGGAAAATCATTAGACACAGAAAAAAATCTTCCTTTGTGAATGTGGTCATGCACAGGACAAAGCTACCCAGAGATATGATGGAATCTCCAATATATCTGGATATAAACTTTACTGGATGAGGGCCTGAGTAATATCATCTAATTTTGAAGTTGGCCCTGAAGAGGGAGTTGGATGTCATGACTTCCAGAAGGGTGAGACTTCACCTCAAGTTATTGCTTACGTACTTTCCCACATAAGAAGCTGTTGCCTTACTTTTCATTAAGAGAGCCAAATCTATGCCCCCACAACATGAATGGCCACAATGATACAAGTGTTCTATTAATTTCTAGTTTACACTATAGGTAGATTTATGTAACCACTTGAATACATCACTTGCCAGCAGTTGAACATCTCCTCCCAGATACTGATGTGCAAAAATAGTGGGTTTATATATCAGATAGGTGTGAAAGAGTTATGAATTATGGAGTTACCTGACTGAATTGTAAATAGCCAGTGGGGTTTCGTCCTTTTCTTTGGCCACTCTCATCATATCTAGAACAGCCATTCCAAGGCATTCCTCTTGTGTTTCATGAGTAACAGGCATCTGTACCCATCCATCCAAAAAATCAGCTCGCCACTGAGAAAGAACACAAGAAAGCAAATTAAAACTGTTGCACTGCTGCTTATAAATAAAATGGGCTTGAGCTGCAGTTGTTGCAGGTTTTTTCTGTTGTTTTATTTGATCGTTTAGATTTGGTTTGTTTGGGATTTTTGTCATTTTTTTTTCTTTTAAAGGCTGCATTCTTCCAAAGGAACTCCTTCATCCACAAAACGATGCACTTATTCATAAGCAAAACCATCTGCCATCATGCTTACAAGTGCTGTTTTCAAAATATTTTTGTTTCAATCTCAAAAAGGTTGATACGGGGAGGATGTTCTGCATTGTGTCAGTTTAACCTACGCACCCCCCCTAAAACTGCCATTTGAGCTTCGTCTCTCCAAACATACAAAAGGACATGGAATTTAATTTTCATCTTGAGTGGGCTTCAAGCTGTCAAGAGCCTACACAGTTACTATAAGAAGATAGAAAGGGAATAAATACTGACAACCTTTGCCAATCTCCATTAAAAAATAAGCAAGCAGATCATACCTGTGCAAATAGATAAGACATGACAAGATCATCAAGAACAGGGCTTTCTGTACCGCGAAGAATGCCATACCGATACGCTCTGTTGGTGCCACTGCAATACCAGTGGGGAAAATAAAACCTGTTAGGAAATAGATTTAAGCAAATGTCAACAACCAGGTATTTTTGCTTATCAACTTCAGACATTACTATTCTCATACACATGTAATTAGTGCTGGCTGGTTTGGAGGACCACTATGAAGTCCCAGTTAGCCGATGAAGGCTTCAGATCCAGTTCTTGGTGTCAAACTATTACAGCATTTAAGCAGGGTGATAAACTGCAGAGATAGGAATGAGGACTATTCTCACTCATCAGAATACAGAGAGTTTCATTAGTGTCTTCTATTTTCCTCTGAAACAGTTGCTAGAGAAACACTCAGGCCACATATAATGTAAATGAACAAAATGTTTTACAAAAGGAAAGCTTTGACTGTTGTTTTAGATGTCTACATTCAAATGTGAGGCTAGGAAAAATGGTTCTATTGCACTCACATGGCTGACTACAGAGAGTAATTACTCTGCATTTTGGAATCGTCACTAATGTCAAACAGACGAGCACAGAGGAGAGAGGATGTATCATTATTAAGAAAATAGTATTTTTACTTCTATATTTTTTACTGTTTGCTTCTTCAATTTGACATTGGTAAATATATGGGATATAGACACTTGATAAAATATATTATTCAAACCACTCCAACAATTTTGATTCTTTTATCTATCTCTTTTCCAGATAACACCAACAACCTGTTCATGTCTTCTAAGAGAAACTATGGTTCAACTTAATATCTTATTGGTTGTCTTTTCTCTTGTAGTTTTCTTTGACCATGAAAGTTGTATAACATTTGATTTAGATTACCTTATCCGGTAAATTAGCTTGAGTCTAGTTGCTTCATCTACATGGAAGATGTGATTTGGGGGATACCACATTCTGTCTGTTTCACTCATGAGAGCAAACATGTTATGGTACATTGGCATGATACCTAAAGGAGAACAGAGAAGCAAATGTCTATAGGAAAATGTTTTCACAAGGTATTAGAAAAATATTGTGGGTTAAAATTAGCAGATTGTCACAGTGCTCTACTGCTGTCAGCAACAGGTATCAATATTGCCAACAGCATTGCAATCATTATCCCATTACTTTCAGACTGCTTTTATGGTTTAATTTCTCATTCTTTCTTGAAGTTCGCTGACTGCAGATTGTGTTCACTTGTTATCCTGTACTTCACTGTTAGATTACAAGATTTTCTCTATATGGCATTTAATACAATGACTTCTTAGTTTCTCAGTTTAGAAACAGTACATTACTCTTTTTTCTTACCTTTTCCAAAATCAGATCTAGGGACTGATTTTAAGAATTTAGACAGGTGAAAAACAAGTAGTAAAGCAATATAAAGAGAGTTATCATGACTAGGACAACCACCTGCCATTTACATTTCAGTAACACAGTTAAAAACAAACCCAAACACATATTGTTAATAAAACAGAACTGGAAAATATTTTTTCCCCTCAACAATTTAAGATGTTTTTAATGACAAGCAATCATACTTAACCACAAACTATGGAAATCAGTTGAGCATTATATTAGCTCTTCAGCAGTACCAGAATTTTAATTTGGCTCTAAGGTTCCCAGCTGAAAGCACAGCCTAACACACAACAGATGTCATGGCATTGTACTATGCTGCAGTGTTATGCATCCATGTGATGTCAGTGTTAGATTTGGAAAACAGGCTAAACGGCAGAGAATTAACAGCACAAAAGGATGAACTGGAACCACTGATAAACATATTTTGAAGACAGGAAGAGACACAGGTGTAGAAGTCAGAGAGTAGGATGAAAAATTACAGTGTCAGAGTCACGGTAGGTCATAACTAAAGAAAACTTCCCATTAAAGCAATACAATTTGGGGTGAAAAGGTAAAAAATAATAAAAGAAAGACAGGCAAAGGCAATAAAGGTACTTAAAATGACATTAGGAGACAAAAGAATTACGGGAAAAGGCAAAGCACCCACAGCCCTGCCCAAAGATTTAGAATTAAAAAATTGAAATTCCAACAAGAAACCAGAAGAAAAAAGGAATCCTGTAATTCTTTCTGTTCTGGACAACATCTAGGTAATTTTTGAAGAGGGCAGATCCCAAACTTTTTTCATCATATCTAAACTTCATGAAAGACAATCATATTTAAACTACATGAAAGACAATCAGATGAAACAACTAATCAACTCCACATATAAAACCACATAACCTTGTGGAACAAAACATATTTAATTCTTAAATAACAACTAGTTTATTCAATTCAGTACAAAATAGGGTTTGTCTCGATAAGGGTAGAGTAAAAAGGCTAAGACAAGAATTATATTATGCAGTTGTGAAGATTAAACTGATGAAATCTATAAGCTAATCATCTGATGCCTCCTTGAACGAAAGCTCACCAAAACATACCAGAACTGCAGGTCCTAACGTGATTTTCTATGGAAAGGAGTCATGCACTTACAGGAAACTACAAAAATGGAAAGCATTACATAAAGCAACAAAAGAGAAACCAAAACTAAACACATCCCCCACAGGAATAAACTCAAAGGGATTAGCAACTGAAGGACTGACTGTAAATCCAAATGTTGGAAATTTAAGGCACAATAGAACATATTTGATCAATCCAAGTTATGAGAAATATTTTACTGAGTTAAAAAGAAACCTATCCCAAAAACTCAACATGGTTCTCTTTCGATGCATGAAGTGGGATCAATTACACTACATTATATATCAGTTGTCTATAAAGCAGTAACAATTAACTTAGCAGTTTTAAGGCTTTGTGGTATCTGTATCCCAAATAATTTCAGATCAATTACAGTGCAATGCATGTGAAAATTACTAGCCTGTTTCAGGACTATACACAAATGCCACACACTATTCAAGGAAATGCTGAATATTTACCTAGTCTCACTAACACATAAATCCAAACTGCTAACAAGCCCTGTAAGCATATTGTAGGAGAAAAAATTTTCAAGTCACATTCTTAAATTCAAATGTTAAGCTGCTGTTTCTCACCAAATATATTACAGACACCTGCCCCACCACTCCGCTTCTCAAAAAGACTCACAGCAAAATCCAATCTGAAACTATAACTAAGCAAGGATCATGACATTCATACACCCCTACCAATAAGAAATGTTAATATTAAAAACAACAACAAAAATCCTTCCTGCTGTCCTCCTTTGTATGAAAAGTAAACTGTACCCATCCATCTCTCATACTTTGGCATTTATAGTTCTGAATGGTTTCTTGCACCAGACACTGGCAGTGCTCAAAAACATACAGATCATATGTATTTTTCGAGAAAAGGAGTTACACCTTTTTTTCCCTTCCCCTTAAGAGCTATGCCATTTCATTGCTACACTTAATGCTCAACAATTATAAAAAATAGAGCAAATCCCTTTATTAGAGTCTTGAAAATAATTCACAAGAATCTGACAAAAGCAAAGAGGCCATGTAATTGCAGGGACTTTTCAAGTGAGTAATAACTGCAGTATATAAGTGCTCTCTCCTGAAACAATGAAAACAAAAAGACTTGAGTGGGGAATCAAAGCTTCTGTTGAAACCTAGACATGCCAACAATAGTGAAAACTTCTGAGAAATGTACTTTTCTACCCAAGTAAAATCATAAAAGCTATTCACAAGAGGTACTGAAAAGCCTCCCCTGGATTTTTGCACGGCACTAACCACATTATCAACTCAGTCAATGACAAATTACGAGAGAGGACAGTGACTCAGACATAATTAAGCAGAATTTTTTCCACTTTGCTTCTCCAGCAAGGGGTATCAAATTTTCTGGACCACTGCAAAGACAAAAACATGACTATCTCTTGACAATTTATTTAGTATATAAGGCTAAAGAAAGGAGCCTTGTCATACTTTACAGTCTGTCAAATACATCATCATGAAAGACTACAAAACAGCATAAGTTCAAAGGAAAAAAAAAAAAAAGCCAAGCTAAACTAAACTAAACTAAACTACAATTACAGCCAAATAACCCCCGAAGCAAAACAAAAGCACCAAATCAACCAAAAAACCAACCCCCCAGTGATTGCTTAAAATGAATGATAACCCTGAGCCATGTGAACTCTGAGTCACGTGAATTCTGGAAATTCAGCATGTTAGGGAAAATCTGGTTAAAATTCCCTTGTTAGTAGTAAGGCAACTCTTTTGAAGCATACAAGCAAAGAAGTCATCACAATCATCACATTATGCAACACAGTCGCTCTCTTGAAAATGTTTAATTGACCGCAAACATTGTCAGCACTTAGTCATATTAAAAGTTTTGAAATAATGATTTTACTTTGGTATAATTAAAAATTCTCTGCTATATTATGGTTTTCCAAGAGAGACCACCATTTTTCTTGGAAAGTACCATGGAATTTCCAAGTTACTTGCAAATCAGATGGGTGAGAATTAAAAGGTTCCTAGCTGGAGTTTCAGGATATCAATATTAAAAAAACAAAGAAACAAAAAACCAAACCAAAAAAAACGAAAACCCCAAACAAAACCCAACCAAACCACCAACCAACCAACCAACCAAACAAAAACACAAACAGAGAAGCCAACAAATTCAAGGTCTTCTGTTAACTGCTAGCTGCCCAAAACTCAGCCAGTCTGTCGGGATTGCAAAACTCACTCTGTCTTGGGATTCTAGTTCCATTAAATACGTAAGATTCCAGAGTTTAATCATCCTAACAGAAGGAGATGAGGATATGAGAATATAAGCCTGTCAGACAGTAAATAAAGTCAAATGCATCCTATAGAAATTTTGGATTCTTATACACCCAGGGACAAGCCACTACAGAAATGCAAGATGCTAAACAAAACTATGCTCCTTGGTTGACTTTTTAAAAACATTTTTCAGTGAGCTGTTCAAATGTTCTCCTGGGATTTAAAGTGATTGTCTCTGCTTACTCTGCTACTAACAAGATTTTCAAGAACATGGCATAAATTTATTTGGCTAATACCAAAGCAATGCTTTGCTTGCAATTGTAACAGTTTTAACTGTGATTTACAGACTCTTTTATCTAGTGTCTTATAAAAATACATAGACTTTGTTAAACTGAATTCAGTAAAAATCTGGATTATACATACAAGTGATGCACATATTTTTTACTCATATTTTTTCAGCCAATGGAATAAACAAACAAAATGTTAGTTTAAATATTAAAACAAAATTATTTTTCCATGTAATACTGATCTTCTGTATAATGTATTATTCTGGTAAGTTATGGTGTACAGTCTGAAGTTATTTAGGGTTTTTTTTTACTTTTTCTAATGATAAATACACTGAAATCTACTTAAAGACACTGGGAAGTCTGACTGCAGAATTACTTACATAGCATAGTAACACTAATGCAGAATATAAATCAACTAACTTTCTTTCTGTATACAAAAAATACATTCAAGATTCAAACTCAGACTTCAAATGTTTCCAGCAGTCTGTATTTGATTTATCTACAACATAATAAAATTCAATTCACATGCTAATTTTTAAACACAGATTTCTAGGTTTTTTTTAATAACTCACATTTTGAATAAAAGAAAAAATATTAACAAAGTTTACAGCTTTTCTGCAAACAATCACATTTTTTTTTTGTAAAGTATCACATTAAGTTTGCATTATCACTCTCTTGCACCAGCTCTGGTGGCTTTCTTGAATCATTACTTCTACTTTTGTTCAAATGGCCTTGAGTGCCTGACAGTTCTATAAACTGATTGTAAAGACATGAAAAAACAGCTTATAAGAGAAATTCCATTTAAGATTATTTGAGAGAGATCAGAAAAAAGCAAAAGTTTTAAGATCATGATTTAAGAAAACAAGTCTTTGAGTCTGAATTTAGAAGACACACCTAACACAATGATTCTGTAAACTCTAGAACAATTTCTCCTTCATATTTCATTTCTACCATCATTTGGTTCCTCTAATAACACTTTTCCCTCAGGCTGAGAGCAATGACTTTTATTTGTTTTGGTGTGACACTTATAATTTTTTACACATCAATTAACATACTAGCTGACATACAAGAACTGAACCACAACTGACTAGTCAATTTAAAATTAATTTCAAGACATTTCATTTATTCTTGTATTCCTGCTTGGAAGATACAATATTCAGTTTTATGTTCCAGTTTACCATAAAAAAATATAAACTACAAAAGTTTCACATTTATTACATTTTTCAGAAAATTGATTTTTAAATAAAATGCTTTTAAAAAGGCTGAGCTCTTGCATGCATGCATCAAACTGGCATGTAATTACAGAATAATATTTTGACAGACTAATATTTATATTAGCCAATACATGCCAGATACAACAGGTGTTAAAATACACTACCCTGCTATTTACACACTTTATATCTAACAGAACAGTTACCATCTGCAAAATAATAAAGCATGTATAACATACAACATATGCATTATTTAGAGGACCACTCTGTTTTGCAGGGTTGCATCAGAAAGTCATTTCCAGGTTCCTGCAGTGATTTAACTACCCAAACTATATCTCAGCCCAGTGAGAGAAGACTTCCAGGTAAAGGATAGTATACCCTTAAATTACTTGATAAAAGATGGTAGTCACCCAATTGTAATTCGGTTTCACAACTATTCTAATGGGAACAGTTTTACAGTCTGGTGCTAATTACTTCTGTAAGAACAGAGAAATTAGGTTTTTAGTTCAAATGCCACCATTTTGATGAGCTCTGGATTGTTAAAAACCTTCTTCTATGAAGTTGAGTTTCACCAACTCATTAAGTAAACTATTATGTATATACTTACCACAGGCTTTACAGGCAACAGCGCAAAGGTCTTCTGCAACATATTCTCCAGCTGGAAATTGAAGGCAATCTTCTCCTGTCTTCCCAGGAGAATGATAAAGGTACACTTGAAGAAATGGTTCTGTCTGCCTGGGTGCACTGGTATTCCCACGGACGTCACCATTTTGGTGGACAGCAGCAGTTGTTGTGCTTTCCATATTTGTCATTGTAAGACAAGCCATAGTTGTTTTGATTCTGTTCAGAGCATTTGCCTACAAGAAATGTAAGAAGTACTTCTTGACTAACTGTACTTGGTTTTATTTGTAATACTCCTATTTAATGACAGTACTGTTCCGACACAGGAAAAACATCAGTGGTTTACTAAAAGCTAAGTTTCTCTTTGATTTACTATATAGCCCTAGATGTAGAGTAACAGATATTATAACAGGAGAAAACAATATTAATTGGGAGTCCAACTAGAGAATTACTACCTCTCACTGGATTTTAGACAGCGTGTGCTCATCTGTCCAATTAAAACATGCTAGTTAAACATGAAAGTCAAAAGAAACTCTTTAATGATATCTGTACAACTCATTATACTTCCAGTTCAAGCACAACTATTGCACTGAGAACTTAAAAGACATAACAGCTAGCTAGCACTGATGAAAAGAAAGGTAGGAATAGCATCTTTTAGCTGAGTTTTATTCTTAAGCCGACACTTAAAAGAAAGCTGAGGTGAGAATCTAAGTAAGCAGACTTGGTCATAATTTCATCAGTATAATCCATGCTTATCATAAAAACTTTGATCACAGTCTATAAGGTTTCCTTTTATTAAAACTGATTCCAAGTAACTACTACATGGAATTCTGCATTTCATATTTTGAAAATACAAACTAGGGCTAAACAAGACGTTAATTATAAAGACTTGATTTTTTAGATTTTTAGAATCACAAACTGGTTTGGGACGCAGTAAGGTCTCCCAGAGCCTCCCTCTCTCTTTGGGCTGAACAGCCTCAACTCTCTCAGCATTTCCTCACAGAAGGGTCAGCTCTCTGACCATTTTTGTGGCCCTTCTGTGGACTCACTCTACTCTGGTCCATCTCTTTCCTACACTAGGATTCCCAGAATTGAAAGTAGGACTCCAAATGCAGTCTCACAAGAGCAGGGCAGAGCAGAGGAGCGGAGGAGAATCATATCCCTTGACCTGATGACCATGGTTCTTTTTATGCTGGAAGTGCACATTGCCAGCTCACAACTCATTTTTCATCTATCAGGATCCCCAAGTCCTTATCCACAAGGCTGCTCTCAATCCATCCACTTTTCAGCCTGTACTGATACTGGAAATTGCCCTGACCCAGGTGTAGGACCAGGTGCTCTTTGCCTTATTAGACTTCGTGGGGTTCCCACAGGCCCACTTCTCAAGCCTGTCAAGGTTCCTCTGGATGGTATCTTCACTCAAGCCCATCAGCTGCAAGTCAGCTTGGTGTCTTTCCCAAACTTGCTAATGGTGCATATGTCACTGACAAAGATACTGAAGAGTTAATAGAGATACAGAATTTGAAAATGCTACTATTTAACTCAAAAATATGCTTATTGTTTTGCATAGGCAGATGTGAGTGACATTCTTAAAATGCGATTTTCAACAGCTTTTGTTTATATTGAATTGTGTTGCTTTATCGTAAAAGAGCTATTTGGAAAATGCTGGTGGGGTTTTTTAATTTATTATTTTCTGCTCCCATCTACAATTACTTAGGAAAGGATGAGTGTATGACTATATATTCATGTGGGCTAAAGACGACACATGCTACAGAAATCAACAGTTATAACAGCAGGGGGGAAAAGGCTAAATACTTTAAAGAAGAAAAACATTAACTTCATGAGTTATGTGATAGAACACATACAGAGGATGAAACTATTTTACCATGATGGTAATTCTGGGGAAAAGAAAAAAGAAAAAAAAGACACCTTCACCAAAAGAAAAATGTGGCATTTTACTTCCCACACTAAGCAACAAAAAGAGACAGTGTATCATAAACATATAAATCTTAATGTCTAGATGCCAATGTGATTCACTATATTCCTTAGGCCCTGATCTAGGGGACATAGAGATTCCCTGTGCTGCATTTAGAGAGTCAGCCACCCTTAAATGAGAAGACTTGTGCTTTTAGCTCCAAAGGTAGCACAGGTAACAAGGAGTGTTCAATTAAGGAAAAAAATTTATCTCTCTTGATTCAAAATTCTATTATTAGGTTTAAAAAATAATTAAGTTGTTATAAGTTCAACTATTTAATTGGAATTTTTTTCGAATTCAACTATTTTTGTCTCAGGATTAATATCTTTATTTTTATGAAATATCAACTATACAATTTTGCATTGAAAATTCATCGTTAATTATAAAAGTGATCTCTGTCAGCTGAAATTTGATCTTGGTTGGTTGAAAGATAATTCATTTTAATTGAAAAGTATACTATTATATTTTTGGTTCTGTGCTCATCTCATTCGGTTTAAAACTTTTACTTTTTAATTGCAAATTTAATTATTTTGAATTCAAAGTAAATAAAAATATAATACTTAATTTAAAAAAAATATATTATTTTAATCGTA
>JAWWES010000094.1:44267683-44299564 GCA_035583135.1 Lophotriccus pileatus
TTCTCCCCTTTTTTTTTTTTTTTTTTTTTTTTGTGAGACAATCAACCTTTTCTTCAGCACACATTTACAGAAATACTCATTTACAGGATCTGCATCAAGGCCTTATAAAACTATTCAGTTCACATACTTTCAGGCTGAGTAAGTCTCATCTGACACAACTTATTCTTTCAGCAGCAGAGTTGCCATACCAATCTCACAGTGCACCATCTTGCCAATGACCTAGGTCTCCCATTTCCTCTTTCCCTCTGATTTATTCAAGTCTACACCACCTTACGTTTCTGGCAGCTGCAAAGATTTAAATGCCAATTTAAAAATTAACCTAAGAGTCTAATGAAACTCCATCAAAATAAATTAGTCCACCATCTCGAAGTTGACATTGTCTGCAAAGAACACAATACAGAATTTGTTATGCAGATGATATTCTACAATCTGAAACAGTCATGTTTCAGCAAGCCATCAGAACTGCTATAAATACAATTAATGTTTGTGCCTATGACACCTACTACCCCATTTACTAGAGAGAGAAGAAATATTAAAAAGCATTTTCCTTTGACAAGTAAGGTTTTGAAGACATAGGCTGTCTCCCAACAGCTCATGTTTACTGCCAGTAAGCTGAAAATGACAGCCATGTGCACACTTTCCATCTGCTTATACACACATCCTTCTTTCAAGGAATTTGAATGAACATTGCAAACATCACTCATGAAAGCCTTCCCAAGTAACGGGGGGTAGGTCGTTAAGACTGTAGCCAAGTATCCCAAAAAGTGCTAACAGGTCTCGCATTAGTCGGTAGTGGTAGAACATCACTAGGTTCCAAAGAGAATTATGTGTCTTGCTATAAGAACATCAAAATAAAGTTTTTACCTGTAGACCCAAACTTCGAGTAAGAAAAAAAGTCAGTCGTTTTTCCACTTGCAGTTGTTTTGGCTGGTTCGTTTGTTTTATATTTAATATGTGTACTAAATATTTAATTATAGTCTTCACAGTTCAGTTTGAATACACACACAAGTGGAGCACAACTTAACTTACGCATAACATGTACTCAGCATAGCTTGTTATACTTCTAGAATTTTAAAATTTTAAAAATATAACAACAATATTCATGTTCTGCATTCAACATGTGGTAGCCTTGCTTATCTGAGTCTGGTATGTTTTGCATACGCAGGCTTGTTTTGGTGGGTTTCCTTAAAAACAAAAGTATACTAGATTCAAGGAACAAAATTCACAGGCTACTCTGACAGGCAATAGAGTACTGTATTTTTAAAACACCAGCTTGTACAGAAATACCAGTGCTATTTAATGGAACAAGAGGTTATGAAGTGTACCAAAACATGGTACAGAATTTCACAAAAAATTCACAGCAAGAGACTCACATCTTTCCAATACATACTAATGAGAAAACAATCTCCTGACTAGCTTTATCCAAGTATTCAATAATACCTTTAAAAATACTAAGCAATCTGGAATATTTGAAAACTTTTTTCCATTGCTAAGATAACAGGTGTCAAGTTCACACATGAAGTTAACCTGTGCTTCTAATGCACCATCTTCTGCATTAAAACTCTGTTGTCTTTTCCCAGGTGATATTCATTCTGACTTTAAAAACAACTTTCACAAAAACAGATCATCTTAAGCATATTCAAATACGTTTTGTGGGCAAGTATGCCTTCAGTTTTCATGGTCTTTTTTCTAATACGCTCTGCCTGTTGTTTCCCTGCCATGAGGTAAAGTCACACAAGAAAACAAGTTCTCAAAAAAGGAAACAATTGCAAAAAGTTAAGTAACTCCAAAGGAATTTTCCTGTATTATCAGCTGCATATTGATCCCACACAAGAATTTTTAATATATCAAAATTTGATGCACATGGTAGCAAGCAAAAAGAGAAGGAAGGTGACAGACTAACAGATCAATGGCCAAACGCACTAAAAAAAAGACAACATTTGCTTACAGTTTTCTCTTGGCAAACCACTACTTGTATCTGCAATTCAGCAACAGTCCATGAACTTTTGCATGAGGAAAAAGTAATGATCCTGGCCTGGTCTGCTTGCATGACGCACTGGGACTAAGTGTATAGAAGCTGTTAATATGACAATTTTAATCTTTCAATTATCATTA
Source organism: Lophotriccus pileatus (assembly GCA_035583135.1). Lineage (NCBI taxonomy): Eukaryota > Metazoa > Chordata > Aves > Passeriformes > Tyrannidae > Lophotriccus > Lophotriccus pileatus. Next base: position 44,269,799 of record JAWWES010000094.1, read on the forward strand.
GAAATTTAAAAATTGTGATTTCTGAGTTCTTCACAACAGAACCAAGTCAGTGGTCTAGCTTATTGAAGCAGGAAGAAAACTACTTGTGGCTGCTCTCAGGAAAGCAGAATGAGCAATGCATAGTAGAAGCCTCAGCACCACAGTATTCTGCCAAGTAGGTGAGTTACCAGAAAGTAATCAAATCAAATACCAGCCCACAAGCAACAGCTCTGATTATGTTCCATCAGAACTTTGGTAAAAATTGGTCCATATCTGCAAAAATTTCACTTCCACCATGATGATAAATATCAGCAAAAGCCTATTTCATCAGAAAATTTCCAAGCAATTCAAAAGCTTGCCCAATCATTTTGGCACAGATTATGTCCCAAGAGAGTGGCATCTGAGGATGGTCAATCCATTCAGGGCCACCATTATCTGCACAACTTTATAAGCACAGAAGACACAGGAAAAGTAACCATAATGGGTCAAAAAGATCTTTTGCATGAAGCATGTGAAAAATGTCACCAAAACACTATTATTCCTTTACGCAACTCTCAAATTCTTCTAAAGTCATGCAATAAAAGATGACAACAGCAAAATTAGGGCTCAGTGATATTTTCACAACATACTAGATTTTGTTTTGTTAACTGTACTGAATTCAGTTTAATAGCTCAGACCATGAAATATGTGTTAATTAGTGACACATAGGTCTTCCTTAATTGATCTTTTGATTTCTTTCAGAAGGACATAAAATAGGAATTGCCAGTGCTCTCGTGTGCATGGAGCAAATTAGTTCGAAGTGAAAAGGAAGATTCTTTGCCACCAGTCTCATTCTGTCCCATTCTGCCTCATTCTGTGGCTTTTGTTTTTTAAAAAAAGGCAAACCACTGTCCTATATTGAACAATCAAAGCACCTGTTTCTGTGTAAAAATTACTACCAAAAAATCAGGAGATAATAAAAAAGGTTTAAGAAAAAAATAACATTATGTGGAAAAAAGATATTCTGACACCACTGAAACAGAAAAAAGTATTTTTTCTATTAAAAAGCATTTTTGTTAAAAATAACATCTAGGGAAAAACCCTCTAATGACCTCTAGAAAATACTCAAGATAGTTACAGCTACACTCACAAGTCAAAACAAATATTGAAAGTGCAAACAAAACCAAAAAGTACAACAGCAACAGCAGTGAAGCTGTCTGTCAAATTACCTGACTTTCTCAAACATTGCAAGATTGAGACAGTGGGGAAGTAATGCTGAAAAACACTTTTGAAGGAAGCAAGCTATTCTTTTCCAAATGCAATTCACAGTGTCATAACTGAAGAGCAATTTGTCAAAACATGAACCAACACTTGTTGCTACAGTTCTGCAGGGCCAAAGAATAGCATCAACAGTTGCAAAACAGATGCCAGTTTATCAGCGTGGCCCAGCAGACACCAGCTGTATCACAAATATTTCAAAACTGTTAACTCTTCTCTCAGCCTTCTGTCCTTTTTCCTGTGGCAGGCAGGGATTTCTCAGTTAAATGTCAGTTCTCAACAGCTTAACTATGGAAGAAGGAGAACAGCCAAGACTGACCATTGCTGTAGTCTGGTACTTCTGAAGGATGTCAAAGTTTTTTATCCTCTCCAGCTACAGATGTGCTCTGAAGATCTAAGCCTATAAAAAAGGTACCTTCTAGGCAAATAACAATGCATAGTTTCATCAAGCAGAGTTATACACTGGCAGAAATACAAGAGTCTCTTCCTTCACAGAAGGTAAAGGATTTCTCACAGCAAACATTTCTGTGAGGAAAACCAGCTCTTTTGGATTTTCCTTCTGAATTCCATCATCTCTCTTTTCTTGCACTCTTATCTCACTTCCTGAGTCTGGCAACTCCCCTCCTCAGAGCTTAGTAAAACTACGGCAGTAACTGTCAAATGCATTTACACTGTGCAGACACTCAAGCGGGTTGAAGAGCTAGAATTTTACTGTGAAACAGCAGCAGATGATTATGGGGCAGGATGAAAGGGCATTGACTTCAGGAAGTCTCCTGTAGGCAAATAGGAAGTACACAAAAAGAGGAAGAGACAATATAAAGACAAGAAGTATAAAAAAAAAGTTTAAAAACCTCCTTTCTCCTTCACGATTTAAGTGACTTTAATTTTGTGGCTTTTCTCTTCCGAAAGAGATTGAATATAGCAACATTAAAAAAACCTCACCAAACAAAAACCTTAAACAAAAGAAGTGGGGAATGAATAAAGTATAGAAAGACCCTGATTACTGGCCGAGTATTAGAAAAGCTTAAGAAAAAACTGTTACTCAAACCTCAAAGACAGATTAGGGAAATTTGCAGTCACTACGTGACAAATAATTGCACAGAAACAGTATGACTATGCCTCTTTATTATATTGTTCTGGATGAAAAGGCACCTCCAGTTTCAACCATGACTGAAACTACTACTCTTTGCTAAACTTCTAAATATCCTTTAGAGACTAAAAGTACACCTTTACACTCTGCCATACAGGGTAAAGTATCACGGTGAATATAATAACAACCCCAACCAGCTCTTCTGTCTACAAAAAGAGGAAATTAAAAAAGATCTACTATGTTCTTCACAGTATTATATTTGTATAATATACTGCTCCCACTTTTGTGGGTTCTTTGGTTTCTGTCCTCTCCCAGTTTTCACCACCTGACAGAAGCAAAGGGTAAAGTGGTCTTGGACAAGAAAATTGCATAATATGCTGCATGATAAAACACACATGATCTTGTTTCCTGTAACATTTTTTCTGCAAAAAATATGGGGAAGAACAAGTCTAATAAATCTGAAATGGAGCCATCAAAAATGGGAAAACAACTGGATGAAGGAAGTCTTCTACCCCAGCTTTTACACTATCTGAGAAGAATCTGAAAACATGTGCTTCGACAAATTAGCTCTTTGCAGAAATAACTGTTAGCATGTAAACAGGATAACATTTAAGTTAGAGTGAATCAGCAAACTCTTCTGAACAACCAAGAGCAGTAGATGTCAGTATCTCCTCTGGACTCTCCAGAAATACTTTCTTCATCCTTCAGACTACTCTGCTTTTCCAAAGTAACTTCCGTTCAGAAACTGTATAATCAAAAGGTCAGATCTGATGCATATTTCATGTACAAATTCCCTCCTCAAGGTGCAGGGTTTTCTAGGGGATTTTGGTGTCATTCCCCTCCTTCCTCCTTGCCTTTGGAAAAGTGTTGTAGAGGAAACAATGCTTTACAATGACACATCACTTACAGGAACCTGGAATACTAATATTATTTACAAGCTTTTAACTTTGAATTACCTTTGTTTGTCAAAAATGTAATTCTATACAATGTAATCTCTATAAAATGTCTGACATATCTAAGTTTTCTTAGTTAAGAGAAGCTTTTGCAGAAGCAACCAAAAAACTATGTGAGATCAAAGCCCGAAGCTCTAAGCCAGCTAATAAAAAAAACTTCCTTTAAAAACACCACCACCCCACCATCGCCCAAAAAAAGAAGAAAACCCAACCAAACAAAAAGCCAAAAAGCAAAACAAAAGCACAAAACCTGCCTCCCTGCTCTACAGCTTACACCTTCTACAGATTCAAAAAGGTTACGAATAGGCATTGTGCACAAACTAAATCACATTTATAAATCCTTATAGAGTCAGGGCATGGTCACATAATGCAATACAACAAAACACAAAAAAGTCCCTCTGAGACATACAAGCAACAATCTTGTGAGGCACTGCCACAGAAACATTTGAAATCAAATGATTTCTGTAAACAAAGGTTTAATTAAATAGTAATACTCTAAAAAACAAGACTATATAAATGCATTTACAAGCCTAAAAAATAATGATTTAGAGCTTAATTACAATGTATATAAATATCATGGTTTCTTATTATTTTTTGGTAGAGAGGCTGAATACATTCCTTTTCTAAATCCCATGTTAATGCTTCATGTTGTTGAATAATTTACAACAGCAATGTTGAAGTTTTATCTGTATAATTCAGGAAAATGTACTTGCTCGATAGTTTACTTAATGTGTCCTTAATCACCAATGGCCTGAGAATTCTCCACTTGTTCCCTATCTGAAACACCAGCCAGCTTTTGCAAAGATACTGCACTACATGCTTTGCCAAGATCATGTTATCTCTATAAACAGAGACTGTCAGAAAAAATGGAGGCCAGAAAACTGAGGGCACTGAAAGTAAACAAAGGTTCATCAAAAAATATACCACTAGCAGAGATTCTGCAAAACTCCAATAAAAGTGACAAGGAGAAAGAAACTTTTAGTTAAGACAAAACGTATCTTCACTATGTAACATTTAAAATAGTCTGTGTTCTCTTGTAAATTTAAAAAAAACCAAATGATTTGTGCTTCCCTCCCACACTGGAAGAGTGTGTCCACTATTTACAGAACTCTGTTTTGAGTAGGATTAAGCCTTCAGTTGTACAGTTTACTTTTAAAGTGAAAGAAAATATTCCAAACTAGGATAAACTTAGAGCTTCCTATATTCATATTGCTTTTTACGACAAGTTCTGAGATAAGAATGATACCAAACTTTTTTCATGATTCTTGATACTATATCCTGAAACACCAAAAGAAAATTGCAGTAGGCAAGGGTATGAAAATTGTGCCCCAATAAACTAAAATTCTCAAGCAGACAATCTGGCATAGATTCAAGAAAAAAAAAGTCATAATGGAAAATTAATTAATTATTTAAATAGGGTAGACAATAGCTTTAGAATAAATACCTATTTAAAATACAACATTTTTTTTCTCTCTCTCAGAAACAAGAATATCACATTACTGAAACAAGCAGTCAAAGATGTAGATTCTGTATTTCCTTATTTTAAAACGAAAAGTAGATGCACTGTTGCAAAATAGGCTTTAGATAAACCTGTGTTAATGAACTTGGTGGAGGAAGAAGGCCAAAATGTAACTAACTGGTCTATGATATACAGAAGATTAGATAAGAAGATACAGTGTTCTTTTCTGGATTTCAAAATGTGTTGTTACAGATTGTGCTTTATGAAAAGGCATTATAAAATAAAGATTAAACACTCATAGCATAACAGTATTTAATAACTGATAAGCTGTTTATTAAAAAGTCATATTACAAAATTTCCACTAAAAAACTATTTCACTCTTCTTAGAAGTCTCTCTGATGACAGAAAACTAGAAAAAAACCTTAAAACACTCAAGTTTCTCAGTACATAAATCAAATTCCAACAAAAGTTTTGCCTCTGAGCCCTGAAGACTAGAGCTTTCACACACTTTTCAATGCTTTCTTGCAGTGGGAACTCACCCAAAAGTTCTGCAGATGTATCCACTCAGTAATGCAAACCAAGACACATCGGTTCTCCCTTCAAGACCGCACTCCAACTCAGCAATCACGATGTTTCAATCTTGTCTAGAAGTGGTACAGGAAATTTGAACCTACATAATGTGATCTGTTCAAAATGTAGAACACTATTCTCTAAATAACAGAAAAAGAAGGGCTTTTTCCTAGATCAATCTCAGATTCACCAGCCATTTCAGCTTTCCACAGAATTTTTCAGCATAGTATGCATACTTATTTGAAATTTCACCTCAGCTCTGACAAAACAAGAATTTCAGATCTGTCCGCCAGCTTTGGAACAAGCTGTTGCAAAGAAGCATGTACCTCATGAACCACTTACCAAGGCACACCAAAATGTGGCTAATGAAAACATGACAAAAGCAAGCTATGATCACGACGCAATGAAAAATTCAGCCAGCCCCCCCCCAAAAAAAAAAATGCCTGTTAAAGATACTACAGACTCTTTGACATTTTTTAATTTTATTGAATACAATCAATTAGATAAGCTGGAGCTAAGTCTAGAATACAAGTGCAATACAGTGTATTACAGGCAAGATTTTTACAACTTACAAAGTATACTGAGTAAGACATGTCACCATCTGAACTAGGCGCGCTAAGAAATCAGGTTTTATGCATACATTTTTAGGTACTAGAAAATTGCTGAGACCCACTGAAATGAACTTGAAGTTTAAAACTGACCACAGTCTCTCCTCCCTTTATGCAAGCTTTAAGCTCCTAAATAAACCACAAATTACTGTAAATACTAATAGTTCTTAGATTTGTTAGCTATATATTACAATTAGCTGACAAAATACAATTATTAATTTCTGCTTAGGATTTTTAATGTCTGAACAGACCACTTCTTACCAGGCATTCCAGCATTCCAGTATCTATAAATGGAGATCCCTCTCCTGCCTGTAAGCATTTGCCACATCTATTCACCTGCCAGTAACATATTTTTTTTCTTAAATGTGTTTTCTAAACACATTTTTTTTCTTAATTGGTACTTAGTAAAGACTTTGACCACTCATACATGCAAGAAACAGTCCACCCACACTTTGACCCAAACTAAACATCATGATTCCCGTCTGCCAATTTATCAAATAATAACTGAACTAAGTTTCCTTTCGTTATAGCAAATAAAGTCATAGAGCATTACATCCCTCTGACTGGCATACAGACAAAAAGAAAATGTAAAAAAACACAACCAAATAACAGGAAAAGCCAGATCACAGCTTTAATTTTTTAGATTACTGACAGCATTCTTTAGCATCAAGTTTGTTTACAAACAAAACCCCACAATGCAGCTTTGCTGCAAAAGACAGAGTATGCTTCTGTCAGTGACAAACTTAGCCTCACTGCCATCAGATCATTTCCACTATATTAGACAATCGTTACTTACTTGCACAACTCTGCAATGATGCATAGTAATATTTTCAGTTCCTGTTGCACTTCAGTACTAGAGTGCTTTACATAAAACACTATGTCACCTTTCCTAAGTACAAGGGTCTAAACCATTTCCCTAAGTTCATGTCATGAAACACTAGTAGCCCAGATATCAACACAATTCTTTGTTTCATGAAATATCTAGCAAAGAAAGATCTATCTCACAATTCCTTTCAAAGAAGGTAAATATTTGAAAAACTAAGTGAAACAATGATGGAAATGTTGCTTAACTTTCCAAAGTGCAAAAAAACACCCAATTTTAAAATCCAACCCTTACCATAACACTCTCCATACAGTGTCTCAGTTTCATGTTTCAGTTGTAGTATATAGATAAAACCTCAGGGCGGGTAAAGAGAAAGAAACTCTCCTGAACACACAGAGTTCAACACAAAGGTGTGAATAAGAAAGAAATCAAATCATACCACGGAGGAAAAAAAAGCATTGAGGGAAAGACATAGATGTCATATATCACCATATTTACCATCTCTTGAAGTAACACAACACAATGATTCTGCGAAGTGTTTAAGACTTCCATTCTCAACTACTCTTTACAGTTCAGTAAAGAGATAATCAGGTAATAAATTGTGAACATCTCTACTAAACGCTGTGGATGTACTGTTCAGTATCTCATAGGTGACCAAAACATCCCTCATGCCTGCAACAGAAACCAGACTCCTAGTGACTCTCTGATACTGCTACAGTCAAAATGCCACTACTATGCAGGACTTAATGCCCTCTGCACTATTCCGAGCAGTAAACAAAACAAACTCAGTCTCTTGCTACTCTTCCATCCCTATTCGGGGCTGATAGGTTCTAAAAGAAGTGAAGTTTATCTCATTTGGCAGATGTTTCCCCTCCCACCCCCCCGAAAACTGTTCATAGACAATATCACCATTTAACACTTGACCTCATTAACCTACTGGCATAAGCAGCACACGTCATCATGACCACATCTAAGGATAGCGTGTAAGCTGGGACAGATTCTGCCAGTCACTTCAGGCAGGCAGTCAGAATTGCAAGAAGGAATATAGCAGATTCTTTTTGAGAAGAGAAGTTAAGGCAGTTAGATGACTAACATAATTGACAAAGGATGTTAGAGACCCTCAAAAATTAAACTAATCCAAGAAGTGGTAAAGCATCACAGAGTCTTCCCTTGCACTTCTTTTTACCAGACATAGGCTTTTGTTAACAGCAAGACAGTGTAATGGAAGGATGCATCCTCTGATGAAGGATATCATCCCATCTGATGTGAAAACTTCCTGAAACCAAATTATCCCCCTCTCAGACTATGTCCTGTTAAGCAATGTATGCACAGCAGTTGAGTCACAATGAAGATTTGAGACCATTTTATATGTTGTACAGTCTCCACCAGAAAGAAGAAAAAGAGTGAGCAACAAGCAAATCACTGAGGAAAAAAAAAAAGAAAAAAAAAAAAGAAAAAAGAAAAAAAAGAAAGAGAGAGAATCAAGAAAAGAGAACAGAATTACATGTATCAGAAACTGACAGTTACAGCAAAATGTGCGATCTTCCATAAAAATGTGAGAATCCATTACTCTAAAATCTGGATGTTGCTAGAATAATCCCCAAGTTTGGAATGTACTACTAGGTGAAAAGCACAGATTAATACACCAAGTCTGAGCTCAAACATCTCAAACGACAGCTGCTTTTCCTCATCCCCATTCCTCCTCCCAACTAAGCTTTCCTAATAAAGAGAAATTCTCCACTCCTCTTTCATCCACAACTGGGTATAGAACCAGGTTCGTATTTTGGCTGAAACGACCTCAGTAACTTAGCATTTAGTCTACATTGTTTAAAACTAATTAAAAACTAATTTGTTTAAAACTAATTAAGAAGTAATGGATTCATAGGCAGGCATAACCTTAATACACACAAGGTGAAACCAATGATTCTGCACACACAAATGAAAGAAACTAGCAGGTTGGAACATGCTTGATCTTGGTAGGCACAGGAGAACAGGTAGTAACTAGTGAACATGAGCAAATGTGTGGATGCCGTTTGATTCCTAGAAAAATCCAAAAAGAGGAAGGAAATGAAGGCATCCTGCCACAATCGAGTTCTGCCAAAGTATTCTGTATTAACCCTTGGAAACATAACTGAATATAAATGAAAACTTGGGAAGAACTTGTAACTACTCCTGAGAAGAAAATACCTTCTCATGGGTTATTTGCAAGGAGGCTACGAGAGACACCAGAGGGATGGGATACTCCATGGCAGGAAAAGAACTGAAATAAAAGCAGGAGTCTCAGTAAAGGCAGACGATGGAGACACCACAGTGAGTCATACCAGGGAACAAAATCAAGAAGACTAGGAAAAGGGTAGGTATTTGTCCTGCTTTATCTCCTGCACCTCTACGTTATCTTGTTCAAAAGAGTATATAGGACCCTTTCATTCCCCTCCTATCTCTGTCAAATATGCTCTCTCCTAATCAGGTCCCAAAGTCACCCAAGTAAATCAATTCTATGTCACTCCCCATCAAAGACCCTCCTTCTCCAGTTTCCTTGGGTTCTGTGAATCTGCCTGGTATTGCCAGGTTAAAAACCAGATGCTGCAGACATACATAAAGGATCACATCCCATAATACAAGGTAACAAAGTCATTCCCATGGTGTCCAAATCATAGCTACACGTAAGCAGAAATAAGAAGCAGGAATAGCTCCTATTAAAAACATACCAGAGGTGGTCGGGTGGGTCCCATTCCCCTGTCCCTTGTTCACCCCTTTCCCTTTCTGGAGGCAAGAAGAAATTATTATCTCAATCCTTTTTAAGTATTTCTTTGGTACTTCACTAAATCTCCAAGCAACATTTACTTATGCCCTTAGTGAGCTGGGAAAAGCTGGTGGAGGAGGATTGGACCACATTACTGAGCCTCAGGAGTTGGTGACTAGGACTTTTAAATTAAGGATTTAGGCGTTACTTCCTCTTTAAACATGGAGAGGAATTGAGAGACATCTCAAAGCCAGCTCATGCCTTTGAGTATTACAAGTGCCACTAATGCTTTTGAGTATTAAAATTACAAGGGCCACCCTGCTGTTGCTGACATTTTCAGTCCTTTTTTCTTACAAAGGTTGAATAAATGAAACCTACAAAAACATACTTTAAAGTGACAGAAAATGAGAGGAAGTACAAGAAAATATCTTTATGGGAAAAAAAAACAAAGACCCTTTTAGACACTGATTTAGGGGAGGAAAAAAAGATTTTTTTTTTCAAGTCTTTCAGTAGAGCACTTGAGTAAGAACAAGTTAAATCACCTCTTGAATCTTCCCATTGTTTGTGCAGTGTGAAAAAATATCAGCAAAAGTGACTGCTATTTCTGAACAAATTTGAGCCACCGTGACATAAGAGGCCAGTGGTATCCTGGCTTTAATTATAGTCCCCTTCTCCTCAGTACTGATGAGGCTGCACCTCGAATAACTCTCCGTCCAGTTTTGAGCCCTTCACTACAAGAAGGACATGGAAGTGATGGAGAACGTCCAGAGAAGGACAACAAAACTGGTGAGGGAACTGAGGTTCTTTAGGCTGGAGAAAAGGAGGCTGAGGGGGCATCTTATTGCTTGAGGGGGCATCTTATTGCTTTCTACAACTACCTGAGAGGAGGTTGTGGTGAGGTGATGGTAGGTCCCTTCTCTCAAGTAATGAGTGACAGGACAAGAGGAAATGGCTTCAGGCTGTGCCAAGGGAAGTTCAGGTTGGACATTATGAAAAAATTTCTTCACTGAAACAGTGGTTAAGCACTGGAACTGGCAGCCAAAAGAAGTGATGGAGTCACCATCCCTAGAAGTGTTCAAAAAAACAAGTAAATGTAGCACTTCTTGCTGTGGTTTTAGTGGGGACAGTAGTGTTCAGTTGAAGGTTGGACTTGAGTATCTTCAAGGTTTTTTCCCAACCTTTATGATTCTATAACATCCTATGGATATTCCCAATGACAACATAAAGATCGTTTCAAGTCTCAACTACTGAAAAATGTTACCTTTTGCAGAGCCAACTAGCCTCCTTGAAAGAAACCAGAATAGTTAATACTTCTAGCTACAAAATCTGCCAGAAGAACAAAGCTGCTCTAATCCCCATGGTTCCAGCCAGGTACTTTGTGATCTGCCACACTTAGGTAGGATGGAGAGATAGCAAGGTAGCTCTGTTATTTCCTTACCACCTGGAACACACAATGAGCCAAACTACAAATAATTATAAGCATTTGGCTTATATCCCAAGTACATACAAAATAGAACTGAAGAAATAGTTCTGCACGGTTCATCAGCTCACAGGTGTGGATTTCACAGCTGCTCAAATTTTTCTTGGGCAGTCTATGCAAACACCCGCTCAAACAAATCAGTTTTGCTTCCTCCTGCACACAAGAAACTACCTGGTTTTCCACAGAGTTTTTAAAACAGCCAGCCTAACAGTATGGTGAACAGGCTTCAGCAAGTTATGCCAACTATTCCAGTGACTAATTACATAAATCTTTGAAAAGGTGTATAAAATACACCAATGCCAACAAGTTTCTTCTCTAGCCAGAGACACAGAATCACTACTATGAGTTTCAGTGCCATAAAGAAGTACTGGTGGTCTTGAAGGACAATTAGCCTCTGACAGCTTTTGAAGCAGCTTGTCATCTCCTCTTCTCTTGTAACAGCTTCCACCCCAACATACTTTTGTAATGTGAGTGAAGGCTGTGCAGCCATACAGAAGTTGAAGAGGTCAAAGCACAGACTGCAGAGAAACAAACCTAGATGCTCAGAAGCACTAAGAGCAAGGGCAACACAATTAGCTGGTTCTCACCTGTCAATGTTAAGTTAATATTGGCCTCTCTACTGCCTGATTTCTCAGCCATTCTGTCCATCTAGGTGTGAGAAGAGTTGTATTACATCGAACACACACATACACACAACAAACCTTCCCACAATGGATAGTGCCTGGTTTTATCTATATGCACTGAAGCAGTTCTCAAAGTTAATGAAATGTGCTTGCAGTACATCTCCTCTCAGCTGCTTTACATAAAATTATCATAATATATATGATGAATTTGTGGGAAATTAGAGACAGTACCTGCCTGTCAAGTAGTTCTTTTTTTCCGTCTTTCAAAAGAACTTGAATTAAAGTTAACTTCTCTTTTTACTTCAAGTACTTGCCTAAATTGCAAGGGCCTTTTTAATTAATAGTATACAGTTCTACAGTTAGTGAAGTATTAGCTTTACGATCAGTAACTATCACAGTAAGAAACAGTTTATCACAAATGATTTTGTGATTATTATTAACAACTGCCCTAGACTACCAATGTGATAAGCTTGAAAAATTTAACTTCTCTTTCATCACCAGTATGTGACATGAATTTCTTGTCAACTGCTGCCCAAGTTCAACTGTCTACTGTACAGAAAAAGAAACCGTCGGAATGATGACTACTAAGTTCCTACTTATCATTACTTAATACTTCTTTGGGTTTTGCTTACAGTGGTTGCTTGAAGTCCAGTGCCCACTGTAGACATACCAGACAATACAACAGCTTTCAACAAAACCCCTGTAGACTGTTATTCTCTATTAGCATAGACAGTATAACAGAAATTAATCAGTGTTTATGCTCATAAAACTTTCAAGTATGTAAATTTAGCAATAAAGATAACAAACATGGGCCGTATTTTTTGGACAAAAAGGTGCCTTGCATGCATTTTACACTACAGTCATTGCCTAGCTGTGTTCCTTTCATTCTTTTTTGTTGAAGGCTCAGAAGAGGTATCTTTCCTGATTCAAATGCTGAACTCCTAAAAACTTGCTTTCTTCCAAATAAGCCCCATTCTTTGGTTTGTTATATGTCTTGGTCCTAATAGTCTGAGGGGCTACTTTTACTTCTACAATGAAAGAGAATCAGTAACTATTTCTGGAACACCTACGCTCCATGGTAACTTCTGAACAATGAAAGAAAAGCTTAATTCTTCACATTTACTAGTTATGAAAGACTTCTCTGTTAGCCTACCACTTCTGTTTCTTTCAGTTATATAAAGCATTCGTTCCTGCTTTTCTTTAAACTGCTATCTAAAAAATTGAAAGCATTCATTCCTGCTTTTCTTTATACTACTATCTAAAAAATTGTGACACCTGTAAATCCAATCTTGGTTTTGAAATATCTCTAGGTAACTTAGCAAGAGCAATTAAGGTTCTTTTACTTATTTATGAACAAACATTTACAGACATTTTGAAGTGGCTTTGACTTAATGAACACAAAGCTTATTCCATGGACGTAGTCAGCTTTTCCTTTCCTAGGCATTCCACTCTAAACCTGTCTCCTGCTTACTGGCAGAAAAAGTATGTTTCAAAGTCATAAAGGCAGAGGTCTTGCCTTCTTCAATGAAACACCTACCTGGATGGATAGGGCAGAGCAGTGGATGATGTCTACCTTGGCTTCAGCAGGTCTTTCACCACTGTCCCTCTCAAATTCCTCATGGGCAAACTCAGGAAATGTGGACAGGATGAGCAGACAGCAATGTGGATTGAGAACTGTCTGAACAGCAGATCCTAGAGGATCATAATCAGTGGCACAGGGATTGTGGGAGGCCAATCACTAGTAGTGTGATTAAGGGACTGGAACATCTCTCTTACAAGGGAAGGCTGAGGGAGCTGGGCCTGTTCAGCCTCAAGAAGAGATGACTGAGAGGGGACACTTATATAAGTACCTGAAGGGAAGGTGCCAAGGGAATAAACAAGTCAGGTTCTTCTCAGTGGTGCCAAGCAATAGGAAAAGAGCCAGTGGGCAGTAACTGATGCATGGGAAGTTCCACTTAAATACAAGGATGAACTTCTTTACTGAGCAAGTGGCACTAGAGCAGAGCACTAGGACAGACTGCCCAAAGAGGTTGTGGAGTCTCCCTCATTGCAGATGAAATTCAAGGACTGTCTGGACACAATCCTGTGTCCTGTGCTCTAGGATGACCCTGCTTGAGCAGGGAGGTTGGACTAGGTGACCCCACTGTAGTCCCTTCCAATGTGACCCATTCTGTGATTCTGTGTTTCTCAGCTAGTGTTAATGTTTAGCACATCATGTGATTTCAGACTAGTTTTCTTTTTTAACAGCCTATGGAACAATTTTGTTACTTGTATTTATTCTGCACCTAAACTATGACAGGGTGGCATGATTTTGGAGTTAAATCTCGGTATGTTTTTCCCGAGCCATTTGTTAGTTCACTTGCTTCAGAATATGCATACAGGATGAGACTGAAAGCACTAGCTCTTCTAACAGTGGCCAAGAATAAGTGCCCAGAAAAAGATCTTAGGAGGACAAGCCTACAACAGTACTTTCCCAGTGAAGTTTCATAGTGATCCAAGACTCACAAACATTTTAAGCCAAGATGAACAAAAAGTCATCTTTGTGTTCTTTACAAACATCACCTGAAAACACCTTTCCTCTTAAAACTACTAACTACTCTCTTCTCCTGGGTAACAAGTAACAGAACAAGAGAAAATAGCTAAAAGTTGCACCAGGGGAGGTTTAGATGGGATATTGAGAAAAATTTCTTCACTGAAAGGGTAGTCAGGCATTGGAACAGGTTGCCCAGGGAAGTGGTGGAATCACCTTCCCTGGAAGTGTCTAAAAGGCGTGGATGTAGCACACTGTTTAGTGGTGAACACAAAGATGTTCTGTTCATGGTTGGACTGATGATCTTAGAGGTCTTTTCCAACCTTAATGATTTTATGAAAAGCAGTACAATAAGTGCTTGTTTGTTGATCTTTACACTACAACTATTGTAGTCCTTATTAAGATCACATTCAAGAGTACCTTCTATTTCTGTGTCTTCAGAAAACCTCCTACCTGTGATTTAGTTGGAACACTCTTTAATCCTTCAAAACAATTGCATTCACACGTTCTATTAGTTTCCTTCTTTCCCAATTTTAGAACAGTCAGACTTTCTACATCAGAAGTGTTTTATTCAAGGGTTTCACAAAGGATTCTTTTCCCATATATTCTACTCTAACACCACATTATTTGTATCTTTAGTCCTCTTCCTAGCAGCATCACTCCTGTGTCGCTGCCAAAAGCATACAGCGAGCACTTTGGACACTGATCAAGACCAGCAACATGTAACAAAGTAAGTGCTTTAACTGTGCTGGTTTTGACTGGGGCACAGTTAATTTTCTTCAGAGTAGCTAGTATGGGCCCAACTGAATGTTAATTTTGTTTGTATTAATAGAAGTGGTTGTATTACTCAAAAACTCTGGAATTTGGAACATTTAGATATATGTAGTCATGGTGTGATCAGTACAAACTGATTTCTCCATCATCTGACAATGTGAAAATTCATTAACTTATTTGACTTTGTTTCCTCTTTTAAAATATGCTACAATTTATGTCATCATGTTATCATGAAGGCAGATATCAAAATCACTGCAATCCCATTCCATGTACTTCATTGTGCATATTTCGTATATTTGTTTACTTTTGTAAGTTTAGTTTGCCAAATGCTCTAATTCTTCTGTATCAGAAAAATGGATGAAAAAGTTTTGCAAATCAGAATTTTCCCAATAGGAGTATGTTAGCTCTTATTTTTCCTGGTCTTCATGCTTTGTAACCAGGAAAACAATTACATTTGGAAACTCAGTAGTGCTCAGATCTTTTATTACTAGTCGCAAAAGGCCTTGGAACTGTATCCTCAATGAATGCATGACTGAATATCAAAGTTTTTCTAAATCTGCAGAAAAAAAAAAAGCGGAGTTAAGAAAAGATGGTTCATGGCTGGAAACATATTCTTTTAGAAAGAGACTCAAGGAAGATCTTAAAATATTTCATATAGAAAAAAAGGTTATGAGGATACTCTACAAAGTAAGACATTTTAATTAACTACAAATATCTGTAGAGGTTCAGCAGACTTTTGCAGGGATTAAGACTTAATATCCCATTGCGTTCCACTTCAAGAAACATGAGAAAAACATACATTAGGGACATTGTTATATACACTAATTAGAATCTTAAAGTAAAAATGAAAAGGGAATCAAAACTAAACAAGGTTATTTTCTCTAGAGTTATGACTATTCATATACAGGTGCAATTCAGGAAAATATTTTCTTTGAAAATATTTTTTCATATAACAACAAAACCAAAAGTTACAACTATTACATGTGAAAGTGACAAAGGTTTACTTAAAATACAATTTGTAAAAAGAAATCATATACTAACGTCATTGGAAGGCACTTATGGTGGTCATTTGGTCCATTATCTCTGGTCAAAGCAGGGTCAAATTATACCAAGCTCAAAGCTTGTTTAGCTAATTTTTTACCACATTCACAGATGGGTATTTCACAACCACTCTGAACAGCTTGTTCCAGTGTTTAACCGTCTTCCTGCTGAAGAAAAAATTCCTTAATATCTAACAAAATTTTCTCGTATCCCTTGTGTCTCTCATCTCTTATCCAAACACCCCATGCCTTCAAAAAAAGTCCCGCTCCACAGCCTCCATAGTATCACATCAGGTAGCTGAAACGTCTACTCAGAGTTATTCAAATAAAAACACACAATTGCCTCAGGCCATGGGACATCATGTATTCTACACCTATTCATCTCTGGTGGTCCTTCACTGAACTTATTCTAGCATGCCAAAGTTGATCTAGTATTAAAAAACTCTGAATTGGAATAAATCAATCACACAAAATGACTGCCCTTTCAAACAAAGCTTTCTTTCAAAAGAAATATGTTTTAACAATATAAATGCAAAGTTAGATATGCAAGAAAAATGCAGGCTACACTCAAAAAACTCAGTGTGCCCTGAAAAGTAGTAGTTACAATAACTACAGGTATGGTGAGAGCTGCATTAAATACAAATTTTTAGTATAACTGAGCAGAAAACATATCTTACAAGCACCATCCATATATGTGGATCAGATTATGTCATCTTTATACATACACAAATATAGCATTATGCATATTCAATTTTACTGATATACTTTAAATATGTAAAGGACTTAGTCATCATGGGTGGAGACCTTATGTATGACCTGGCTGAAAATCAAAAAAAAAAGGAGTACAGTTCTATAGTATCTGCATTTATTTAAGATTATTCTAATTTGAAGACTATCTAGACAATAAAATACAAAAATAAAAATGCTTAACAATGGCAAAAGTTCTGAATTACATCAAAGAATAAAACTATCATTTATAAACATTTGCTATGTCTGTTGAAGTTGTACATATTTGTCACAATCACTAAACTTGCTGGAGCAGCTTCTAACTTGCAAAAGTCTGTGAAACAATTCTAAGGCCTGCATATGAAAGAAGCAACAATAACCCAAAATTCTACTCTTATATAGTAACTTTACTATGCAACAAAAACAAACACAAAACGCCTGGTTCAGTTTTAAACTTTCTTTGGGCTAACATAATTTAAATTTTTTTTCAAGAGTGCAGATTAATCTTTAAAGTGAGAGAATACCTTGCCTCAAACTTGAAATTGTTTCATATTACTCTACAATACTCTTTGCTAGACTACATGAAAGAAACTCATATTTTAATCAAAGTAACATCAGTGACCACAAGCTCAACCTGTAAATGGGGAAAAAAGTTAACACAGAGACATAGACTAATTCCTGAAAATAAACAGTACGTTTTTGGATTCTACATAAAGACAGACTTTTTCACCAGGAGACATTGAGGGATGTTTACATCAGCCAGCAAGTAAGTACTGTCAATTTGACAAAAAAATTAAATAATTTCAGAGAACCACCATTTTCATGAGCAAGAGATGTTCCTAATTGCAAAATGTTTGGAGATTGAAGGTTTTTCTTCCCTTTGCAACCACAATTAAGTATTTCTCTCTCTCCAACCCAGTCTGCCAATGAATACAAGCAAGGACAACAACCTGCTTCTTGCTGTCCCCTCTCTGTCCTCCTGTCTTTAGATGCCTGTTACTTTTAGAAGTTTCAACTGGAAATTGATATGGGAGTTTTCCCATACCTCTTCTCAACACTTTAATTACTTTGCAAGAAAGTTCTGGGACAGAGAAGCTTGTTAAATCTAGACCAAGAACTTCAACACTTTAATAATATACGGGACCTGTATATTGAAAAAAACATTTCAATATACAGAAATGTTGTCAAGGTAATAAATCCAGTGGGTGCTACATGGATATTACCTCCAAAATGCTGTATCTTATCTTTTATCTAAAACCACCACCTTTTAATATCTCAGCAATAACTCAGAAATCAACCTAATTAAAGAAATAAACACTTGTTACATAAAACCTGCTTGGACTTATTAAGCTTCTAGCTGAGTCACATACCACTCAAATATGTATTATGTCCACATAGCTTGAGATGAAAATGGTTTAATTAAAATTAATTCAAATTAATTTTGTTGACCGCATAAGGCTTTGTCTGAGAGCCCAAACAGTGAAACAGTATTTGAACCCTGATAGAAGAAAAAAAAATTGGAATCAAACTAAACAAGCTGCAGCTCAGTCAGATTAGGGAGTCCAGCATGTCTGATTGTTGACTTGCTCTTTGCGCACTAATCTAATGCATATTTCAATATGAATCCCAAAGGAGAAGGTCTTTTAGGCATATACCAGAAGCCAGGTTTCTAGTGATAATACTGAATCTTTCACATACAGGTGTCTGGTTATTTTTAAATATATAGGAACAAGAAAAGCCCCCCACATGCTCCAGCTGCAGATGCTCTTTAAAAGCACTTGAAATTTGTCCACTTCAAGAGCTTTAATCATATATGTAGCTATGATTATTCTTTTGTTCTTAACATTTTAGGGACCTTATTTTATACTGAATGCAGTCAAATAACAAACTTGATGTTTTGATGAAAGTCACCTATATGTTATGTCTCTGAAAGAGTATTTTTGAATTTCTTCAACTACTGTAACAATACCGTATAACTAGGTGCAATGAATTTTGTCAGCTTAATGCCCACCCCTTGTCACTGCAGCAGTGCTAGAAATTAAGCAATGACAAATAAAAGCCTACTAACTTTCTTCACCTATGTTACTCAACTCCAGCTAACTCAGTTGTCCTGATCCCACAGAGGATCACTGCAGCACTGAAAACTCCATCTTGCGGGGTCTTTGGGGAACGTGTCTGCTAGGCCCCTGCTGACATGGAAGAAAGTGTCAATACTGAAATTCTCAACCCTTTTTTTTTTAAATCCCTCTCTCTTCTCAGTGTTTTCTGCTAGAGGACTTCATTCCTCTCATTTATCAGGTTTGTTTGTAGGAGGTGTTTATAGGAGTGACAGTAAGCTTCCACATACCTTCTCATCCCAGCCTTGCCAAATCCCATCATATTAATGCCATCTACCTCACATTATTAGCAATTCTACTCTACTAGCAAACAAGCACAGTGAACGCTTGTATGGTTGTTCAGCTTTTTATGCTGCTTACATGTGTTTATGACTGACATATTGGATGGGAAACTTGTGTCACTTCACTCATACAGCAGGTACAGCTAGACAGTCAAAGGCTTCTCACACCAGAGCCCACATCCTGGTTACTGGACAACATGTTCAGTGAAACAAGTGTATTTTCCACTATGGTCAAAACAGATGAAGTGTCATTACATCTTATTCCTTTCACAAATCCAAAGCAGTCTTACATGTAGTTTAATTGTCTTCATAGAGCTGCAATTGCTCTCTAATCAGTCCATTTTGTACCACCTTTGTCCAGCTACTGAGGAACCCCTTTAATGGCCCCTTATTTCATGAGCTTTTCCAATGCAGCAGCTTTGGACATGTGGTTAAATATGTCTCTTTACCACACAAAACCAAATACATTGCCTATTTGTCCTGCAAAGCCCCAAAATACTGAGCCTTCAGTCCAGCAGTACAATAATTATGGTGGCAGCTAAATCCCCTTCCACTCTTTCCTCTGGTTTTGGTCTTCCCTTCTCTTTTGTATACCGTAACCCTCTCCCTGCCCTCAAAAAGACAAAATGAAAAAAAGGAGGGGGAAAAGAAGGGAGAAGAAGAAACCCACTTTTCTTCTTCTCACTTTACTCTATATCCCTGCTCTATACTTTATATTGTAACAGTTCCCCACTTGAAAGTCCTTTTCCGTTGTTTATTCTGTGCGTTCTCCATTTCTCAGTTCCTCCTTCCTTTCCTAGCACGGAACTCCTCAAAGGAACTTATTCCAGCTCTTTGAGAGGTCTAGGGTTTTTTTCCTTTTGGGAGAAGAGAAAAAAACCAGCTTTCTCTAGTATTTCATTTTCTTATCACTCATGAGCATGCAAGTTGCTTTTGGAGTTGATAATCTTCAGTGTCTTCTTGTGTAACGGCTGTCAAGTCAGTAATTTTAAATAATCCATTGAAAGTATAAATTATTGATCAGGCTATTTACACGACCACTGCACTTTACAAGACAGGATTATCTGAAAACAGGCTACATTCAGAGACTCACTTCTAGCTGAGAAACAAACTAAGTTAAAAACCCTACAATATATAGGAAAATATACCTATAAAAAGGTTCTAGAAAACTCATTTTTATGCTATCACTAAGGACAGTGTTGCCAAAAAGAAAAAATGGCAGTTTTTTCTTGTTTCTGCACTGCAAGTTACCTCACTTTTACCTGTGATAAAGTTTATGTTACAGTGTTACTGTCATTAGTTCCAGTAGGATTAGTGAGCTAAAAAATCATAAGGGTTTTTTTCTCATCCTCTACTTTTTGTGGAAGAAACACACCATTGCAAATGTTAAATGATACGTTACTGAGTCTAGATATCACACATTTGTTCCAAATAAATAGTCTAATTATTATAGTAGTCTTGACAGCAAAGATATGATGCTCTTAAGTCAAGTATGATTTTTAGGTTACAAGGGCAAAAATGAAAAGACAGACAAACTGAGACTCCCATATACAGGCTGTGTAATCCACAGCTGACCTGCCGTTTCTTTCATTACTTGTACACACAATTTAACACTTTAAGTATGGTTGTAATCATATAATGAGATTTGCTAAAGCCAGACTTTATGTCAACTCGTCCAACAGTAGCATTTTGATGATCTGCTTGCTGAACACTGAGATTACTTTTCAAATGTTTTGAAACTAGCAGAAACAGTAGCATTAGAAATTTGAACATTTGAAATTTTCTAGTCATATTCTGAAAGCATATGAAATTCAAATAATTATCTAGATTAAACCTAATGTTCCATAAAACTCAATTTAAAATACAGAATTATTAATGTATAGTTATGTACACATACACTACTAGAGATTCCCTGTCATAAAAACAACACAATTGTATAACATTTTACAGTAAATATTGCATGTACAACTGTGTGCTTATAAGTATAGAATTGTTTCAGTAACAAAGTTATAATATTATGTAGCAATTCATTACTCAGTGAATTAGCACTGTGATCCATTATTTTCATTACGCCTTCAAAAGGCATAACGCCCATTACACAGATAAAATTTTTAAAAAGTATGTAGGAACAAACAGGAAAGGAGAGATCAGAAATTACAGTTGTAAAACTAATCCTGTCCATGATCTGTGTGATCACAGACACCTTAAAACACAAAGGTTTATTAGGCTGCTACTTTATTCCACCACACAGCCTAAATAATGAAAGGATTACAATCTGAAATATGTATTTCTGCTCTTTCCTCCATTAAGAACCTAAAAAGGTATTGCTGGAAAAATAAGTAAGGAATGTGTGCATACATGTGTGTTAGATACAGCATTTGCTGGAGAAATAAATTCTAGTTTATTGTAGAGACAATTTTAGTTTAAATTATGAAATCTTTAATGCTCACATACAGCCAGAGTGTCTGGCTCTCCATTCTCAATACATCAGCCTCACTGAAATTTGAAATTACACTACTTTCCAACAGTTACAACTGCTAAAGCAATCAAACATGTACAGTAACAGTTAAGGTTAAAAAGGCACATACCAAGCTTTGCACCTGTCTGCCTTTCCAGTACAGAACCATTCATCCACCCACACCCTCACAGAATACTCAGTGTCACTTTTGTGACACTTCACAGTGAAAGAAATGAGGGCACTTATAACCTTGAGAATCACAGAATATTCTGAGTTGAAAGGGACCTACAAGGATCATCGAGTCCAGCTCTTAGGTGAATGGCCTACACTGGGTTTAAACCCACAACCTTGGCGTTATATTAGCACCATGCTCTAACCAACTGAGCCAATTTCAGGGTTTCTTGCACCTTTTTATTATCTGTCATCTGCATTTTCTTCCCCTCATTCATAAAATATTTGGACTTTCTTCCATTATTATTGCATTCAGACTAAACAAACATCAGTTCTCATCCAGTCTACTGCCAAGCGACCTGCCAATCTCTCCTTTCCTTCCAGACAAATATCAATACTTCCCATTCCTTATGCATCAAAAGAAATTCTAATCACAATACCACACTCTTGCCCACTAAGTCTACCAGAACTGAGTCTTTGAACAGCTTATTTTTCAGAAGCAATTTGTTTTTTCCACTAACAAATCAAAACCAATTTCTTCTTCAAAACCATTTCAGTCCAACTGAAAATCAATTTCCCAACCTACCCTATAATTTTAATACAGCTTAACCCAGCCTGAAAATACAAACATATTTGGCATATAGTTTCTGATCTTAATACTTATGTAATGTGCTTTTTGGCTATCTATTTTCTTCCCATTTTACCATTGAGAGGCACTCAAGATTTGACTGGGGAGTTTGCTTGATCAAATCTGAGAACAATGGATCTAGAAAGACAAAAGGGTGTTTCAGCAATGTAAAATGAAAGACACAATGCTTGGCTGGATTTGGGCCCTGAAGTTTGGTTCCAAGTAGGTTAGACCTTGACTACTGTCAAGATCAGAAAGCAATCTTAAAACATACTTGACTCCGAGAACAGAACAACTATTGGCTCTTTTACTAACTAGACAAAAGGAAGGAATATAAGAAAGCAACAAAGCCATGGCTGAATGTGACCAAAAAGTTCTGAAAAAGAAGAGTAAAGAGACAGCAAGAAGGTAATGAACAGAGAGGCATCTGGAGAGACGAAGTAACAAAGCCACTTACAATCTTGCTCTCTCCTTATTTTAAACCATTTTATTTCCAGAATCCTATTGAGTTCCTGTAAACTCACCTCAGGCTTCACTACTGCAAGAAAGGAAAACAGCAGTATTTTTACTGTTGTGGTAAAAGAAGAAAATTCCTTTTCTTACAATACTGGACACATAAACGTTTAGAAACCCTAAGGACATATTCTGCTCTCCCAATAGTGCCTTTGACTGAGACTGACTTCTTTTTATTTGTAGGTTCAAAACAGTTATCTTGTGTGTGTGGTGCAATATTATTCACATTAGAAAGTCCATTTTTACAATTTAACTTCTTTTTCTACCACCTGCTGTGTAAGCCTACCAAATGAGGCTAGAAGACCATTTAACCTTGTTGCTGCATCTTGTATGTTTTTGCCAGGGAGGCTTTAGTAAGTTTTTTTTGTTCCCTTAGACTCTCTTTCTTCTTCTTTATGTATCATTAGCGAGGATGATTTCCCACCTTATTTCCGTGATAGCAAGAGGATGTCCATCAGTCTTGTTTCCTTAGTTTCTTCCTCTAACAGCTCAGTGAGTAACTGGCAATTATGTCTAGATGAGAAAGATACTGGACCAAACAATAGATAAGTATTCCAGAATCACTGTAATGTATTATAACAGATTAACCATTAGATAAGAAATTATATTTCTTTTGAATCAGATATAAGCAAAGATTGTTTCAACTGATAACACCATAGTGGTAATTCATGTATGCTTACTACCTCTGAACAGATACTTCTCTCTAAAAGTGGAAAGCCATTTTGCTTTCGCTTAAGAACCTGTGATTTCTTACAATATCGTATTTCACCTTCTGACCTAATCAAGAATAGTCAAGACATCATAATAATTTAGGTCATCTTAATTTGAGAAGAGGCAGCAATACAAAATTTACAAAGCAATATAAATCAAAAAGAAGTGAAAATAGAAGGCAAGTGTTCTAACATTATCTATATAATTAGCTCAAGTACAAGAGCAAATCTTAGTCATAAATAGAATTTTAGACATAAATAATATCACTAGTACAAGCTCTTACTAAACAAATTTAGACATCATTAAATCATGCAAAAAATGGCATACTGATTCATCATACATTTATGCTCCTCAAGGGAAGAAACTTATGTTCCACAACTAACTTTATTAGTAAGCAATGATGTTACAGAGCAGCTGTTAAGAAAGGCAAATATTAAAACTAACTCGACTTGTGAACTCATACTCAAGAATCCAGCTTGATGAAAGAACCAAATCACATTGCCATACCCTTGTAACTAGCTCTAGAAGACATTCACTCCAGCAAAAGAGAATCCACTGGTCTCAAGTAGTAGAATTTTAATGGCTTGACAAAAACAAAAGACCATAACACTCCAAAAGTTCCAGTTGGTTTAACAGTCCATAAATCTCACAGAATCAAAGTGAATCAAAAAAATAAAATAAAAAAAAACCATAACCCCCAAATATAAATATGTGTATTACATGCATATAATATTATAATGTATAATTAAGTACTCAGCAACCTAATGGCAAGACAATTTGATTTATCCAAATTCATTTAAAATAGTTTCTTTATGTTTGAAATTGAAGAGAACATTTAATACAAACCACTCTTGTTGCAAATTTACTTTTTAAACTGTTTCACGTTTAATCACTGAAGCAGTCAAATAGTTCTTTGCACTTGTTTTTAATTAAACAAGGCACATTATGATTTTTTGTGTTTTTATGTAAGAAGAGATGGAATTTAATGAGTTCCATCTAGACTTGGAGTTTTAATTCATTACATTAAGTTAAAAAGTACATCGACTGTAGTTTTCAATACAGTAATCTTTAACTTATTTCTGGCATACTGCATTTCAAAAATTGAAATTTAATAAAAACATATAAAACTTAAGAAAAAATTAGAGTTGACATTATTAAATACAATACTTACAAAGAAATGCTACATGACCAACTAAATTTATTAAAACACATTCATTTTTCAAACCGCACAGTTAATTTGAGGGGAAGCATGGTAATTACATGAACTGAACAGTCTGTTTCTGGTCACGATGTCCTTCAAGGATTTAAACCAAGCACAGCTCATCATCTTATGGTTATTTTTACACATAAATTGGAGGAAGAAATTGCTCTCAGTTTGGTTGTTGAAAAGTCTCTGACCACCTACTGTCCTGGCTTTTACTTAGAAGTCTGCCATTATTCAGATCTTACTTAAATTTAAAATTCTGTGTCCAGGCCTTATCCCATTGCTCCAGCACTAAAAAAACAGTGACAAACAAGAACAAGTTCATAGCAGAGGAACTAACATAGCTGGGGGCTGTAGCACAGACCCTGTAAGTACAGACTGGGGAATAGGGCCTATTTGACCTGGAGAAGACTGGGGGAACCAAACAGCAGTCCTGGCCACCAACAAGGAGGTTATTCAGAAGACAGAGCCAAGCTCTGTACAGGACAAGAGACCACTGGCACAAGCTGAAACACAAGATGTTCAGAGAGGATATAAGGAGAAAGTCTGACATCCAGAGGAAGTCCAGCAGTCAACCTGTTGTCTCCATCCTTCAAGGGTTTTGTGACTTGACTGGATAAAGCTTCTGTATCCATTAAGACATCATTATGTGCCCTGCTTCATGCAGAACTTTGGAGCAGAAACTAACTGAGGTCCCCTCCTCACCAAATTATTCTCTGATTCTATAAATATCATGTCTCTGTTTAACCAAAAGTTACATTGTTTGACTAAATCTAGGCTTTAGCAGAACTGAGGCTTTAGCAGAACTGTAATAATAACCTCCAAATTGTTTTTTTTTAAACAATGAGTAATTTAAAGAAACCTTCTCCATCTCTATTACCTGCCTGTCCACTGAAGATCCGGAATGATATGCTCTAGTTTTCATTTGGTGTGTTTCCTTAGAATGACAGGGGTCATCACTTTTCTTGGCTTCACACATATTTAACCTATTAACTGTATGATAAAAGAGCACTCAAGGTTACTTCCCCTGAGTTCTCAGTCAAAAACACTTCAGCTACATTGTTACAAGTCAAAATAATAGTGAGTTTCTTAGTCAAGACATACCACAGATGTGGAAGACAGAGAAAAGTAGTTTGACCCGTTACCACAAAGCACTAAGTGTCCTCCATGCTGTTTAAAAGTAAAGCTTTTCCATATTTCCAGAAATGTCTTCAAGTAATCTAAATGTAAAGCTGTTCAAAGACCTTTCACACAGGTTGGTAGAAGAGTCCACAAGGCTACTGCAGGGATAAGAAACTAGACGGACAATGCCTTCCAGTACATTATGGCATGTGTAATATCAAGTAGTGACAAACTTCAGATATCCTTCCAGAAGGTCTGACTGTAAGAAATACTATTTCATCACCTTGCATAGTCATAACAATTGCACAACCACAGCATAACAACTTAAACTACAAAAAGAGATATTGTGTAGTATCAACTTACCCCAAAATTTTTACCTCAGGTTCAAGAGTCCAAAAAAGCTACATATCAAAACTCAAACTACCACAAAATTGACAAATATTACAATCTTTTTTAGAAAACAAAGTAAAAACATTTTAACATCCCAAAGTGAGTTTAAAACTCAGTTTTGTGAGTTCACAGGCAAAAATATTGATAAGCTATCAGTCTGAGCAAACAGCTATCAGCTCTGAGAAAACAGACCTGGAAAAATACAAGCCCAAGAAACTTATGGCACAGCTTAAGCCTGCTGTAATCTAAAGATATCCTTCTAAACACTGTTAATACACCTGAACCAGCCTGGGTAGCAATGGCAGTGTGAAACTTTCAGTGTCCTGTGTAGTTTGCACTGCTGTGCCTTCCAACTGCTGAAACATGAGTTTGTTCAGGTACATCCACATGTGTTAAAATCACACATGCACTTACATGGTAGACATAGCTTCAAATTCATTTGTTTCTGACTGATACTGTAATCTCATTAACCTCAACCAAATAAACCTCCTGGTTTATTTATTCTCCACTTTGACCTAAGTCTATTTCATCATACTGCTTTTAGGTCTGCCAATGCAAAACAATTAAAAGTGAAGATTTCAGCTCATTTTTACATCCACCTTGCACAGGGTCTGTACATTTTACTAATAGTTTTGCAACTCTTATTATCACAAACTTAAGTCTCATGTGCTGCTCTCTGGCTTCTGCAAGCATGCTTCTGAAATGCTCATTGAAATTCAGTGCGAGTAAGTCATCCTTTCAACAGCCAGAACACCATTTTAGTGTGCTAAGCTTCAATTTTAGGGACCAAAAGACCCATTGGAATAGAATGCCCTCAAGTTAGACAGCTAATTTGAAATGACCTCTAACCAAAAGAAGCCAAGCTAAGTGAAAAGCAACCAGAAGCACTTTTTCACAAGCCCTCAGACAGCATAGTTACAAAGGTTTATAAAGACCCAGGTATACAGCAATTAAAAGATAACCATGCACCTATTTACACAGTTGTTAGAGTAGTTCCAAAGTCTCAATCTTTTGGGAGCCAGCCGTTGGACTGACATAAGCTTTACTGCCCACAGCTGAGGATCTGGGTCTTGTGCAATCCAATGCCCTCAGATTCCACTGGGAACCCAAAACTTCTTTTGTAGCTGAGTCCATCTTTGGGGTTATCCAGGATGCAATTACACAATATTTTCTCTGACACTGCAAACCAGCTTAAGTTATCCTGTTCATTCTCCTCTCCTCATGCCACTTGTTCCAAAAGAGAAAAAATAAATTGATTTTAACTTAGGTCACTTGTGATACAGTTTACAGCATAGACCTACAAAAAGCTGTTGTGTTTACACAACTGACAGACTAGCATATTACAGTGTTTGTGAGAGGGTGAGAAAAGTTTTGAAAACTAGAGACAGTTTAAGAAACAGTTAATGTACACCATGAAACTACAACCTCTACCTTACTCTTACATCTGTGAATTCATGGTTTTCAATTTCTGACCAAAAGGCCAAAATTCTTTGTCTGCTTGGATTCCCACCTGTTTTCCCCAGCATAAGGACTTCTACTGTCCCTTGGCTATCAATTGCTAAGTATGCTTTCAACTGCTACAAAAAGCAAAACCTTAACGTAATGAAATATGAAAAAAAAACCAAACAAAAGACTGCCACTGTTTTACTCAGTGCAGAAATCTGAAAACTATGTACAGCAGACAATTTGTTAACATAATAAAAAAATCTCATTGCTTAAAAACTGCATATTAATACTGATCTTAATATGCTGAAGTGGGCATTCAAATCTTATCCAATTAATCTGAAACTCTAAAGAAGATTTTACAAGAAAAGAAAAATTGAAGACATTTCTATGTACATATTATTATAACACATCCCATATTAAAATAAAACTCCCAGGGATTCAAAAAACTAATCCTAAGAGAGAATCTGCAGCGCCAGTGCTGCAAATTATGGCAAAATAGTGTGAAGAATAAGATTTGAAATGCAAGTTATAATTTCCAAAATTCATTTGTACAAGAAGCAGTTTTCTCCATGAGTTATATTTCATAGTGAGGGGAAATGTCTTTAGTAATTGGATGATAAAGTCGAAAACCATGCAAGCTTTCAAGTTCACCAGTCCTCTTGGCACAACTTATAAAATGGCAATGGTTTGGCTTTGGGTCCAGTTTTGATTCCTTCAGCTATAAGGAAGTGGTTTTAAAGGTTTCACTTACTTCAGCTCCTTTTACTCCCTCCATTTTCTGAAGATTACACTTTTCCTTCTTTATTGCAGACTATATGACTGGAATAAGAATGGTTTTTGATTCTGCTTATCTCTGAGGGGATGCCCTCTCATATGTCCAGTTGCTGTTTGGCCCCAGCTCCTGATTTCCCAGCCCACAGGAATACTCCTTCATTTAGATGGGATGCAACAAACATGTAAGTGGCTTTATTTTCCCCCTGCATTGCTGCTTTGTTTCAGAAAGAAGTATAGAGCTAGTTGGGGATTGCTGTCCCTTGCAACTGTATTAAAGTTAACTTATGAACAAATGTAATACAGCATTGCTACACTTTGCAGAATCAGCAGCAAACATTAAACAATGTCAGAATTCCCAACATCAGGGAAACGCAGTAAAAGGGAAAATTTTTGCCGGCTTATAGTATGCAGTATATTAACTACACCACACATAACAGATTTTGTATTTTTTTTTCTGAACATGATCCTCCAATGTGAACCTTCACTCAAAAGCTGTATTTTTAAGAGGCTTTTGTCTTTATAATCTCAGAGCCTCCTATACTATTTGATTATCTCAAATAGGTTTCCAGAGTACCTTTTCAACTCACAAAAAAACCCTCTTTTATTGGGAATTAATGTTTATTTTCCAGTAGTCTTTGTCCTCAAATGCCCTTGCATTAGTCTCATAGTCAATTTCTACCTAATACATTCACTATAACTCAGATACCACATATGGCCCTATCTCCATAACTGAATCCATGCAAGCAATCCCATCATTTCATGTTGGAGTTAAAAGGGCTCCCAATCTAAATGCACCTGAATAACTGAGTCCTCTAAATTTTTTTATAAATACAGGCACCAAATTAACTGTATATTTATGTATCAGGATTGGATATTTAGAAGGTAAAGTTTTTCTTACTTTAAAAATATCTGACAGTACTAGAAGCTCAGTCTGTAACCTGTGTTGTGACACACTGAAGACATTTTGGTCATAACTATGAAATCCTAGTAGTCAAGCAAGACTAATGGATAGCAAAGACAGAAAATATTCATTTAAAACACACTAGACATGTCCTTTAAGATCTGTTATTTATGCAAAGTGCCAATGTTAGACTGTGAAATATTAACACTATTCTAAAATATTAACACACACCCCTGTTGGAAATACATCCAGAGACATTTATTCGTGGTGGAGAAAAACGTCTGAAGAAAAAGAAAACTGAAGAAAAGACAGCTTTGCAATGCAGCTGAACTACTGAAGTAACAGATAACTTCCTACCTCAGAGAAACTGTTTTTATGTTATAAAAGCATTAACA
>JAWWES010000094.1:44341862-44352383 GCA_035583135.1 Lophotriccus pileatus
TTTCCTATCCTCAATGGTGAAAAGACACTCTTTCAGCTATTCAGCAGAAGACAACCCACACTGCTCAAACACTTCCTTAAACCAGTTCAGTCCCATCCTCAATGTTACCATTTCCATCAGAAGGTCGGTTTCCTCAGTGTACCATAGCACCTCTGATCTTAGTCTCACTTCAAAGCAAAGGATTTAAAAATGAAGAGAGCTCAAGTTGACTTTAGGTGGCAGTATGATGCATTGCATTCCTTGTTTAAAAAACCACACTTCTATCCCTGTTACTGGAGAAAAACAAATGCATCTAGTGAATCATTTCACTTTTTCCTTGTGAGGAATATTTATTTCAAGTCAGCAAACAGAAGATTGTGATCTAAAACTCAATAGAATTACAGATCAGAACACCCTAGCACATGAACAAATGCAGAATTACATCTGTTCCTTGTGAATACTGGATACTCACTTTCCAGAGCTGACACCCTTCATATGATCTGTGTAGATATAGATGTCTGGGAGGAATTTATTCAGGATGCCCCTTGCAGATTCCACCATTCTGTTTGCCATCTGTGGTGACACTCGGACAGAGTATCTGCATTTCTGAGCTAAGAAATTATTGGTGATCACAAAAGAAATTGAAAGCGGAGACTGACAAAAGTGGTCAGAAGGTTCCAACGCATTATTTCAGATGGTTTTGTCCTATACAAAAAACCAAAGCATGGTTTTGTCCTATACATCTATTCATAAGCGCTGGTCCATGTTCCTGCACTTAGAGAAGCGTATGCACCTAAGCGCTTTCTACAGTCTTTTCACTGGTGCACCTTGAAGTGAATTACACAGAATGTGCTGAAGAACAACCTGTTATGACTGGGTCAACATGTCTCTTGAAAATGCCTTTCAACAAATTTAAATTGTTGTTCTGTCATCCTGTGCTTTCTTATGATGGAGGAAGCCCCGTGTCCTCTGCTATTCACATACTATTAAAACATAGGCCTGGGTGAAGCTTCTGTGAACTAGCAGCAAGAAATCTTGCCTTTCTTTTTGTGCTGGGGAGAATTTGGGATGATGAATGAGAAATTAAAAAAAAAATGTTTTAACAAAAAAAAATTTAATTGTGAAAGGCTGTAAGAAAAATATCTTTGCTCTCTCCAGCCATTTTGCAATGCTCTGAGGATATCAAGTTCACTGACTCTCTAGTCACTAAGCATCTGAAGGTTCCAGAAAAGAAGAAATTACCACCTTCCTGCTCACCCCAACCTACCTTTTCACAGTATACAAGAGATTAACTGCTTTTCTGCCCTTGTACTTGGGTGCTGCTGCAGAGAAACTCCCTAACAGATCGCCAAATGTACAAAGCACATTGTGCTCCAAATTCCATCCCAAGTATAACGCAGACTCATACTCTGCACATTTAACCACCCATCTGCACATACATTCACACACGCAGAGAAACACACTTTCAGAACTCCCAGGTAGCAGGGAGGAATTTCCTTTTCTACAAATTTCTATAGTATCTCTTGTAGACTATGTAAACCAAAAACTTTTACATTTTAAGGGCAAAATAATTAAATAATAATCAGAAAACTGACTGCTCTGCACAGTTGGTGCACTCAGTATTTTGGATGACTGTAAAAGGTTGCTGAAACACAACTGCCCCAGCTGTGAGGAAGCAGATTTCCTCAGATGAATCTTGAAGGGACACAAATACACACTGAAGAGACTTAAGGACTTATCCTCCCAGATATTTTGTTTTCTACTGTCTTGAACGACCACTTAATGGCTAAACTAAAATAAGACTCTCTCTCATTGGGCTAACTAAAGGCAAACCTGTATTCCTGAGAAAAAGCTCAGGAAAACTTAAAGAAAAGTAATTCAAAAACTCTGTAGTTCACATCAATCAAAACAGTCAAAGTGACCCAAAATGGTGCTGCGCATTAACACCAGTTTAGAACAATGGCAGCAAAGCCATGATCATTGCTACCTCCTTCATACACAAATATATAGAACTACTCACTACAGAGAAGAATGGAGGCATAAGAAAAGGACTTTCTTCATCAGAAGAGCATGGCAACCAGCACCAAAAGCACAATGAGCCACCTACGTTTTGAACTACAGCATATGCATCCAGTAAAACTGCTCTTGCTTGGCAATATGGCACTCATCCAAATGCAGCAATTGGAAAAACCTCCTGTTCTCACACACAATTATGATGGTATGCCACAAAGTAAAAGAAGGAACAGTCTGTAAGTCTACACCTCTGGCAGGAAAAATGACCTCATTTCTGCTTTAAGTAATCAGAGCCAGATTATGTTTGGGACTCTCAATCACAAATTAAACTATAAGTTGACCCTTGCTCGAGACAGTTTTCTCTAAGGAATTTCTGATTTCTTCCTACAATGACAGCAGATTCATGACAGATACCACACAAAAACCACAAGAGAAAAATAAAATCAAAGAGAAACAAATAATTCAGAACATTAACTAGATGTACAGATCTGTTTGAAAAAGGGAGAAGTTCACAACAATATTTTGTGCCCTTTGTGTGGAAGTAAAATCTCCTCTGCTTCCATCTGCTATAGCACTACCAAAGGTGAAGAGCCAATGACCTTCTTTCCAAAACACAACAAAAAGCTCAGTGTATGTAGTAAGGTGTAAACTGAACTAAGATTTAAGCTCCCATCTAACTTCTGCTAGACTAATTAACAACCTATTGTCACCTATTCAATGCGTAACAAAACTACTATTTGTTACTACTGGATTTACACATAGGGTAGGATTTCTTTTAGTTCTGCTTATATGATGGAAGGTATTTTAACTTTTTTTTCTTATTGAAAAGATTCTAAGTAGTGCTGTTCACTTTTAAATTTATTCACTTATCTACAGATGCTTTTTGAACAGCAATGCTCTGAACACAGCAGTTTTGAGACACTGTCCTGAAGTCCAGTTGTATGACCCCTCTGTGTAATGGTATCCTGTGTTACTTGGATGCATATTCAACAATACAGTGCACTCCTGTGACTACAACTTAGGAGACTTACTTTTTTTTAAGCAAAATTATCTAAAAGTAGAAAAACAGTCAAACAAAAAGGATACGCAGTTCCTCTAATACGCTTGATTTTGCCAGGGTCTGTAAACTGAATAGGCTTCAAGACCTTTCTCACTGGGCAAGCAAACAGTATCTCTCCACCCCCTTTGGGAGGCATTCCTCTCCGGTTGATCTAGAAACAATAATGGGGGGAAAAAAGCAGGTTAGTAAGGAGTACAATGAATGTACCTACACACCCCAAAACTTACAGCTTTTATTTCACATAGAATAAAATGTTATAAGTAGGGGCATTATGTGAACACAGCAAGAAGAAAACATGCTAAAGGCAGAAATGGATTTTGCACCAAAACTAAAAGCACATGTTGATTTCTTTTTTTCTCTCCTCTAAAGTACAGAAGGTGTGGCTTCCCAATAGAAAACAAAGCAAATCCAACCAAACAAAAAAACATCTTTACCAAAACAACCTTGGCTTAAGAGTGGTCTCTAGTGGCAAATCTGCACCTCGCTGCTGAAGAAAGACTAGAAGCGTTTGAGTTCAGCTGATTAGAGCATGGTGCCAATCACACCATGGTCATGATCCCCGTATGAGTCCTTCAGTTAAGACTTGGAGTTGACCCTTGCGAGTCCCTTTCAACTCAGAATATTCTGTGATTCTGTATAAGGTGGACCAGAATGAACTCATTCCCACAAGCAGGTGTGTCTAGCCTGACCCTGACCCACCATCCCAAGCCAACATCCACAAAGATGGAGCTGGGACATGGGCCTATGACTAGGCCTGGCTCAGGTGCCAGGGCAGGGCTGTGGGGAGCTGGAAACTGGTTGCAGGGCCACAAGAATAGAGGCTGACAGTCCCAGGACAATGACATGGTCACCTGGGCTGTGGGCAGGGTAGTGGGAAGCACCCAGGGATGAGGCTTGGCAGAGCAAGGCATTAGCAGGCCCCAGTAGCACAGCCAGGACCTTCAAACATTTTAAATGAGTGTTCTTAACTTTGAAAAGTTAAAATTTTTTTCTCCAACACACACACACAAAATATCTATTTCACACCCAGATTTATTGGGCCTGTGAAGAGTGTAGTCTTTAAGAAAAGCTTCTTTCCTTTATTTTCCAAACTGAAAGCAAAGAAGGCAAAAGATGACATTATTATTCTCTAGCCCCAAGCATGGGGCACGAAAAGCAAGTAGAAATAAAAAGATATTAAGTTAACTGAAAAGCAACAGGAAAGTAAAAAGGTTTTAGTCTTCTTTGGAGACTAAGAGAAATCACTACTTTCTCCTTTACCCCCATACCCATAGCCTTTGCATCTCTCCTACTACAGTGCCATTTAAAACATGTCAAGAACAAGGGGCAATTTTAGACGTGTATATCCACAACTAGATATCTGTTAGAGAGAGAAACCAACAGCAAGCATATGCCCCTCTGAAGCAGTGCAAAAGTATTATTTCAACAGGTGTTAGAAAAGAAAGGAGCAAACTGTCCTACCTTGATTTCCAGATTTTCACCATCAATTCCAAACTTCTTCAGTAGGGGTAAAGCTGTTGCTTTAAGGACATCAACCTATGGAACACAAAATTTAAAAAGCAAACTCTTTATTAGAAGTTATTTTAGTCTGTACTTTAAAAATCACTGCATTATGAGGAGACTAACAAAAACAAGTTTTCTCCATACAAATTATTCTGTGGGAAGACATGGGAATAGAACACAGAGAGCTTCAGCTACTCTTAAGACTGCCACAGTATCTCATTACTAACAAAATTTGCTAGAACAAATTACTGGTAGATGGAATTTGCTATTCTGGCTTCTTCGTGGCCTGACTTTTACTTCCACTATGGTTCAGCTAAAATAGCTCACTTGTTTTGCTGAACACAGTTACTGAAAAAATTACATTCTTCTGTCATTACTAAAAAATAAATTATTGCAAGAACCTTTGCATTTTTGCGAGCATCACGATAAGAGAAGGGCCTTGATTTGGCAGAAATAACATCATTCTTCTGTCAAGAACTTCTTTTTACCTGTTTCTGAGAAACATAAGCAATCTGAGGTGGGTGATACATCCAATGTACTCCCTTTGAGCCAGGTGCTCAGCCAGGTCTAACATTGCCCTTCCTAATTGCTGACTTAAAGATTAGAGTGACTGTGTTCTTCCCTCTCCTGAAACTTCAATAGCATTGCCAGAAGTGAAAAAAACTATTGATCAGGGCAAGACAATCAGCTGGGGAGAGACAGGAGCAGGACAGCGTGATCAAAGAGTAACTAAATGCAGGTGGAGGAAACAGACATGAGGTAGACAGCAGCTGAGGAGGTAGATAAAAAGCACCCTCTTTCCCATGCCTCCAGACAGAATCCACAGTTCTTCTTTGCAGAGAGCACAAGCCACTGACAAAGCAGTAGCACAGACCTCACTTACAAATTTGTGAACGTCCTGTTAAAGCTACCCAAGGAGCTATGAGTGTATGTTGCAGTTCTCACTCTTTAAATCCTGCAGGACAACATACTTCCTTTCTTGCGGAGAAGCATTTTGGTGTTGCTTTTAATGGTAGTATCAGTATTTGAATGTCTTCTTTAAAAAAACAAACAAAACAACAACCCTATAAGTTAACGGTTAATTTTTTTATATGTAGGTAGTTGATGTTTTTTCAGCCAGCCTACCTTTATTTGGCCCTTCAGGATTATTTATTAAACACAATTTTTGACTTTTAGAGCAAAAGCCTTTACTAACATGGATATGCACCCACACAGACAAATGTGAATACCAGTGGCAGAAGTTTCAACAAGCTGATCTGGTTCACATTAAAATTACACATTTCTTCCTCTCTATTATGAAACAAAACACTACTAGTGAAAAAAGAAAAGCTTCACTATGTAGGTTAGGAACTATTTGCTGAACATTTCCACTTTTGCAATTCCTTCTCCAGAGAAAGCATGTTATGCCAGCATTAGAAACCTGGATCAACTTTGAGTCTGGTGTCTGTTTCCAGAAACATCAAAACTTGTCATAGTTTTCAGGCCTCAGACAAATTCCATGACACTTATCCGTTACGAGACAGACATATAATAAGGCACTGAATGTTCCAAATTTGCAGCCTGAATTGAGATGGCAATCAGCAGTATTTGAAGAAGGGGAAAAGGCAGAGTATCCTTAGCAGATGAGTGGGAAGTCAGGCAGGATGTGAAGTATTTCAATGAAAATCACAAGACAGTAGCTAAACTGAGATCTAAACCCATTTTTCTAGCCTTCTGCTGATCCTCAGCCATAAATCCAACATTCTGCTCCTCTTGAAGGGCAGTTTTTCCATTTGCAGTACAGACAACAAAACTCCAAGTTGTACCAAAGCAAATGTGTCATACAACTGAGGGTATATCTCAGCATAAATGACAATAACATGCTAAGTCCCACAGACAGTGCTTATTCACAAAGAGGTGTAATGCAAATCTTTTTCCTTTCAAGAAATCTACAAGAGTTAAAAAAAAAAAAAAAGAGTAGAAAAAGTAACTTTTACAATCCCTTAGCTCATGCAAAGCTGAAAAAACCCCAACAAACCACACACAGACCCTACAGCATATGACTGCCTTGGAGAAGGGCAAGCACTGGTTGAGCTGCATAGCCGTTAGCACTGCACAGAATATCAACTAGCCCTGCCATACATACAGCATTAGATTTTGTTAAAAAGGGCCCAGACTGAGAAAAGGGGAAGTGAAAAAACAGAGTTCAGCATGGAAAAAAGAAAAGCAAGGGACAGGAGAGAAAATTCTGTAAAAAACCTTTTTTTCCACAGACAACTGATGAATTATGATTAAGACTGAAGATTATTGCCAAAACTTCACATGCTTCACATCAGCATGTCAATAATTGCAACTCAAAGTCCCATGGCATAGTTGTAAAGAACCTTTAACACTTGCAAACACAAGCATTAACAATGATTATTCTAAAACAGGTTATTGCAGCACTACATATTTGTCCGAATAACACAATAGGGAGAGAAGGAAATGAAAATAGGATCTGTCTTTTGTGTGCTACCTCCATTCCCTTCAAAAAGGCCATTTACA
The DNA here is from genome assembly GCA_035583135.1 of Lophotriccus pileatus. Taxonomy (NCBI): domain Eukaryota; kingdom Metazoa; phylum Chordata; class Aves; order Passeriformes; family Tyrannidae; genus Lophotriccus; species Lophotriccus pileatus. The sequence goes on from JAWWES010000094.1 coordinate 44,348,941, forward strand.
AAGTCACCCCCTGCATACATAATCACTATACAGAGAAACGTGAAACTGCCTCAACCCAGTCCCACATGGCACGGTCCCGCATGGTCAGCTCAGCACAGAAAAACATAGTGCAAATGTAGGCTGCCAGTGAACAGTTCAGGCTGGTATCCCAAACACATGCCTCTTTCCATCAAATGTGAACAAAGTAGCATCCACCTATTTAGGATTTATCACTCAGACAATAATAATAATATGCAATATTATCACAATAATATGTGATAATACACACAATGACATATGCAATACTATTAGTAACAATAGGACCACAGTCCCACTTGGAACAAGTGCACGCTACTCTGTATTTCAGGTACTACAGTACTCTTTTGGACTGGAACCAGATGTCAAAGAGCTTTCCATTGCACCCTGTTGGAGGGCTATTAATATATATAAACAAACACTAATGTAAACACACACTCTATACTCCAAGAATTCAGCCTGAGCTGTGCCACACTGAACTTAGCTGAAGTCTTTTCTTCCATAAGTTGTCCTTGGAAACACCCTACCTCTCACCTTGACCATTTCTACGCACAGAAGGAGATCTGCCATATTCCCTTTCGTCCTTCTGACATGGGGGTCTCTGGCAAAGAGATACCTCAAACCACACGGCAATCACATCCCACAAATACTTCCAAGGCTGTGTGAAAGCTGAGAGCTCAGTGGTGAGAGTAGATTTCAGAAAGCCCTGCAGGTCAGCCTACCTGCTCACTGCTCCCATGAGGGAAAGGTCCCACTCCTCTGGCTGCACACACATTGCTGCTACTTACTTATCCACAAGGATGCCTCCATGAGAAGGCTGTGAGAAGTGTCCAGGGTATTAAGAATACACAGGACTGTATGGCTCTTAGGAGCAGGAGACAAGGAGGGAGCACAGGCTCCTATTTGCCACCTTCTCTGTTCAAGCACAAATGGGGTGCTGTAGGATCATGGGTGTGCATATATGTGTGTATGTACATACATATTTTCCACATGCATACATGAATTTGTAGATTTATCTGCAGATGACAGATATTCAGTACACTCGTGCAAGGATATGCTCTGCAGAATTCACCTGGCTCCAAAATAAAGACACATTTACAAAACATTACATTCCTTTTACAAATAAACAAAAATCCTCCAAAGCCAATGAGTGCATGCCTTGTTTATTGTACCTATGTGGTGGGTGGACCCTGGCTGCATGCCAGGTAGCCACCAAAGCTGCTCTATCACTTCCCCTCCTCAGCTGGACAGAGGCAACAAAATATAATGAAAGGCTCATGAGTTAAGGACAGGGAGAGATCATCCACCAATTACCATCATGGGCAAAACTGACTTGACTCAAGGAAATTATTTGAATTTATTGCCAATCAAGTCAGAGTAGGGTAATGAAAATTAAAACCATATTTTAGAAGCACCTTCATTCTACTCCTCTTCTTCCTGAGCTTAACTTTATTTCTGATTCTCTATCTCCTCCCCTTCAGCAGCTTCTTACAGGAACCACCCCTTTAGCACCCTACCACTAAAACCTGGCCATGCAAACCTGCTAATCTGAGATTGAGTGGTTTTTACATCAAGAGCAGCAGGGAAAACACCTGCCCATTTTAAACTCCCACGTTATATTCACATTGGTTCACCTTTGCACCTTCTCCATGGAAAGTAAGAAAGCATACAGATGCACAGACAAATTTAAGCATCCCTTTTTGGAAAAGCATAGGTAGTAATTGCTCATGCAGTTTGTAAATACCCTCTGTCTACTGAAAAATAAAAGCCCAAATCAATTTAAAACCAAGCTTCAATTTATTTAAACACATAAATCAGTTAGGGGTAGCACTTAAATTTGTGCTTTTAGTCTCAGCAGCCTGCAGACCCATATGCTACACAAAACAACTTGTAAAGCTCCTTTAAGTAGTTTATTGGCATGGGGTTTAATGTTTACTCAGTCAAGTTAAACAGACATAAACCACGTTTAAACCCAATTCCGGAATTCGTATTCAGTTAATAATAACCACTGAAAAAGCTACTAAGCATGAGCCGAGTCACAGTAACTGAAGTTGTTACTGTGTTAGCTGTCACTACCAACTCCTCAGTAGTTGCTACTATGACACAATGAACTTTAGATGTAACTCTTTAGCATGCATTGTACTTACATTTCTGCCAGGAAGGTCAGCTGATGTATGCCAACACCCATGCGCCTGAGCTTTGGCACAGGCAAGCCCCTTTCAAGCACAAACTACCTGGCTTAAATTCTTGCACGCTATTCAACTAAAATTGTTTAATCTCAGGCCCACATGACTGATGCTTAAAAAGAGATAATTTCCAGAACCAAGACTTGGTTGCTTAGATGACTGTCCAAACTTACTTGAAAGCAACATCAACACTGGACTGCTCTTCATCTCCAAATTATGCAAGAATTTCTCCAGTGTGATTAAATAGACAGTCAACAAAAAAACACTTTCTTTTACTACTTCCTACTTCTGAACAGAATGACTGAAAGATTAGTAAAATATGCTTCCTTTTTTTTTCATAGTGTACAACTCACTTTGATCATCCTTTGAGTCATGTGGATGTCTCACATAGCCACAGGTGAGAAAGTAAGATTTTTAAATTACAAGAAAAGCACAGTTGAAAAGTCATAAATACTAGCAGGACTTAAAGGCTTGTCTAATATCTGCAGTTATACTTCACAGTATTTGTATTCATTTAAACTGGCTAAGTTTTCAGATTACAATGTTTCCTTAATCTACTCAGAGGAAAACAGACTCCAATCACCATTCAAAAAGTAAACAGAAGCATAACCACTAATCATTACTTCAGTGTTTTAATCCCATGTCATCCATAGTTCATTTTTGTAACAACACTCTTACAAAACAAAGAACTGCAAATCAGCAGTAACAGAAATCAAAGCAAGTATTTAATAATTATTTGATCTACCAAACCTTCTAGCATCTTTCTAAAGAATCAGAGAGTCATTAAATATTTTTGCTACTCTAATTTTGTAATTGCCACATGACTTCTGTTTCTAGAAGAAGGCTTCACAGCAAACTGGTATAACTATGTCCAGAATCCAACAGAAGAGAAAGATTCCTTCCTTTTCACATTCAAATTTTAAAGACAATTTCCTCTTTATATAGTAAACACAAGGGTAGGAGAAATAGCCTCCCCAAATTCTGAGCGAAGAGGAGAACCAAACATGTGGCAGGGCCTCACAGTGCATTTAAAAGGAGTTTGCAGGGGAGAAGACAGAAGCAGTACAGAACTGAAAGTCAAAAGTCAATTGAAAGTCAAACTGCAGTTTAGAGTGTGACGTGGAGAGGGTTTAGCAGATGTTTGTTTCATTCAGAGATTTTGCTAGTAAATGCAGTAACAAATTGTTCCCTTTCAGAAGAAAGGTTCCCACCAGTTTGTTTCTCAATAAACACCCGAGAAAT
>JAWWES010000094.1:44369811-44383618 GCA_035583135.1 Lophotriccus pileatus
GAACTAGAGACAAGTGTGGGGTAGGGCTCGAGAAGACTTTGCTATGGTAACCCATCTCCCTCATCCAAGCATGTATCTTGTTGTCATGGTATTCTGCGGTACTTAATTTCTTCCCATCCACGTACGCAGAGTCCCAAGCACATTTTATCTCACGAAGGTAGCCCTGGACAGCTTGGTTTCCGTCTCATCTGCACCCACCTCTGCACAGGCACCAATGTAACGAACAGCTGCAGAACTCAGAATTCGAACCACAGTACCCATATTACATCACAGTTCACTAGTGACCAAAGCACGACTTTGGCTAGATTTGTAAGGCAAATCAGTTAATCAATGCAAGTTTTATTATCCACAGTGCCGTCCTTTGAGCTATACTTCCAAACAGGGTTCCACCCTGTCAAGTCCCTCCATTTGATTAGTGTTGGTGTACTGGGGCTCCCACCACAGCAATGCCATGCTTTCATTAAAGCCAAAGCTTTCACTTCCTGAGTGTTGTACCTTGTCCCTGAGGGACTGGCATCTCATTTTTGCTTGTAATACACAGATACTTATAGTCTCAGTTAGTAGGACACTGCTCTCATGCTGTATGGGTTGGTTGGCCAAATTACACAATGTTGGTTTACATGCTGGCTCTATGGAACAAATACATTTCAAAAGATATGGTGACTGTCTTTCAACACCACTGAATGATGACACATTTGGTGAACAAACCTTGGAATGTTGTAATTTCATATCAATATTTTTTATTTCTGCAGGAGGATGTTTAGAATATTTAGTCCTTTTCCCGTTGAGGTGACTCCTCATCAGACTGAAAACAGTGAAAAATTGGCTCAACCAAGATTTAGCATGCTGTGTATAAACACATATATTACACATATTTTGTAAAATATGCATTATACTTGTATGACAATCTTTGTCACAGCTTTGGACATTCTCTACGACATAACCATGTAGTCTGCCTTCAAGCTTCGCAATATTCTCCATGTCCAAAAATTTTCCCAGCACCAGGAGATTTTTACCAAGCAAAGCTTGCTTCAGGATTGTCTCTTATTTTCTCTAAGTTGTGATCCAGGCACCTAGCTCCTCCCTTGATTACACCATTCCCAAGACCATCATCCCCAATTCTCCCAGCTTCTAGGAATAAAAGTAATAAATCCCGTTATTCTGCTTTTTAGGACTTCCCACATATCTCACTTGGCTTTCTCTTTTTTAGTTATCTTTTGGAATTCCATTTCCCTCACCCGGATTTCTTCCATATGTGCCCAGACACCTGGTTTGGTTTCCAAAGAAAATGCTATTATTTTTCTGAGGCTGAGGGCAATTGATGATCAGTTAGGAAACCTGCAAGGCCCTGGGAGCTTCACTGGCCATTGTAAGCACCATGGAAGAACTGACAAGATCCGTGCTTGAGTCTCTATGCCAGCACCAGGACAGGACACATGAAAGCAAAAACACTAAAGTAAGATTCCAGCCCCAAACTGCACACAGTGGTATAGCCAGGAGCAGATACTTTGGGAAAAGCACCATCTCTGTGTGGAGTAATGGGCAGAGATGGAAAAGAAGAGGTGGGTAAGACAAGACTGGCTAAACTATGGTGTTTCTTTGCTTTGCAGATTTTCATTATATGCTATAAAGTGGAAGCAAACTACTGGCTTGCAAAAGAGGAATGGCAAGTAGTGGTGGACAGATAGCACAGCCTTCAACAGCAGGTTGGTCCCTCTGTCCGTGTTGGGCACTTCGTGTCAGCACCTGGGGCTGGTCTCTCTCTTAGTATGGTTGGAAAGGTCCCTGGGGGGGCTGTTACATTGCTGCTCCCACCTTGAAGGGATTTCATAGTGGATCTGGGAATGACCCATCCTGGGATGGGGACCTTCTCCTTACACCATGTCCAGACTGCTCCTGGCTTTTGATAGGAGGTTTGGGATAGACCGAGGACTACACAGCAATCCCCTATTACATACCCTCAGTGAAACACTACCCCTTGTCTCCTATAGAGGAAATCGCAGCTTTTCTCAAAGTTTTGCAGGTAGTTTTCTTCTTTTCTTCTTCTCACTCTCCTGAGCATGTTTCATTGCAGGTTTCAGATGCAGAGTAGTGGGCCATGTACATAACTGAACAAAGGGAGGATCAGATCATCCTTGAGACCCACCAATAACAACTGGGTCTGCTGCACACCTGACAACTATGTCCTCTGGAAGGGAAAAGAGACCCTGTCAACAGGACTAATCAGGAGACAGGGGAGAATTGAGCACAGCTTCCTTTGATAAATCCCTACATGGGAACCTATCACCAACACATAAGAATTTGTATTTTCATGAGACTTTCTGCCCAGACAAGCTAGGTGGCCATTGCTGCTGGAGCACTGCAGCAGCAAATCCTATTTATAATTTCTATGCTATTTTGAAACCAGATTTTATCTAAAAGTCACATGCATAAGATATGCATTTGGGTTGAATTTATTTCAATGAATAGGTTTCCCTGCTTGACAAGGGGTTCAAAAAATGGTGGGGAGGGAATTCAGTAAAAACAACAAAAGCAACCAACCAAATAAAAACCCAACCTGCCTCCAAAAAAAAAAAAAGCTAAAAAACAAGCACACAAACAAAAGCCAAACCAAAAAAACACTCCAAAACAATAGCAACTAATAATCCCAAACAGAAAAACAACAGAAAAAGCAAAGGACAAACCACACCTTGCAAATCCCCAAAACCCAAGCAAAACCCGTCTGTCTGCATCAGTCTGTGTGCTGACACTCTCAGCGGTGCCTGGAGAGACGGACATGGATAACTTCTGTCACTCAGGAACACTTTTTTGAGTTGAAATTTGTCATGTTTATATATGAACCACGCTGTACCACCTGTGTTCTCGCCTGAGTAATTTCAGCAAATCGAGGCAAACCACTTTTACTGATGTTGTGTCTCTATTTTCTATCAACACTGTGCATGAGGCACAGGCTTTTCTGATTTCCCATTCAGGGGCTCATCTGTGCCTCCCAAACTGGTCTAGATCGTTGTGGGAAGTGGATTTACAAACCCTGAAATCCCCTGCAAAGACATGATGATGAGGATGGGGCTGATTCCACCCAAGGATCTCATGGGATGGGCATTTTGGGGTGGGCATGTGTCAGATGGAGGTATCGTGTTTCTCCTCACCTCCTGCTGTCATTGGGTAGAGCTGGAAAGGGTTTTTTTTGCAAAGCCACTTGTGTTTGGCATCGCATCTATGAACCTCAAAGCCCTTGGCTTTCAGTGTCCCACACCCTTCACCCATCTCTTGCAGGGAGGTGCCAAACCTGCAGAACAAAAATTACATTGCTCAAGAGGAGGAAACTTTCCCAGACTTGCAGAAAAGAAGAGGTGGCGGGGGTTCTCCTGCTCTTTTCCTGCACTGTCTCATGATGCTGCACCATTTCACTGGTGGGTGCCCAGATTTGAGAGGAATTGGTGTGCACACAGTAAGATCTGTGAGGAGCATATGTGGAGCATGAAAAGCCGTGTTGCTGCATAGGTCTGATGGGAGCTGTGGGGTTACTGTGCTCTGCCATGGTACCCCAGCTTTTGGTCTGCAGAGCTTTGGCAGGGGGAACATGAGATCATTGCATAGAAAAGCTGCTTTTTACACCAACAGGCTGTGGATACACTCACATTTTGGGATTGAAAGGTGTGTCATCAACCCATCTTCACTCCTTCTGATGCGACCTCAATCCAATCCACATCGGAGGTGGGCTTTTGTCTGTAATAACCTTGATGTGCTCCTGGAAAATAGAGGTGACCAGTTGCTCCCAAAATCTCTCTGTGGATGGCTTTGTGGGGTGCAAAGCTGTGGAGTAAATCTGACTTCCAAACTGATGAGACACGAATGTCCCCCTGCTTTGAATGCTTTCCCAAACCCTCCTGCTGCTAGGTACTTTTTGCTTCCCTGCCCACCTAAACCCCAGGACTTTTGGATACTCTTCAAGCCTTCTTCCTATTTACCCTTTCTTTCTTTTCCTGGAGCACCACCAGCTGAGAGTCTTGATTTTTGCAGCTTTTTGTGCCTTGAGTCCAGTTTCCCAATTCCTCAGAAAGCCATGGAGCTGCCAGTCTTGGGGACACAGCTTGCAGCCAGCATAGGCTGCAAGAGAAGAAAAAGCCATGAGACACCCTAAAGCGTGGCCAAGGTCTTCCCCAGCCACCAGCTGAAGGCATTAAGGGCTTCCCCATCCCACACCCTGGATCTTTTCCCATCCTTCAGTTTTTTCATATCATTGTTGTTTTTGCTGCTCAGCCACCAGACAGAAGGATTATGACTGCAACTGTGTGACCACAAGGACAAAAATGCCTGGTAGGGGGGAGGAAGGATGGTGACGAACCTCCTCCCTTGGGCTCACCCTGCTTCTCTGCAGAAGAGGGATCAGCAAAAATTGCATGGAAAAAATAATTTTTCCCTGCAACACTCTTCTTTGCCAAATAACCCTTGGTGGCCTTGCAGCCCCAAGGGTGTCCTTGCAGGAGAAACCCTCCACAAAGGTCTCATCTGAGCATTCCCAGCAGAGCCAGGAGGAATGGAGGATTCCCTGTGAGGCTCTCCACTTGGGGCTTGCAGAAATACCGCACCAGGGATGAAAACATACACTGCTCCTTCTGGTTCCTTCCCTGGATCTCACCACCTGGCTGAGGAACTCTCATCACCACTGTCTGCGGAGAGCCCTGAAAAACTTGGAGCAATGATTAGGGGTGAGAAACTGCAGACATTCGGGGATAAAAGCCAAAAACCCCATAAAACCAGGTTTCATTTTCTCACACAGTTAATTAAGCCAGCCTGAAAAACATGGCTTGTATCCTCCACGTTTGTTTAACGATGATGTTTTTAACTTAGAGAGAGCTTATTCTTGGTGGATGATGTTCCGTCTCTATGGGACAACCTTGTCCCCACCAAAGGCTGAAATCCTTGAAATAAACCCTGATATCCCCTCTCAGGCTGCCCTCTGGGGTGTGAGATGTAGGGAAGAGCTGATTACTCACCCTGCACACTCAGCACCACCACCAGATCAGCAGGATGAACTGCCCCAGCCCTCTGGCTTTGAGGAGGAGCCCATGCACCATGGACAGGAGACAGGAGCTGAAAGAGGCCACATGTGCTTTTAAAATGACACATGAAAAAGCTGAGGTTTTAGAGGAAAAAGAAAAAGCCCCTTTGTCAAGCTGGTGAGTTTGAGCAGAAGTTTATGGCTTCTTTGCTTCCTTTAAAAGAGTAAATCACCGCGGATGAGGCCTAGAGTGAGGGCATCACCCACGGATGGTTTCTCAGGTGGTGGAGGGGCTGCAGGAGCCTCAGAAGCTGCTTTGGGCACCCAGTGGCAGAGCTCGAGAGACCTGAAACCTTCTGAAATTGGCTTAATTTTAGAGCTCCCAGCAGAGCAGGGAGTCAGTGAGACACAGGTCTCCACAGCCCTCATCTCCACGAGTACTCTAGACAGGATCTCAGCAGCTTTCCTTCCCATTCAGGTGTGTTGGCTCCTGGACCCATTTTGCCTATAAAGAGTCTCAGAAGCAAAACTGTTCTACTTCCATATGTTTGTCAGCATCCCCCATCCCCTTCTTGCTCTTTTTCCTCATCTTTTCAAGCCAGAATCCCACCTTTGAAGACATTTAGCCCATCCAGTGTTCTCCACAGCCTTGGAAACCTCAACATGGGGATGGAGAAGCAAGCAAACCCAAAAGCAAAAAACCCCAAAAGTCTTCCCAAAGCTTGAAATAACAATTTTTCCCCAAAACAGGACTTACCATGACGTTTCTCATCAGGAGAAGAACCATCTCTAAGATGCCTTAAATCAGCATAAACAATTTCCCCAGCCATGGCCACTCAGAAGGTTACAGGGGCAGCCAAAAACTGACACTGTCCTTGGACAACCTTTTGCCTTGCGACCTATGGACTCATGCCTGCATCCACCTCCAGGAAATTATATTGACCAGGACTTTTATCTGCTTTTTTTCACACATATATATATATATATATACACATATATACATATATATATATATATACACACATACATATATATATATACATACATATCTATGTATATATATTCTATAGCCTTCCCTTGTAAATGACAGGTAGTGAGGGACTGGGCGTCCTCCAGCCAGGAGAGGAGATGGCACATCTGGAGTGGGTGGCATGCCTGCAAATGTAGAAACACCTATGGGTTTGATGGTTGTGTAAAACATCTGTGAAAGCATGCAGAAATTAATAAAAAGTAATTTAATAAAGCCTTTAAATAAGGTTTTTCAGGGTAAGGCTGAAGCATGTCAGGGGCTGGATCAGCGTGGCCACATGCAGGTAATTAGATGAGGAGGAGGTAGATGGCATTTGGTGTTTCTTCTCCAAAATATGAGCTGAGAGTGACTTGGGATGCCTTTTGCTCTCTGTGACTTTTTCTGCTGTTTTTGACACAATATTTGGCCTATGTTTTATCCTGCGCCAGAGAGATCCAATGTGGTCAAGGGTTGCCCAGCTCCTGTCCTTACTGCGAGGAGGTGAGAGTCTGGATTTCCTGCAGGCTGCTACTGAATTTTATTATTTTATTTTATTTCATTTTATTGCTTTATTTTATTTTGATTTTGAGTTTTCTCCTGCAAACCCATCCCTCCCACTCCGATGTGTACTTTTACACCATCTAGACCCATGTTTCCTCCCACATTTGGGACACCTTGGCCACTGCATGGAATGACCACCAATTCCCAGTCTGTGCTGTCCTTTTTCCCTCCCTTTGTTCATTTTTTTTGGTGTTAACCAAGGTTTTGGCCACTGCTGTAACATCCCCCAGCAGCACCTTTTTGTAGAGTTAAACCCAATGTTTTTTTCCTGAGGCACCCAGAAAACAGCAAGAGGAAAAGTAGAAATTTGCTCCAAAACATGCCAACAGCAAGACATGGCATAAAAAGAGGATAAACCCAAAGGTCCCAGAAGGAAAAGCACTGCATTATTTTATTTTTAATTAATATTTTATTTTACTTTTTTTTTTTAAATATTTTTATCTCGTGTTTATTTTTATTTTATTTTCCACACACAGCCTCTGTTACCCTCACAGAAAGTTTTTGTAATCAGCTGCTGTCAGTCAGCTTTCCTACCCTCTGCAAAAACAGCTGTTCCAGCAGTGTGTGACCACTGATTACAAAAAAAACCTCAGAAATATAAAATAAAGTAGGTTTTAGGGTAAAATCCTGCAGTTGGGTAGCTTAATTGCAAGAGCACTTATTTTTTATTTTTCTATATTTAAAAAATGGTAAAATTGGCTGAAGGGAACTGCACTTCATCCCTTAAGTCCCTTCTGGGGTGCCTCAACATCCCAGGGCAGAGCGATCCCCAGCAGCATTCCCCCCTCCTGCACACCAAAAAAAAAGCACTTTTGGATAATCTGTCCTCCCCAGCTGGGGAAAAGCAGGAAAAGATGTTGAAGTGGATGCAGGGTGGAGCTGAAGGGGAACCCCTGGTTTGGTGTGTGGGCAGGCAGGTGGCCCTGGGGCAGGCAGCCCCATAACCCTGTAGGAGGTGTAGGAAAACCCCTGGGAAAAAAACTATAAAAGAAACCAAAATAACTTTTTTTTCATACTGTGTTTCTGTTTCTCTTCACTGGAGAAGGTTGTGCCTCATCATCTGGCATGTTCCCACCAGGTGAGGGGGCTTGGAATGAGAGATAGAGGGGAGGTGGTCTTAAGTTTTAATTGTGGGAGAGAATTTCGATTGCTGGGAGAAGTTTTAATCGCTGGAGAAAATTTTAGTTGGGGGAGAAAATTTTAACTGGGGGGAGAAAAGTTAACTGTAGGAAGAAAACTTTAGTTATGGGGAGAAATTTTTTTTGTGGGCATAATTTTCAATTAAGGGGATTTTAATGGGGGAGATTATTTTAATTGGGAGGAGGAAACTAGTTTGAGGCTGAAAACTTTAATTTTGGAGAGAGAAGTTTAATTTTGGAGAGAAAATATTAACTGAGTGGAGAAGATATTAACTGGGGGAGAAAACCTTATTGGGGAGAAAGGTTTGCAGAGAGGAAACTTTAATTATAGGAAGAAAATTTTAATTGCAGATATTTTAGTAGGGGAAGAAGATTTTAATTGAGGAAGAAAGCTTTAATTGGGGGTGAAAGTTTGATTGTGGGGAGAAAACTTTAATTGCAGGGAGAAAGATTTAAATGAGGGGAGAAAAGTATTATTAGGGGGAGAAAACTAATTGAGGAGAGGAAACATTAATTGGGGGAAGAAAACTTTAATGGAGAGAAGTTGGATTGGGGGAGAGGATTTTAATTGCAGGGAGTAGATTTTAATTGTGGGAGAAAACTTCAACTGGGGGAGAAATGTTTAATTCCAGGGAAAAAAATTTAAATATAGGAAGAAAATTTTGAGAGCTGACAGCCTTTATGGCACCTCTGACAGATGGAACTTTGCTTGGCAGGTGAAGCAGGAGCAGCCGTAGACGTGGAACCCCAAAAATGGAGGAAATGAGAGATTATTCCAGATTTTTGGGCATGGAAAGGAGCAAGAGGGCAGGTAACTGTAGGGCAATGAATTGAAGAATTGCTGGGTTTGTTTTTCTTTTTAATACTTCTGTAATTTGAGAACAAAGCCCAGCTGAAGTAAGGTTGTAAGGGGGCGGGGGAAAGCTTCTTCTAGCACTTCCCTTGAGGGAAAATTTTTGTCACTCAGCAGATGGAATTTTTGCTCTAAACAGCCCCATTTCAGACACTGTGGGTTATTTTCCTTTAGGAGTAACCCTTCCTGAGGCACTCAAGTAACTGATTCTTTGGGTATATTTTTGCACCAATATTCTAATTTTTTGATTTATTTTGGATGAGAATGAAGAAATTTTTGAAGAGCTGAACTGCTAAAAGGCCCCAGAAAGAAGTTTGGTCTTTAAATGAGACTTTGACACATTGGCAATATATTTATTAATTTCTTCTTTGCCTTCAACACTGCCCTGTTTCAGGTCTCCTGATTTTGCTCCCATCTCTATCATCATCTTGGTCCACAATAAGGTAAAAAAAGTGGCTTTGGGAGTCTTTTCCATTATCTCAGTCTTCTCAACCAGGGACTAAGATTTTTGGGGAATTTTTTTTTAATTTAGTAAATACGTTGATTTTTCTTATTTGCGGATTTTTTTTTATTTGTCAAGATATTTATAGATGTATATATATATTAATTAGCTGGCATATTTGGTTTCTGACTCACTTTCTAATAACATTTTTCCAGGAAGAAGAGGGGAAAGGAGACTTTGTCCCGTGAGATTTGGTTCATGTCATAGATGGGGACAAAAATGGAAAAGCTTAAACAAAAAATGGAGGTAGTCACACAGGGTGAAACCACTAAGATTTTTAGGTAAAACTGCTAGGAAACAGATTTTTCTTTGTTCATAGTGAAGGGAAAGAGCATATTCTGGATCACAGAACCCAGAGATTGAAGCTCCACGACTTGGATAATTTTCAAGAATCAAAGTGTCTCAGTTAAGGTAGAGGAAAAAAACTCCCCTGAACTTTAATAAAGAAGTAGAACCCAGAAATTAAAGCATGATTTTAATTATGGTACATTTCAGGAGTTTCAAGCTGGAGCTGTGGAGGAAACTCCCCATAGAGTTCCCATAGAAAAAAAAATTATTCCACGTGGAGAAGAATTTTTTATATTTCTCATCCAAAATGACACCAAGTCCCCCTGGCATGGGGAAGAAACTAACCTGTCACCATCTGGACATGAACTGGAGTATGTTGCTCCCCTGGGAGCCCTCTCAGAGTTACTAAAGGTCTGTTCTCCTGCAGGTCACAGCCTGGAGATGAAGCCAGAGGCACGTGTCGCCTGCCAGGTGATGCTGGCAGTGCTCTTCATGGCTCTGCTTGTCACAGCCATCGCTTTTGCAGGTGAATGTCAAGGTTTAATCTGACGAGGAATGTCTCTGAGATATTTTGGGTTGTTGCACATGTGCCAGATCTACCTCCACTTCTCCTGTGGAAGACAGAGCCCACCCAAGCTGCTGTCCTCTCCAGGAGAGAGACATTTCAGAGCAGCCTTTCTACAGAAGACCAAACTCATCCCCTTGGTGTAGGAGCTGATGTCATCCAGAAATCCTTAGAAAATCAACAGGAAGAGCCATTTCATACATACAGCCAGCCACTCATAAGCATGGTTTTCAGAGACGAATGGGCCTAGAGGTATTGGCATGAGTCCACCAAGCTAAGAAGTATCCAGGAATAAGAGAATTTCTTTTCTGTCATTTTCACTACATTTGTATTAATGATAGCGAGAAACACCCAAGGACATATTTATGAATAGAACTATTCTGAAATTCCCCTTAAAACTGTGGTTTTCTGAAGGCTACCACCCTGTTTCTTTCTTTGAAGATGCAGCAACCATGTTTCTTGGCCAACACCACAAGCTGGGCCATGATTTGAGCTTATTTTCACCCACGATTTCTCTTGATATCTTAATTTTTCCTTTTACTCACAGCTGAGGCAGCTGCAAGACCTTCAGGGACCATGGGATGGAGGAACGACCTCTCCACTCAAGAGAGGCAAGGTGAAGGTGATGCTCCTTAACACTGTTCTATTTTTTAATGACAGTGCAGGCTTTTCAGCCTCATCCCCAGCCCTACTTTCAGTGCCCCTTTGACTGGATCAGATATAGAGGAAAATGCTACTACTTTTTGGAGGCTGAGGGGAACTGGACATCGAGCCAGGACAACTGCTCAGCACTTGGTGCTTCCTTGGCCATGCTGGACAGCATGGAGGACTTGGTAAGGAGACAAGAGGACACACTTAGCATTAGGAAAAAAATCCCAAGGCAACATATTTGACACCTCATGGTTTCTTTGACTGGCCTTCCAGGATCTCTGTTGGAGATCTGGGGCAAGAACTTGGGGAAGAGGGTTTTCTTGAGGGTTGGTCATCACAGGTCTCTTTAAATTCCTCACCAAAGCCAACTGCTGCAAGAACTCTAGGTAAATGACACATTTTGTTAGCAGATTGAAAGGTTCAAACCCCAAAGAAGCCCTAGAGCAGCACAAGCAATTGGTAAAATGGAGATTTTTGGCTGGAAGGAGGAAATAACCTTTTTTTTCCTCTTTTTTAGAGTTTTGTGATGAGATATAAAGGCATCTCAGAGCACTGGGTTGGCCTTTTGCGGAAAGATGAGGAGCAGCCATGGCAATGGGTGAACCACTCACTTTTATCATACCTGTGAGTCCATGTTTTTCATCATTACTTTGTTGGTTGGTGTTTCCACAGCCACAAAATATCCATTCCTTCTGGCACTTGAGGTGCATCCAGAGGTAGTAATGGGACAGTGATGTTTCAGAAGGGCAACACTGCATCTTGTTTCTCGCCCTGACCTAAGATATGGGAGTGGTGTGTTTGGTGAGAAAATACTGAGATAAGATTTTTTTATTGTAAGTTCTTTTTTTTCTTGCAAAGCTTTGGATTTCTTATTAGAAATAGAACTAAGTCAGCACCAGTGTTGCCATATTGATGCTGAATTATTTCTACACCTGTATAAGAAATATATATTGATATTTTGACATGTTGATGCCCACAAGGATGCCTGAGAACTGAAATGGGGGCAAGCCTACGTGTGACTTTTCTCCTTTTTTCCTGCCGAGCCTCTCTGAGGGGGATTGTCTCCTCTGTTCTTCCAGGTTTCAAATCCGCGGTGGTGGGCTCTGCGCTTACCTGGATGACAACGGGCTCAGCTCCTCCCCCTGCAGCACTGAGAGGAGCTGGATTTGTAATAAACCTGAGCTGCAGAGCTCAGGCAAGGTCAGTGGGATGAGATGGGCTAAAAACCTCTGTGTCAGCTCCTTGGGTGCTGCAGGGAGGGCTTCTCACACCCAGATACCTGCTGCACCATGAAAGAAAACCTCAAAAAGGCTTTGAATCCCCTGGGTGAGGGGTTCTTGAGGGTACCAGAGGACCAACAAGGTGTTGGTGGGAAAGGGCAACCTCTGGACACCCGTGTAAGGCAGTCCTACGGGTTCCTGGGGGCTAGGGCAGCCTTGTGGGGTCTTTTTAGGTCTAGGGCAACTTGGTGAGAGGTCAAATGCAGACGCCTCCTGCTTCTTAGAAAAAAAAATTTATTATATTCTGAGAACATGTATATCAATTGCATGTTAATTACTTGGAAATACATCTCGAGCATGGAAAGAGTGGCGGAAGTGAGTGTGAGTACATCCTTGTGATGACAAAATCAGTTTTAAAATGAGGCAGCAGCTGGCATTAATGCAAAGCCTACAAAATTTAAGATTTTTAATCTGCATTGGAAGCCTGGCCAGTGATGGGCATTGGGGTCAGCAAAGGAATTATCAGAGAAGGCTATCTGGGAGGAAAAGTCGAGTTTTTAGGTCAAAACCAGTTCAGTGAATCCCAGGTCCTGTTAACAAGCTTTGGATGAATTTAATGACAGTGGCTTTGAGATGAGACAAGATGTCCTGAGCTCAGACTCAAAATCCCCTGGACATAACCCAAAATAAAGACATTTAAGATAAAGGTAGGACCATGAGTTGAGGTGGAAATGACTCTAAGACCTGGAACAGAAGACTTGAAGAACATCAAGGAGCATTTCAACCACCATGGTGCAATCTGCTTTGGAAGGAGTCTGTCAGTGCATCAGCCTTTGGGGGACAGTTTAATAGTTGAGAGGAGGACACAGAAGTAGGGGAAGACCTTCTCTCCACTGAAGGAAGCCACAGGGAAGGTGAAGATGCACTGGCGGCTGCCAACAGCATAGAAGGAGACCTGTCCCACCTCATAGTCCAGGTAGACCCCAATCTCCCCATTGAGGAGTGGGATGGAGGTGTTGGATGGAGCTGTGAGGGCAACACAGAGCTCATCGTACTTCTGCAAGCCCCAAATCTCAGTGCTGGGCTTGAAGAGGACCCGGCCTTTCCTCTGAACTGACTCCCGGGCCACCCCCACGGCCCAGAAGCGCCCATTGGCCTCCACCTCCCAGTAGTGACGGCCCGAGGTGAAGCCCTCAGTGCCCAGCATGCACGGGTCTGTGTCGAACCGGCCAGGACCCTCGGGCCACCGGTGCTGAGGTCTGCCCCAAGTGGCCTCTTTGAGGTCCTCGGAGAGGATCACCTCAGGGCCCACTGTGGCTGGATCCAGGGTCACATCCACTGAAAAGCAAAACAGAGGAGGGATCAGAAGCCACATTTAAGTGTAGAGAAGGCACCCAAAAACCTGACCCAAAAGTCACTGCTAACTTTTCAAGGAGAAAGGGAGAGGAGGAGCAAGGTTAGAGATTGAAGAGTGAAGAAGTGGAGGTTGGAGATGGAGGATATCCAGCTGAGATATATAGATATATATAGAGAGATATATAGAGAGATATATAGCTGGAGATAGAGAAGTCAAGAAAAGGAGGCTCTCCAGTTGAGACTGTAAAAGGAAGAGACAAAATATGGATGCTGGAGATGGAGGATCTCTGGGCCAGGTTGGAGATGGAGGAGTCAAGACATGGAGGTTGGAGATGGAGGACCCAGGGAAACAGAACGTGGAGCTGGAGAATCTCCAACTCATTAGACATCTCCAACTGATATTCTCTCTCTATTTTATACATATATATATATTCTACTGCATATTTACTGACTGTTCAGCATAGGGAGGGTGCAAACTCAGCATGAATTCCCACACAGGATTTTCCCCCTGTGGGAGGAGTATTGTCTGATTTGGTTGGTGTGCCAAGACACAGGACTGGGATTGGCAGGGCAGGCAGAGCTGCTCCAGGACCAGGCAGAACAAGACTGGCACACATTTCCAGCCCCAGAGCTGCTCCTTTGTGTCCAGGAGGGATGG
>JAWWES010000094.1:44383718-44399124 GCA_035583135.1 Lophotriccus pileatus
AGAAAGAAAGAAAGAAAGAAAGAAAGAAAGAAAGAAAGAAAGAAAGAAAGAAAGAAAGAAAGAAAGAAAGAAATCAATCAAATTATTATCCTACAAACAGCCACGTATCAACTTTCTGCCCACTTTTATATCAGGAAATGGGCTCAACCACCACACTTAATCAAAATAATTCAAGAAAATGCCAATTTTTTTCACTAACAGTTGTAACAGAGCTTGGTTCATTTATGGAAAGACCCATGGAGATAGGTTAAATCCATTAATTTCCTAGTGACTATGAAGGGAACATGAGGAGCACATTCAGATGGACCCATCTACCTTGTAGGTATTATTATAACCCAAAATCCCATTCCTTGTTCTGGCTCAGGGCTGAATCTGTCTTAAATACATCTCTGCCTCCACCGTTCATCAACCAAATCTGACAAGGTTTATTTGAGTGAGGAAACTCCTTAGAATTGGGATAAGCCAAGTCTACCTCTCAAGTCCAGAGAAATCCTCTGAGGGGGGGAGAAATTTCCTGCTGGCCCCCAAGAAAATGTGTGCAAGGGAGATAAGAGCTGGTGCTGAAGGGCCTAAAATCCATCCTCCAGAACCCAGTGTGGAGCTTTGCATGCAAAATGCCTGCACTAAAGAGCCCTGGAAATGACTAATAAAGCCCAAAAATGGTTGAATAAATCACGCTGTAATGGTTGACAATGAACAGGTTGTTTCATTTCCTTGTGTTTATTTCCTCAGCAAATCTGCAGAAAGGGGGATTAAAGCAGCAGGGGATGAGTAAAGTGGGGAAAAGGTAAGAAAATCACCCTTTAATAAAGATAAAAGCAGGAGCCATCCTGTTTCTCACCCAGCTTTCCCCAGACGGATTGTTATGAACAAATATTACCATGACCCTCCACTGCAAAACACTATGAAAACTGAAACAAAGACCCTGAGGTCAAAGCAAGGGTAAATCCACTTTCCTTCCTGCGTTGACGGGATGGAGAGAAAGCTCAAAATCCCCCTTTTCCCCAAAAAAAGACAGCAGGTTGATATAACCACCTATCAGCACTGCGAGTTCCCCCCTCTCTCAAACCTTTTTGGTGTTTTCCTTGGTGTCACTGGTGTTGTTTTCAGGTTGCTTTTCCTTCACTGGCTGCTTCTCCACTGGGTTTGTTTCCACTTGGAATTTTTTTCTCCCCTCTCTGGCACAGGCTCAGCCAAAGCTCGGTCCTGTCTCTGCCTCTGCCAGCTTTTATCGCCAAGAAGGGAGGAGCCCTCCAATCTCTCACCTGCAGAAGGGGCCATGACGTGCTTGGACACCTCCTGCACCCTCTGATTGCACCCTTTTCCCCCATTTCAAGGCTATTTACTTTCTGGACGCAGGCGCTGGAGAGGGAAGGGAGGAAAATTAAGACTGCAAAAAATATGCATTACTGCATGTCACCGCTAGGAAGAAATTGGTTAAATTTTGCCCCCTAGCGTCCCAAATCTGGCTCCGTCCCCTTCTGCACAACGGAACTGAACAAGGCAAAGCAGGGACAAGGCTGAGGGGAGCTTCCAGATGAGGGATTAGACAGCAATGCCTAGAAATGGGACAACCTGGGAGAGATAAAACATGTTTAAAGACAGCTGTGGGTGAGGAAATTTGATTTTCCCACTGGGGCGGGTTGTGCTGGGAGCTGAGCGCAGGAACACCCAAGGGCGGTTTGAGGGCAGACAGCTTCACCCAGTGCCGCTGCATTCCTGTCTCCTCACTGGGAAGGCAGCGGGGCCACAGCAGTGGCACAAAACCTGCACTCTGAGACCAGCCACAACTTCCTCTCTTGGTGCTGAAGAGACAAAAACCCCTTGGGGTTGCATGGGTGCTGGAGGTAATGGGTGAACCTCCACAGACGGTGGTCATGAAGATTTTTGGGGGACCTGCAGAGACCTGCAAGGTGAGATCAACTTCCTAAGACCTATCAGGCTCCGCTCCCCCCACCTCCCCTTCCCTCCTCCTGGAAAAAAAGGTGCAAAATGAAAATATTTTAATTTCTTGGTGGGAAAGCAAAGCTCCAGTGCCTGGTTTTGGTTATGCGAGAAACATAAAGTGAGTTGATCCCTGCTTTCTAGGGAAGGGAGCAAGGGGGCTTTTTTGGAAGATTATTTGCTTTCCTCACCCAAATAATTTAAGATTTTAAAGATGGAATTATACAAATGATCTGGGATGATCACTTACACTTTTAATAATTTTTTACTTTTTTGTATATTCAGGAGAAAATTCAGTCTCACGTGCAATCCCTAAGGAAGGTGTTGGCACAGTTTCTACACTGTAAAGTGAGCAAAGAGAAGCGGCACTGGGCCTACCTGCTACAGGAGGCCTCTTGGTGTTTTGACAGCCCAAATGGGTATTTATTTTTCCCCAAATCCTCTGGAAGAAACATGCAGGGGATACCCATACGTCCATGAGATATCCCAGTGCTCTGCACAGCCTCAAACCTGGCTGGAGTGGTTGGTGCAGATCCTTGGCAGATTTGACCACCTCCATGTGCAGGTTCTTATTTTCCACACGTTAAATCACTTGGCAGCTGGAGGCCAAGCACTTGCCCCAGATGAGAGCACTCCTTACCCAGTCCTTCCAAAGTGCTGCCTATGAGATCCTAACCCTCGCCTCCCCACCCCTTTCCCCCCCTTTTTATTTTTAGGATGTTGGGATCATCCTAAGCAGGTATGTGGAAACTCATCACTTCCCGCCCTTGTCACCCCACCTGTGGAGAGGGGCTTAAATATCCCTTGTGTGATATCCATCTCTGTCATTTATCTTCCCACTTGGAGTGAAATGAGGCTTCACTTCCCCGCTGGACTCCCCACAGAGCTTGAAAAGAGCCTGAGCTCCTGCTGCTGCCAGTGGAATGCTCTGCAGGAGGCCCTGGAGGAGTTCAGAGGTATCTGGGGAGAATTCTCATATTTTAGGAGAATTTGGAGGCATTTTGGGAGGAATGCAGAGGTATTTGGGATAATTCAGTTATTTTTGTCATGACTCAGAAATACTTGAGGGGAACTCAGAATTATTTTGGAAGGAATTCAGTTGTATTTTGGGATAATTCAGTTATGTGTGGAGAAGCCGGAAGGAAGAAGAGGTTGTCCAAGGGAAGGCAGCAGCAGGCTCAGCACCCACTCACTGCTGATGTCCTTTCCTCCTCCCAGGCATGTGTGCCTGCATGAGTCTCCCTGCAGCGAAGGCAACCCTGGAGCCTGGCATGGCCCGTCTCCCACAGCTCTTGGCAGACAGAAAAAGCATGCGGTGGGATAAGGAGGAGAAGCAGGATGAGGCTGGAGAGGCCCAGCGAGGCTAGGAGCCAGCTGGCACCTGACAGGGGGTCACCGCCCAGAGATGCAGGACACAGATGCAATAGCTGGACTCTGAAAGATGCTGTCACAGCCCAGAGCCCCGGGTGCTGCCCGTGTTCCCCGGGACACAAATGGTTTCCTGTCGAGCTTCCCTCACAGCTCAGATCTTGTCACAGAACAAGATCTGTCCTGCCCCAAATTTACTGCCAGCAGTTGCTCTGCTGCTTTAACAAGCAGTCTTGCGCTGCTGCTCAACACGGAGGTCAGGAAATAAAAAAATAGGAAAGACTCAAAAAAAATTTCATGAGTCTGTGCAGAGGATAGATATTACGGCATTTATTGCTTCCGCAGGCTAGGAGACAGCAGCAGGAGAGCGAGAAGCAGCGGGATACATAGGTCCGGATCCTTGGGCGCCGAGCGGCAGACCTGTCCCGGTGCCTAAGAGCTCGGGGGACTTGACTGAGAACACCATGCCCCGCTCCTCCCCGCCTCTGGAAGCTTTCCCCGCTCTGGCTGTCGCCTCTCAGCCCGGCGCGGTGCAGGGCCTGTGTGGGACGGGGAGGATCGATCCGGGCCGCGCCTCGCCCGCCCTTCGGTGCCCGCCCCTTTTCAGATGAGGCCAGTGGCCAGTCCCCGCTGCGGCTCTTTAATTCTATTTATTTTATTCTGTTCCATACATTCTGTTCACACTTCGCCCTCTTCTCGGTGCAGCCCTTCTAGCGACACCTGACAGCCGCCCTGACAGGTCTTTCAGTGACACGAGGTGACGGTCACGCCTCGGCGCGGCTTTTAGAGACTCGCCTGATCAGCCACCCCTCCGTGCAGCCGGGCCACCACCGCCTGCGCGTCTGCCCCAGGGCGGCCTCCCTGCGGCATCGGTGGGCTGGGCTTCCATCCACCGAGAAAAAAACAAACTCTGCTAAAACGATACAAATTACCCCAGAAAGCGAAACCGTTGCAATGCACGTGGGCACTGAGGTGCTGCGGCTCCAAGAGCTGTTTTATTGGCCCTTCCCCACTCCCTTGTGTAGGCCGAGATTCCTCTTGAAAAAGGACAGTAAGTACCTGAAATAATTAAGAATTAATTAAGCATGAAGTTGGTGTGCCGTTAACTAAATTTTCAGGCATTCCTAGAAAAAAGCATACTAAAAAAAAAATAAAAAAGGAAAAAACACCCTAAAATCCTTTCTTTCTGCCCTGAGATATCAAACTTTGGATTTGGTCTCGGTTCCTCCCGTTTCGTCCTATCCCGTTCTATCGTGCTCCCCCCACTGCACCTCAAAGTGTGTTTTATCAGCCTTATTCATAACTGATTAACATTTTAAAAATTATTTTTACGAGGGTTTAGTTATTTTTATAATTCTATACTAAAATTTGCAATTAAACATATTATATTTAATTATATTTTTATCTATATTATATAAAATACACTGAAACAGTTAACATTTTTATAACAATTAAAATAAATATATAAAAATTACATTCATATTATGCTAGATTATATATATTTAACACACTTCTGTTATTCTATAGAAGCGAAGCTTCCACATCCAAGACCCTCGTTTGCTTCAGTTTCCGAATTAATTTTATTGCAAAACTTCATTAACATTACACCCTCATGGAATTTCTGCTCTAACACCACCTCCCCCAACAGATCCTGAACCTAGTTCTTTTATTTTTCCCCCTTTGCTTCTTATTTTTCCCATCCAAATTGGGTGCTGATGGACAAGGGTGGGATTTTATTTCACTTTAATATCCCACTCCCTGCCCTCGTTCCCCGGCTGATATCCACATAAGCTCCGCGGACCTCTGCTCACTTGCCACATTCCTGCTTTAATCCCTGTTTTCTGCAGCCACCCTCTGGCCGCACTTTGCTTCCCCCGCTGCAGCCGGAGTGGCAAAAATTTGCCTTGTAAATGATTCACACCTCCTAACGCCCCCCTCTCCGCCCTCGCTATCGCTGCCTGTTTTCACTTCTGCCCTTGAATCCTTGCTGGCCTTGTTCTTGGAGGCGGTTTCTTCACTCGGGCAGCGGGACAATGCGATCAGCCCCATGTTGCTTCTGCCAGGCGGGTCCCGGATGCCGACACCGGGGTCCCGCCCCGTCGCCACTTCCAGGAAAACCCTGGCCAGGCCCCTTTATGTGCGCACTTCCCCGAGTGCGCTTTAGAAACAACCATGGCTGCGGGAAATGCCGTCAGATACCTTCAGGAGGAAACCACGTGCGCTGTCTGCCTGGACTTCTTCCACGACCCTGTCATGATCCTCACCTGCGGCCACAATTTCTGCCGCCGTTGTCTCGATGGTTGCTCGGTGGATGCCGCCGGGCCTGGTTCCTGCCCGCAGGGCCGGGTCCCTTTCCCGCACGGCGGTTTCGGTCCCAACCGGCAGCTGGCCCATGTGGTGGCTGCCGTCCTGGAGCTGGACGCGCCGGCGGCGCAGGAGCTTTGCTGTGAACACCAACAACCCCTCACTCTTTTTAGTCACCGGGATGGAATCCTCGTCTGCGCTGCCTGCGCTGAGCATAGCGCTGAGCCCGCCGTGCCCTCGAAGAGGCCGCTCGCTGGTACAGGGTGAGCGAATCCCTGTCTCAGACGCTCTCTTCCTGCCTGAGAGACGCTAAAACCCCAGTTTCCCTTAAAACTCTGCCCCCGAAATATGTGTTTTGAGATGGGGCAAAGCTTTTCTCCATCTTTCCAGGAGAAAAAAAAAAAAATACTATGAGGATCCAAAAGTCAAAAGTGAGCTGAAATGCTGCAATTTGCTGAGGGTTAAGTATGAAACAGGGCAGGAGTGTGGCAGTTTTGGGACCAAAACTAAATATTGGTGAATTCAAGCTGCTGCTGTCACCCAGTGCCTTTGCTGTTCTGCTTAGGGTGTGGAGGAGAAATGGGGGTCCCCAAGGGGGTTTAGACCTGGCTGGGGGTGCAAGGAGGGGGGAAAGGGGAATGGGAACTGAGGGGTGATGGCAGCTTTTTTTACAGGAGGACTTGGAGAGAGAGGATTTCCTAGCCTGGCTGGGAGCCTATAATGCCCATGTATTAGTATATATTTACATACCTGTACAGATGAGGTGGGACTGTACGTAGAGCATAACTATAAAATTAATTATAACATGGATATGCATGAACATATCTGCTTCAGTGCAGCTGGAGAGGAGGATGAGGAATGGGCCACTTGCTTTGGCCATATTGCAAGTGCTTTAGGGGTCCCAGCCCCACCTTTTCCTCCACCCCCAGGAGCCCAAACCTCTTTTTCCCTGTTGCAGAAGCAGTTTGAAGATTTCCTAAAAAGCCTGCAAGAGTGGTATGAGCGACATGCCAGTCTTAGTGAGGCAGCGAAGAAGGCAAGACAGGAGATGCTGGTGAGTGCTGCTGTAGCTGAGGTGCACTGTGGGAGCCAAACTGCTTCATTCCCCACTCCTTCTCCTTCATCCCCTAGACTCGAGTCAGTGCTGAGAAGCAGAAGCTACTGGCGATGCTGGAAGAGCTCCGGCGGGTTCTAAGTGAGCAGGAATCACATTTCCTTGCCCGGTTCTGTTGCCTGTGCTGGAGGCTAGAGGAACAGCAACGTGGTGAAGCTGCGAGGGTAACCTGAATTCGGAAACACTGTGCTGAGCTCCAGGCCAAGTGCCAGCAACTGGATGTTGATCTGCTACGGGTGAGCCAAAACTTCCCCCACAAATCCTTCTGTTCCCCTCCTCCACCTTGGCTTTTATTCCCAGGAAAACAGCCCTAAGTATCTCTCTCCTTTCCTCTCCAGGATGCCCAAACCACCCTGAGCAGGTACTGGGGCCAAAACGCATCACCAGGAACACCAGTTTTGGGCCAAAATCCTCCATTTCTGGGATCTCTTCCTCACTCTGCATTCTTTTCTTCTGAGATTTTTGCTTTTGAGCTGGAGGGGGTTGGTGGTTAATCCAGAAGTTGGTGAGGATGGGGGTAATGTGCCATCACATCTTGCAGGCGCCAAGGGAAATAAAGATGTCCCTATGGTTTTCCAGTGGTGGGGAAAGGAAATTTAGGGATTTCTTGGCATTAAACACTCCAATTTTCCCCCCTTGAGGTGCACAGAGAGGAAGGTGCAGCCAACGCTGCTGTCAGTGCCAGAGCTGGAAGCAGAGCTTGAGGATGTTACCCAGAAAACCAACATGCTGGCAGACGCGGTGACACAGTTTAAAGGTGCTTGTAGGGGAAAAATTGGCAAAAAGGGGATTTTTGAAGCAGAAATGGGAACGTAGGGTGGGACTGGGAGGAAAGAGAACCCCAGGGTTGGGAAATTCAGCTGGACAGGGAAAGCAACACTTTAAATCCTCCTTTAATTAAAAGAAAATCAGGGATTTATTCTCTTTATAGCAGCCTTAAGGCATAGGAACTGCAGGTGGGAGATGCAGAGGGCTGTTGGTCATTAACTGGCACCTAAATTAGGACATTAATTATGTGTGGAGGCGGGTGATGCTCCAAATGAAGGGGGTTATGTCTCCCACCTCTGGTGGTCTTGCCTTCTTCTTGCTGCAGGGAAAGGGTGGATGTGGGGCAGCCCTAGGGCCAAATCCAGAGGTGGAAATCTTTGGAGTCATCTTCTATTTCCAGACAGCTTGGGCTGTTCACTGGAGGAAGACTCAGGGGGATACCGGAGAGGTGAGTCAGGCTTCAAGGCTGATGCTCAGATTCAGCATCCAGAACTGGGGCTCAGCTGCAGAACCTGGAGCTGGTGCTCTGGTGATTTTTGAAGTTAATACCCCAATGCAGAGAGCCCCACTAACACCTCTCTCCCCTCCAGCAAGTGTGATCCTGGATCCAGCCACAGCTCACCCCCAAATCCTGGTGTCAGCAGACGGCCAGACCGCATGCTGCCGGGAATCACCCCCAGCTCCTCTTCCCTCAGGAAAGGAGCGTTTCGAGTCTCTCTGCTGTGTTTTGGGTCGGCAGGGTTTTGTGGGGGGCCGGCACTGCTGGGTTGTGGAGGTTCATCCTGGTCCTGATTGGGTACTGGGAGTGGCTCGGGAATTCGTGTCGCGTAAGGGCTGCTTTAGTCTCAACCCTGAACATGGAATTTGGGCTGTGGGCCAGTGGTTGGGGCAGCTGCAGGCTCTCACTTGGCCCAGCCCCACGTGTCTGCGCCACAGCTACACACTCCGATGCATCAAGGTGGCTCTGGATTACACCGGGGGGGGCGGGTGGCTTTCCATGATGCTGACAGCCAGACTGAAATCTTTGCCTTTCCACCAGCCACTTTTGCTGGTGAGCGGCTCCAGCCACTGCTCTGGCTGGGTGAGGGGCCAGCTCTGCTCACCTTCTGCCCCTGAAGCACCCCAAAACCGACCATGAACCTCTCAAGCATGGACACTTCCACGACCCCAGCAAACCCTCCACTCAATAAACAGCCCCAGCTCCCCCACCCCGACCTATTTAATTCTGCTTATAACACCTAATTTAACAATATTAATCACATTTCACTCTCTTGTTCCTCAGTGGGAGAACAGAGATATTTTTGTTTCCCCAGCTGTTTGTCAATGGAAACATGGCCCAGAAAAAACAGGGAGAGCCTTCCTAAAAAATTTTGAAAAGCTCATTTTGAGGCAGAAAATGGGCTTTGTTTCTGGATGGCTTGTAATAAGATTTTGCAAGTGGAAACATTTCTGCTTAGGAGTTGCAGACAATTTAGGGGAAATGGGCTAAAACCACCTCTTGTGCCTCCTGGGGTCACTATGGCTCATGGTTTTGCCACTGCCACAATGTGAGCAGGGAGAGAGGCCACAGACAGGATTTTATCCCCCATTGCACCACCTACAAGTTGAATAGAAGGGGAAGAAATAAACAAACTTGTATCTTGAAGCAGCAGAAAGTTGTTACTAGGGTTCATGTAATAAAGAGCTGCTGTCAGAAAGCACAGTCAGGACTGGGCAGATCTCTGCCTCGTACAGCCTCAGTCACTCCACCTTCACTGCCAAGCTTGCCTCCCCATCCACAGACATTCTTGACATCAGACTGAGGAAGAGGAGAAACCACAAGGAAAGGCAGCATGGAAGGCACCTGCTTTTATTATCAGGGCCCTAATTTTAAATAACTGCCTTGACTAACCCACAGGTCACCGCTAAACCCAAATTGCAGTTCTGGCCAGGTGTATAATTAGTTGTTTCCCTGTTTGATTCATGGGGAGGTTGGTCCTGGATGCCATCTTCCTTAAAAGACAAGGCCCAGCAATGTGTAAATCAAAATGCTTCTTTGCAGCATCCTTCTCCAAAAGATGAGCTTCCAACACTCCATTTTATCCACCCAGATTCCTTCATTGCCCAAAATCCCTCCCATAAAGTTACATCTGATGGTTTATTTAAGCTAAAAAGAGTGGTGTAGCAACTCCTATACCTGCTGCACGGTCACTGTCACCTGTGGGGACAGAAGGGAGGGACATCAGGGACAGAGCAGATGGCAGGGATGGTGAGGACAGCGGTGACAGTGGGGTCACGGCTGCATCTTCCACAGGAATCCCGGGACTCGGATCACCTCCTGCTGGGGTCCCACCTGTTCACTACATTCCCAGGGCTTGATGATGATGTCAAAGTCCCCCTGGATCTGGGTTGGGAGAGAGGGCAGTGCTGCTTGGGCTCCCCCTGACTCCACTCGAGTCACGCAGTGCCACCCACCCCAGCCCCGCCAAAGAGCAATTCCGCTGCAGGGGCACCCTGAGCCTGCTGCACCAGCACCCATGTGGGGCAACCAGCACCCCAGGGACTCCACCTCTTGTCCCCCACCATCCCATGGATTGTGGGGGCAGACCCAGACCCTCCACCTGTCTTGGGGACATCCCCAGGCCCCACTTCTTCCCCTGCCTTCATTCTGGAGACACATCCCCAGTCCTCCCACACTGCCCAGCCTGGGGGTTGCCCCCCATGCTCTCCTGCTCCTGACACCACTGAACTGAAGAGAAGCAGGGCTTTGGAGGGGTTAATCAGAATATCTTTCTCTGGGGGACCCACTCTCCCCCACCGTTCCTGCCTTGTTTGGGGGAGATTTCGTTCTGTACAGGTTGGGCAGGCCTGGGCCCGCTGCCCCCCCCATTTCTGCCCTGCTCGGGGAGATTTCGTTCTGTACAAGTTCAACAGGCCCAGCAAGAGTGATAAATCAAGGTAGACATTTGAATGTATAGAGTGGGTCTGGGGCCAAGACTTTCTCCACGCTTATTGGAACACAGACAATGGAAAGTTAATATGTATGTGAAAATATTGTACTCAGAAACTCTATAATTGTACCTCTGTACTGACTGCTCTGGAGCGCTGTTTCCTGGCTTAAGCCAAGAGCTTCCCCGATGTCGTTTAATAAATACCTTACTGTTTAAAGACACAAAACTGTCTCTAAAAAGTTCTTTCCGCCTGTTTTGGGCATCAGAACCTTCACTATTCCCTGTGGTACCTGGCCAGTTTTGTGGTGGCAGCTCTGAGGAAGGGAGTGGGAGGGTAGTTTTGAAATCAATCTTGCTTAGAAAATTCAAAATGACAACAGGTTAATTTTTTTTTTTTTATTAACTTGGGAAGAAATCCCTTTTCTTTGGGCAGCTGTCCCAGCCCAGGTGCTGGCTGTCCAGGTGCTTCATCTGGGGGGACTAGATTTGCAGCAAATGCCATTTGTGCCTGGGTTAGTGTCTGGGGTCCGAGGCTGCGCGGTGCTCTAGTAAGGCGGTAGGGCCTGGGGCCAAGGGACAGGGGTGAGCCACCGCAGCCCAGAGGCAGCCCTGGCTGGGGGCAGCTCTGCCAGCCCAGGACAGGCAGCAGTGGCACCTGCCTGGCCAGCGATCCTGTGGGACAGTGCTGGCCCCTGCCCTCCAGCAGACAGGCTGTTGTCCCACACTGGCCAGGGCCATCCCCATACTGCCCTCCAGCTCAAACACCCCCAACCCACCAGTCCTCCCCATCCATCCTGTGTCTGCCCCCCCTCAGTCCACCTCAGACCGCCAGTTCCACTTATTCAGCCATGCATACAGAGCCCTGCACACAGACCCACTGCTGGAAAACAGCTGGAGCTCACTCCCCCCTTCCCCAGTGCCCTCACAGGGACATACCCAGCTTGTCCTGTGCCCTCACTGCCACCTTAGGCCTGCACTCCTGACTGTGATTGGTGCGGTCATCTGTGCCCAGCAGCTCAGTCACACCAGGCTGGGAAGGAAAGAATAGCTGGCTGCAATGTTGAGCCCAATTCAGCATCCCCAAGTAACCTTCCCCACGCAGCTAGCCCTGAGGAAACTGAGGCATGAATCCCCACAGATGCTCAGAATCTCCTTCCCAGCCTCAGTGCTCCCCAACGTATCTCTCCCTTTGCCATCCCTACCTTTTTGGAGAGCCACAGGACATCCTTGAGCTCTGCATTGGACGTGTACTGGCCCCTGCTACTCTGCAACTTGAGGTGGGACCTGCCATTGGGCAGCTTCCTGGGGGCCAGGGCACAGGAATCATTAGCGCCCAGCTCTGTGGTACCCTGAGCTTCATCCCACAGTGCCAGGAAGGGGATGCTCCCCAGTGGGGCATGTCCTTCCTGGTTCCCCTACAACTGCTGCAGGAGAGCCATGCCTGTCTCACCGTGCTGAATCAACCCCCCACCAAGCCTGACGTCAGGCTGAGATCAGATACAGCTGTGATGATGACATGTGGCACTAGTGCCACTGAGACCAGGGCTGGATGGGGCAACGCAGCAGGAGTTCTAAAACCCCTGAGACCAGGGGCAAGGAAGCTGGCCCTTTGTGGCCCCCAGTGCTTCCCTGCCCTGCCCAGGCCCCCTGGTTCCCTCTGCACCCCAGGGCCCAGGGATGGGTCCCCATGTGCCCTACCTGTAACCATGCTGTTGTGCTTGCTCATCTTTGATGACGGTAGTGGGATGTGCAGCATGGCTGATGGGCAGTGGTGGATAGAATGGGAGTGTGTCAATGTGCCTGGAGAAGACAGGAGCCATGGGTGGGTGATGGAGGACAAACAAGACATCCCAGCTTGGGACAGCACCCCAAAACCCATAGGCTTGTACCACACAGCATCCCCCTGTCTGCTGCCCTTAGGGAGAGGTTCCCGGAGGGGTCCCCCTTCCCTGGCTGACAAACAGGGCTGTGGAGTGGGCTCAGCAGAGCCAGATCCCAAGGCAGACACCCTAACCCCTGTGCCTGACACAGGGCACCATCAGCACCCATTCCCCCCGTCCCACCCATGCAGCCCCCTGATACACCAGTGCTGGGTGCTACTCACGGGCCAGGCACCTGCATGTTGAGGTCCCGGTCACAGGATAGGCATTTGTAAGGGACCAGCAGCTGCCTAAGTGGGGAAAGAGTTTGGTGAGGTCCTGGTGAGGCTGCAGTGCTGCCTGCACACAGGCAGCAGCTTGCAGGCAGCAGCAGGTGCCGGGCATGTCACTACAAGCAGTCACAGTGTTTGCCCAGGGAACTGCAGGGTGTTGAGCCTGATTTCCCCCCTAAAAGAAAATAGACAAGCTCACCCTGGCAATGCTGGCACCTCTGAACTATGTGGCTGCCCAGGGCAGGCAGGGAGGTATGTGAGGGGCAGGGCGCAGGTGCCCATGCTGCCACCTGAAGCAGCCCTTGCCCCGGTGTCACTGCCTTGTCAGCACTCATGACCCCCCTATACCTGGCCAGGAGGGCAGGTCATAACCCAACCCTGTGGTGCCATGTGTTGTGCTCCTGCCTGCGGGAACGACCTGCTGTCCCCCATCCTTGCACCTCTGCACCCACATCCCAGTTTTTGTTTGGAGGGCTTCATTCTGCAGATGCCTGTCCTGGTACCTCCTTTGATGTGGCAAACCTACTACTGCTGGATGGAGAAGGCACAGTCATCATGCTTTGTCACCATCCCTGTGTTTTGCTGGCTATACTTGTCCAGTGCCAGGGTACCACATGGGCACTGGCTGGGATAGCTGGAGGAAACGAGGCCAGTGATGTCTTCAAAGCCAACACCATGCCAATCACACTCACTGCTTAATTCCTGCAGCGTCATCTGCAGAGATTGACAACTCATCCTTGAGGTCCTTGATCATCCTCCCCCAGGTCTCCTCCAGCTGCTTCTGGAAAGGTCCCAGCTCTAGGCAATCCAGCTGTGGACAGATGCACACCCTCAGACAGCTGCCCCAGGATGAAACATGGTGGTCCCCAGGAAAAAGCCAGGATGGGGATTGTCAGAGGGATGCTGCCTTGAGCTTCAAAATCCCCAAGGAGCCAGTTTTGTGCAGTGGGGACAAGGCACCCTGTACCTTGGAGTCCAGTGCATCACGGAGCTGCTGGTGGACCTCCTGCAAGTGCTGTTCCTGGCCCAACATCCGTTTCAGCATCTCCCGCATCCTCTCCTCCAGACTCTCCATGCTCGCCTCAAATTGGGTACAATTGACTTTGCTGCCCAGGGCGGCTTTGTCCTCTTTCTAGCAGGGAGGAAAGGCAGGACAGTGGTGGGGACAGGGCAGAGGTACAACAGGCAGGGCCAGCATCTGTTGGGGACAGAGGTAAAACTGCTTCTGCAGGGACATTGTGGCCCTTTCAGGGATGCATGGCCTGCTCACCCCATCACCTCCATGGGGTTGATCCCACCAGTCGAAGGGACCCAGGGAGGAAGAGGAGATAGAGGCACCTGGGAAGGGAGCCAGTCTAGAAATACTCACACTCTCCCTCCTACACCAAAGCCAGTTTTGCCACCCAGCACCCAAAGGACAAGGGGCATTTGTCATCCTGCCTAAGACTCCTTGGTTGGTGATAGGCTCCTCAAGACTGTACCAGCAGCAGCAGGTCCTCCTTGTCTGCTTTCTTCTCCAGACTCTCCAGGGTCCGGAACAGAGCCTTCCAATACAGAAAGCATTCCATGACACCGCAGCAGGGTTAGAGCTGCCTCTTGGCCAGCCAAGCACCCTATGTTCTCTGCTATCCAAAAACCTCTAGGAAAGGCCCTTTGAACCCACAGAGCACTGTGAGCAGGTTGACAGGGGATTAGATCTCTGGTGGCTCCCAGGCTGGGTGCGCCTGGAGGATACTCCAACCCTGCAGCGGGTTCAGCCACCCACCTCAATCTCTTTCTGCTGCTGGTGATGGTCATCCCGGAGGTTCCCTGTGGCATAGCCAAGCTGCTCACAGTCCCCTTCCACCCGCACAACTGTGGCCTGGATGCTCTTCAGTAGATCCTCATCCTGCTGCAGGGAGGAAGACGATAAGAGGTACCATGCCAGTGATGTCTGGCTGCTCCAGTGAGACAGATCTAGGGTACTCAGCCAGTGACACAAGCCCTCAGTGCCAGCACAACATTTGTATCAAGGCTTTAATTTCCTGATGACTTGTCCAAATCAATTTGGGGGACAGCAAGGGGCTGACCCACATTACAGTGAACACAACTCGACAAGAGGCTCCTGACACACCCTCCCAAGCCCCCCATGCTGCCATCTGCCCACCTGGCTCTTCTGTGGCAGTGACTTCTGCACCTGCTGTGGCACCAGCGAGTCCACGCGCTCCTGGAGTTTCTCATAGTCGTGTAGGAGCTTCTTCAGCATCTCGGTGTCTGAGCTGTGGTCAGGGCTTGCTGCCTCTGCCTGCTTCTGCCCTGCACTCCCCATCATCGCCCTCAGCTCATCCAGCTGCAGGAAGGGGAGGTAGGATGGATGCAGCCAACAGACTTACATGCTGTAGCAGCTCGATAGCCTCAGCCAGGCAGAGGATGTGGCCAGGAACCCCAAAAGGAGCACCCTGCTGTTTGGGACAACAGCGGTGTGCTTCTGCTGGACCTCACCTTCTCCTTAAGCTGGTTGGCTGTGACCAGCTCCTTCAGCATGGCCTTGGTAATCTTCTGCTCCTCTCTCAGCTCCTTCTGCTCCTGTTTAACCTCCTGCAGTGCAGACCTAGCCAGTGAGAAAGGGGCACAGGTAGGCTGAGCTTCCACAGGACCATCCGGAAGGTGTCTCTCACTGCCCAAACCTGGCCACTTTTCAGGCTCCCTTGCAGACCCATGGCATACAAAGCCCTCTGCCATCCTCTTACCCCAGTTGGGAGATCTCATCTTTGCCATCAGCCACACATAGCTTTCCGAGGGCATCGTCCAGCTGCCTGATCTGGGAAGGGTGGTGGTGGCAGAGTT
>JAWWES010000094.1:44400266-44422508 GCA_035583135.1 Lophotriccus pileatus
GGACCTCATGTTCTCCCAGCACGGGGGTCATTTGTCTGCCTCCTCCCTGCCAACTCCCCCTGGCATCCCTGCAGTCCCCTCAGGGACTGCCACAGGCTCACCTTCTCCTTCTCGCCCTGCAGGTCCCTGGCCAGGCCCTGTAGGGAGGTCACCTGGCCCTGGAGCTCAGACAGGTCTCTGGTGATTCTCTCCACTGCTGGGTGGTCTGCTTGGGATCCAGGCTGTGTCCCAGTGGTGCCACTTTGAGCACTGGGGGTCCCTGTCTTTATCCCTTGGGTGGTGCTCTGGGTATCAGGGCATGACCCCAGGGTTTCCAGGTCTGAAGTGTGGGGCTTAGTAGGGGCAGACTGGTCATGGAGGGACAGCGGATGGCCAACAGGATCCTGGAGGTTCTGCTGGAGTGGGATGAGAAGATGGGCAGCAGTCAGGACACAGCAACCTCCACAACTGATCTTGTGCACAGCCAGAGGGACTCTTGGCAGGTCTGGCTGTCCTGCACCGATACATCATTATCTTCTCTCCTTCCCAGCATCCATGTTCCCTTTTTTCAGGGCTGTTTAGTTCAAAGTGCCTCAGGATCCCTTTGGCTAAGGCAGGCAGTGACTACTACCACTGTCCTGACCCGCAGGCAGAGGTGGGGGGCTCCTGGTGGACCATTCCCACTCTTCCCTTCTGGTGCCCTTCATGCTGGGCAGTACCCAGGGCCACAGGCCAAGGGTGGCAGGGCAAGATGGTGAGAGGCAGGGGGGTGTGGGGACCCAGCTCTCTCCCTCCTGCACTGGCAGCAGCTCACCTGGCCAAGAGCTTTCTGAATTATCTGGATGTCTTCTCCCACACGGGACTGTGTGGCTCTCATTTCGTTGACCTCTTTGCGGAGATCCTCACAGAGATCTGTGGCCTAGGAGAGGGGGTGGTGAGGTTGAGCCCTAGGAGACCTGATCTGGGGGTCCCTGGAGGACCTGCAGGACCTTCATCCCTGCCATGTTCTCCATATGGGGCGCAGCACAGGGTCTGGCCAAGCCTGGTAGCCAGGCACTGTGAGCAGCACTCTCCATTCATCCAGCTGGGCCAGATCCAGGGGTGCTGAACCTCTAGCATGCAGAGGCAAGGGCACTGGCTGCTGCCTCGGATCCACACCTTGCTAGTGGTGGTAACTCACCTGGCCAAGTGCCTCCTTGATCCTCTGGATCTCCTCTCCCATGCGGGACTGTGTGGTCTTTATCTCTGCCATATCTTCATGGGAATCCTGGGATAGAGCTATGGCCTAGGAGAGATGGGGAGCAGCGGTGAGCCCCAGGTGAGCAGCTCCCCAGAGAGCCCCTGTCCCTGCCCTGGGGAGCTAATGGCACAGCCTGCATTAGCAGAGACAGACTCTGCATGAGGAGGACCCAAAGCACCCAAAGCAGTGTTGCATCCCCAGCTCTTCCTCCCCAGAACTCCCTTTCCCACAGTGAAACCCCAAGTGCTGCTGTGAGCTTGGGCTTCAACGAAACTTTGGTATGGGGGCACAAACCTCAGAGGAGGATGGGTGTATCTGGAGGGGAGCATCCTGGGGGCTTGGAGGAGCCTCTACATCAGAGATGCCACGCCCTTTGGCTGCAGTCTTGTCCATGTCGGCGGCCATGGAGGTGACTGGAGAGCCTCTCCTGGTCCCCTGCAGCAGGTCCTTCCCAGACAGCTGCTCCCCTGGCTCCTGGGGCTGCTGCCGCATGCCCTGGGCTCCGGCCTCGGTCCTGCCCTCGGTCCTGCCCTCCTTCTGCAGGCCAGGGTGTGATCCGGCAGGCTCGTTCTCCTCCACAGCGGAGGGGAGCACGTCTTGCAGGCCCAGCAGGCTCAGATGATCCAACATGTGCTTCAGCAGTTTGCGGAGCGCCTCTAAGTTGACGTTGACCTCAGGCGTCCCGATGGCATCATCCAGCAGCTGCAACAGGCTGCCTGAGGCCATGGCTGCTGCCCTCCTGAAACCACAGCCCCTGTCCCGGGGGAATGGGAGACTCTGTGCTCAGAGGGAACCCGGCAAATTAGGAGTGTGGGCAGCCAGCAGCCCCCTTCCTCCTCCTCCTCCTCCTCCGCCTTTCAGAGCCCAGCCGCAGGCATCTGCCTGTGTTTGTGCTCTCTCTTGTTGCCAGGTAACACCCGGCCCTGACAGCCGGTTGCAACAGAGCTGTGGAATCACGGAACACGTCGGACTGGAGGGGACTTTTTCCAGATCGTCGAGTCCTGGGCTTGCAGCCATGGTGGTCAGGATCCCTTGGCTGTAGAGTTCGTCCCTCATGGCCCCCTGGCTCTTCAGCCACCCCACCTTGGGCTGGGGGAACATGAGTTAGGGACCCAAAAATTCCCTTGCTCCCCTTGGTGTTCATCCACATTCCACCTTGGGCTGGAGGGAACAGTGTTAGGTATACCCTTCCATCCCCTCAAGTGTCACCCCACCTTGGGGTGCCCCTGTATAGCACAGTTGAGGGCAGTGATGCAGCCGCACAGAGTGCTGTGAGTCACCAGTGAGACAGGAATTGGGGGCTGAGCAGAGATCACGCTCCTGGAACTCAGGGGGCTTCAATATCAGGCATAGGGACAAACACACACAGACACATGGCCTGTGCTGGGCACCCCTGGACAGTCCCACAATGCTTGGGGACACCCAGGCGGCTGGATGTGGGGACAGCAAGAGAGCTGGTGGTGTCCGCTGACCGCTCTTCCTTCTTTGGGCTCCTAGAAATGGGGGGCAAGTGGCACTGCAAAACCCCAAAGGAACCAGATGTTTGGGGTGCCAACCACAACCAGAAGGGGACAGAATTGTCTGGGCAGCTTCCCAAAGAGATCCAGATTTTAGGGTATCCTTCACAACCCTGAGGGGACCCAGATGTCCTGATGGCCTCCCAGAACCAGGAGGGGACACCAGGAGGTGTACCTGATGGTGCTTGTCTGATGGGAGACTGTCCAACACTCTCCAAATCTTCCAGACCAGGAAGCTATGGAGAAGAGGACACATTGCCCACGCAGGGTATTTCCACATATACATAAGGCAAACACTTGGAATTCTGTGCCAAGAAGCACATCCTTGGTCTTAACAGTACCTTCAGTATGTGGTTTGGTCTCTTGGTGGTGAGTGGATGGCAAAACAGCACCGTCAACCCCTGCTTAGCTGAATGATCCATATAAAAAACTAATAAATAAACAATCCCCTACTTAATGTGTATTTAATTGAATATTCCCAATCCAGATCATCCATAGTTAGAGGACTTTCTTGCAATCTCAGCACTCTGTCTTAAGGAGTTATTTTAATGGTAGAAGAGTGTAATTCTTGCCAAAGTTACAGCTGAATCACTAGTAAAGATAACATAAATCCTGAATTCAACAGGGTTTGGTTTTCTTTCTATAGCTAAATGAACTCAATACTCTACAGCAAGGAGAGGATAGCAGGGTGAAACAAGTAAAGAGAGAAATTATTTATTTGTAACACATTAGGAACACTGTTCACAGTACATCATTAACAGGTTGACTACATAATGAGGTGATCATAAAAGGATGACTTAAAAAGCTAGTTAAAGACAAAGCATAGATTATAGGCTAGTCATGGAAACTGGTAGGCTTTTTCCTCCCATATGCAAAGCTGCACAAATAAAGACTGTCTCATACTGTTTCTGCAAAGGTAAAAGATTGATTTACTCGGTACATTTTCTTTATTTTGTATAAACATACCATTACTTAGATTAACATTTCCATATAGTTTATGATGTTTAATTTAAATACAGTATTATGTCTCATTAATTTAAGGTGCAATTTATCAAAATCTACAGTAAATATTTTTTCGTAATCAGTTCTCTTTGGCACACTTCTGGTTTGTTTCAATACAAAAGTGTAGGATTGAATCGAGTATATAACACTGCAGGAACTTGGAGGGTTTTTTTGTTAGCATATGAGTGAGATATTATGTTTACCATAAGCTTATTTACAAACAAAGAACTGTATATGAATTTCAGTTTACTTCATATATAAAATGGCTAACTACTTCAATGTGCAAGGCAAAAAAAAACTGTTACAGCAACTCCTCCCTTGAGAGAGTGTTTTTTGCACCATGGAAATCTTGTATAAAATGTTTTAGAAAATGGAGATTTATTATGAGGAAGTTCTCGGTGCTTCTTATTCTATAGCAAGCCACCTGAGGACATGAATTTCTGGGTCCAGAAATGGTTCATAAGATACAGTTTAGCCATCACATTGGCACTGTAGTAGTGTTGCAGCTATAAACTTGTATGTTCAACTAGCAAACTAAACCAAGGAGCCAAAAAAACCCAACTGGTCTGTGTAAAAATTTAGTCAGAGTGGCTTCTTTCTAGAAAAAACAGTCAGACTGCTATGTATCTTGATAATATATCTGGTTTTATTCCAAGGAGGAAACGTTTAGAATTTGCACTGTGCATTTTCATCTTCATGACCTCTGCTTCTTTTGGGCTGACTATTGTTTGGTTAGAATCAAAGGTGAACAACAGAAAACAGACTTTTTTCTCTTTCTGATGGAAATGTTCTAGGAGGCCATCCAAGTGGACCTAAATAGGTGCAGTTTCATTTTACAGAAGCTCTTCGAATGCCAGAAGAGCAAACTTGTAGCAACTTATTTCACATCTGAAAGCCAATCCCAGCAGGTGGCACTCACGTGAAAGGCATGGGGAAACTTAGCTATATAAATACTAGAAATTCTTCCGTGCCTAATTATTTCATAATTAAAGAAAAACTAAACTCTGTTCACAGTAAAATGTACTTATTTCAAGGCCCTTCTGGTCTGTTTTTTTCCTGAATCATGCAAGTAGTATCCCCTCAGCTGCAGAAATTAGCAATTTGGCAAATGATCAAGTTACAGGAGGTGTCAAGTACAGTGCGACCAGTTTAGAAGGCAAGGATGTTAAAAGTTATTTCATATAGGTGCTTTTTGATGTGGTAAGGTGTGAAATGTTGTGCTACTCCTGAGTAAAACACATTTGGCTGTCCCGCTAAGGTACCCACTTATGAGCATGCTGATTCCAAGGAGGCATTTCACAGCCTCTGCAAAAGTGTATATTCTTAAAAAAAAAGTATTTTACAACTGTCTTTTTCTTCAACTATCAGCACATACTAAGAGTGGTGAGTTCAAACTGTTGAGAGAGATAATGAGAAGGGGGCAGAACTGGTAGGATGAATCAGAATCTGTATAGTAATTCAAATGCTAGTGAGACGTAATTCATTCTCAATTATCCTTTAACCTTTTTGAGATATTGCATATGGCCATGTACTTTAGGGCTCCTGTTTTACCTGAAAGCTACTGGCTTTAGAACTGAGATGTCTGTGTGAAGGATATGGTGTCAGACTTATCTATAGCAAAGCCTCCATTGATGTAAGATTTCTTGGTCTCTGTTTCATCATTATCAAGTATTGTTGTTTCCAAGGCAAAAGGATTGACTATGTTGACTTCAGAGGTGACATCCATCTGCTCCAGCTCCTTTCTAGAGAGCTTCTCCACTATCCCTGTACCAAAGGCATCTCCCAAGACATTCACCATTGTTCTGAATCGATCCCTATGGAATAAAAATGTCAGAAAACCATTCAGTACATTACTTAGAAAATCGTTTAAGTAAGCCTACTCTAGCAAATCCAGCACCTTTCCCTCCCAATGCAGATTTGGGGTAATTCTTCAATTAAAAGAAAAAAGAAACAGAATTTTGCCCATATGTATTTGAAGAAGCCTGGAGTCACTTTCATGACAAGTTACTGCGTATAGGTCATGCAAAAATGCAAGTAACATCACTTGCCTGTCCAGACCAGTAACTCCTCTGCTGTGGCATACCCTTACAAAACATTGCAAGGATCACCTCTCAGGCCACAGAATATGCTACACAGATGGTTTCCTTTCTGGTGAGAGACTGTGGGGTGCAGCAGAATGAGACAAGGTGCCAAATGAGCACATATTCAGTATTCTGACCCAAATCCTCGAAAGGGGAAAGGCTATCTTTTGCTAGCTTCTCATTGTTAAAGGGCTGAAGTTTGCCACTACTAGCAAATAGTTTGCAAAATAATACATTTTAGGCAGTAAGTACAAAAGGTGAAAGTGTTAAACAAGTCACTTAAAGGAATATGATAATTCTGTATTGTTGATTTTTCTCCAAACAGAAATGTGACTTGCAGGCCTTAAAAATCTGCCACTACTTGGCAGAGCAGCAACATACCCATGCAATGTAGCAAAGTTTGAAAATCGGTGTGGAAGTAAGGTACGGACAGTGGAAGGCCATTCTTCCCTGTTTTTCTTTTCAGCTACACAACAGTGCAAAGGCTCTGTGGCAGAACAGTTTTCTCTGTCTATGAAGAGATGTTGAGGTTGATATATTCATCATATTTTGCAATACGTTGCCAAAATAACAGTGAAGTGAATTGGCATGTTTCATACATATTTTTCTTCTAGAGCTGCTGAACTCTAGAGCTAAAAAAATTCCCACATCTTTTTCCATGTGGAATAAAAATATATGGTAGGGAAAGGAAGAGGGCCAAAGTAAAATTCTGGTAGAATCAGTGTGACAAGTGAGACAAATCAACAGAACTGGAAGCTCATCTATTATAATACTTGTACTATATTAATTTTTCTATTCTTCATTTAACATGTGGAAGAACTCCTCAAACCTATGCAATAAAACTTTGGTAAGTTCAGAATTAACTGGTGGATTGTTAATGAGCCACTACTAGCAAATAGTTTGCAAAATAATACATTTCAGGCAGTAAGTACAAAAGGTGAAAATGTTAATAATCTACGTGGTATCACGATGTGCATTCCATCTCCTGAGGTGCAAAATGCACTAGCAATAATCCCTAGTAAAAAAAATTAATCTTTAATTTGCTTTACACAGCAAGAAACCTTAGTCTGAAAAATGCCTTAGTTCCAACAAGATACGAATTATTTGTATGCTTCATGGTGGAACAGGTAGCTTCCACAATTTATATTGAGCCTAAGAATCACATAAACTGTGGACTTTCAAGTGGAGTCAAGATCAGATCCATAAAGTTATGATTGCTATGAGAAAATGGGAATTACTTTTCTGTTTCTCTCTCTCTCGCTCCCGCAAAAGAAATAGAGGGCTTCAAATAAAATTATAAGGATGTTGATTAAAACAAACAAAATTAAATATGTCTCTGCACAACGCTTTATTAGGATGTGGAATTCCCATGTTCCACAGGAATTACAGAAACATGGGTCCCAAAACAATGAGGCATTCAGGGAAGAAGATGACAAAAAACACCTCTAGCTCAGGAACTATGTGAGCTGCAATTTGCAGAAAGCTGGAAGAGTCCTTAGGGAAAAGAACCAATATATGTTTGTTCTGTTCTTAGACTCTTTAGATAACTGCTCTAAGACAGTGGTTTGTACTGATCTGCAATATCCTTAACAAAGTTAAATGTCCACCAGGAATACAGCAAACAAAGATATTAGACCCCGTTGCAGACAGATGAGTGGGAGAATGCACTTGTGGCTGGAGTTGGTTGTTTTGAAGCAATTATGCTTATGCATAAATTGAATTGATTCTTGGATCCATCCAACGGCCCTGATTTTCTGGAGACTGGCATTTCTCTCTACTTGCAAAATTGAGTTATATATTCAAATAAATGAAACAGACCTGTGAAATATATAGGTTGCTGCCAGAAATCCTTCAAGAAAATTATTGGAAAGGGTGGGGGAGGAACAGGAAGACATTTACCTTGAGTGTGAATATGAACCGAAGAAGACATGCAAAGATTATGAAACAATTAAGATCTCCAGATTGATACAAATGAAATATCATCCATGCTGAGTTACTGCAGAGGAACAAGACCTGAGCACTAAAGCTCACACAGTTTAGGCAGCAAAAAAGCTGTATTACATATTAAAATCATACTCCTTAACTTGTGAATCCTGTCACCTTCTGAATCATGAGACAAAACTGAGTGTCAATGTCCTTCTGAACTCCAGAATAACCCTGTGATTCTTTGGGCTTTTGCAAACATAGCAGAGAAAAACCTTGTTGTAACTCCAACAGAAAAGATTTCTGGTGAAAAGGCTTCTCTCCAGAAAGAACTGCCAAATGGGACTGAGGGGTTTTGAAGTCCTCTGAGATGGTTGGGATCAGGCATAAGGAAAGCCTTCCGAGTTTATATGTGTTTGCTGATCAAGGTGCTGGGCCAGTGCTCTTAGGGAAGAATAGCCCTAGCTAAGTAGTGCCAGTAGCAGAGCCCCACATACAGCCCACCACACGCACGCATGTGGAGTCCAGGGCCAGCTTTGCTTACTTCATGTTGTCCTCCACTACCTCTTCACCAGTGTATGGATTTTATGTGCTTTGTTGAAATCAACCAAGATGTTATGCTTGTGGCTACATCTGATTTTTATGAATGGTGTCTGTATTTAGCATAATGTGGTGGCTGCTGACACTACACAGGCACTCCTTGGTATTGTCAAGTTTGTCTTTCCTGAGCATTATGCTCATGATTTATGTGGCTGCTGTTTTAAGGTTGATAGCACCTCTGAATGTGAGATTTTTCACTGCCATCCCATGCAGTAGGACTTCTCTCATAATTAAAGCCATTATTGCATTCAACTTTGAACAGGCCTGACCATAAGAATAATCTTTCTCCATTTCCTGCAACAGTCCTAAACGATTCTGTTGCTTTCTTTCTCAGACTCACATATTCCCAAGCAACTCATGTAAACATAAAAAAAAACCAAAACGAAACAAACTAATTAAATATCAAGTGCCATAAACTTACAGAAGCCAGTCAACTGCAATGATGAGAGTAACATCCTCAGCGGGCAGGCCAACAGCGCTCAGTACAATCACCATGGTGACAAGTCCAGCCTGGGGGACGCCTGCTGCCCCAATGCTGGCTGCCGTAGCTGTGACACTAAATCCAAAATAAAGCCCAGAAAAGGCATTTAGAATACATATTGTTCACAGAAACACAGAAACCCAGATGTCCCAATTTCCTCTTGAATTGTGTCTACTCAAAGTCCAGTGTCAAGCTTATGGGACAAGTCATGCACAGATACTGTTATGTTACACTGCAGATTAGCAGGCAACGCATGTCTAACAAGCCAACTAGACAGATCAGAGGTAGAGGCTGAGCTGGGTTTGCAAGTGTTTGCAGTGTAGAA
Source organism: Lophotriccus pileatus (assembly GCA_035583135.1). Taxonomy (NCBI): domain Eukaryota; kingdom Metazoa; phylum Chordata; class Aves; order Passeriformes; family Tyrannidae; genus Lophotriccus; species Lophotriccus pileatus. Next base: position 44,409,415 of record JAWWES010000094.1, read on the forward strand.
TGATGACAATTTCCAGAACAATGCTGCATACCAGCTGCATGCCCTGGCCCACCCATCTCCTCATCAGGTTGCACTGGCAAGGCCTTAGAACAAGAAGTGAGAATGCTTGTTATTTCCTGTGCTGTCAATGATAGTCTAAATTTTCCTGTGGGGTATCCAAAGTTAATGTACCATTCACAAAAATCCTCACTGCCCACAAAAAACATGTAATGGCTTTAGTCTTACCTAATGGTAACTATTTGGCCAATATCCAGTTCTAAATCATTCAGTTGTGCGATAAATATGGCTGCTACTGCTTCATAAAGAGCTGTGCCATCCATGTTGATGGTAGCTCCAACTGGAAGAACAAATCTGGTGATTCTTTTATCAATCAGGTTTTTTTCTTCTGCACAGCGGAAGGTGACAGGCAAAGTTGCTGAACTGGCACATAATGAAAGACATAAAGTAAGTGCAGGCAAAATCACACCATTTCCCTTTTCTTTCCTTTTTTCAGAGCATGACCTGCTCTGAGACTCAAATGGAGATCTAAGGCAGGAAGAAAGGCTGCACCTTGGAAAAGCAAGGCAACTTTTGTTATATCTTCCAGTTATTGGAAGAAGTAACAAATTCTTAGGTATTCTCAAAATCACAGGGTATAACTGCCCTGGCATATGTAGTCACAGAAACTGTGCAACAGCTTCAACTCTATCAAGTCTGTGACTAATGAGCTGAATGGTGAAGAACTGCCTCTTCCTGGGAGAGGCAGACCCTCATTTGGCCAGCACAATCTATAGTGTCCCTTTGGGTACTACAGAAATAACAACGAAAGCAATATTTCAGCCTCCAGGGCACTGTGAACTGTCGAGCTGATACCAGGACTTCTAACAAAGTAGCAATAAAATCAGAGCACAAACTGCAATTGCTACTAGGAACATTACAGAAAAGATGTTTCTTTTGTTTACCTGGAAGAAATCATGAGGGCTGTCAGAAGTGCCTGAGCCATCCCCATCGCAAAACGAAAAGGATTTTTCCTTACTATTATTAAGTAGATCAGTGGCAGAATTATACCAGAATGGATTGCAAGTCTGCAAAATAAAATGCACTAGTTAAACAAATGGATTCATCTCACTGTCTTGCTTCACTAAGATGGTGATAACAGGTATCTAGTTCTGTCCTCAAGAACACTTATGAAACACTAAAGGTGACTTCAGTGACACCTATGTGCAAAATTTAGAAAGAATAAATAATATTGTTTATAAATAATTGTTAATAAAAAGCAAACTAATGCTGTTCAACACTTCCTTTTGGAAGGGAGAGAGAGATATCATATATGATTTGTCCCTCTTTCCTAAGCAGAACATGAATCAACTGATTTATTAGAAATAATTTTAAACTGATGAAAACGAGAAGCCTAAACTAATACGTTATACTTAAACTGAAGTGCAGAGAGTGATTCGAAATAAGACCAAAACACTCCACTCTTCTCTCAAGTCCTTACAACGCAGACCAGAGACAAATCAGAAATCCAAACCCAATTATTGTTCTAAGTTTATATGCCCTTATTACAGAACATGTTTTGGAATTAAATGTAAATATGCTTTCCAGTCAGGGACAGCTGGAATCTACATCCTTCTGCAGAAACTCCAATCATAAACCTATAGAAAAATCCACACCTACACTAAGGAAAACCATGTAAGGTCTATAATTAAAATGTAGTGATATTACGAATGACATATATGTAGTCTCAGCATCTTTAATATTGAAAGATATTGAAATATTATCCTTTGAAACTATTAATTTTTAAAATTAGATGTGTTGACTCACTTTCCCTCTTGACTTTAGCTGCTCAGGTGCATTTGCCTGTATATTTGTGTAAGTTTCAGGGCCAAATTAATCCTTTAACTTGAGCATTAATTTTGAACACTGTGCAGTAATTCCATAGGAATATGCATGCAGAGGTTGTGGGCATTAAGATTAGAGGCAAACAGAATGCTGGAAGTATGTTTGAAATGAAATATATGTGAAGAGTCTGTGAAATATTCCCTATGTTTGAAGGTTGAGAGTAATTTTAGCAACATCAGCTTCTTGTGAAAAAAAAATTATAGCATGGTAACATAAACTCCAGAACTGTTGTCATGTATGACCTAGGGATTTCTATTCTGTCCTCACAGTATGTTCATGTGCACATTATTGCGTTGTAATAATGCTTTATGATTTCAGAGCAGCTGATAAAGATAGTGATAAATCATAGCACCATTTGGTCTGCCAAAAATAGGCTATTAAGAGAGCAGTAGTCACAGTATAGAAATCCGCAACAGCACCAAAAATCACTGAAAATCTGTGTATTTTTTTCCTTGGGAAAATTACCTTTTTAAAAGCAACAGGGATTAAAGTTTTCATTCTATATGTGAAGATATGATTTATTTAGTGGAATTAAATAACAGCATGCAACATGTATTGATAAAATTTTGCAAGTAACTCTAGAAGGAAACCTAACAATTTATACAATGGTGCCTGAGAACAAACTGAATTTTGCAGAATATGTAGAAAAAAATATAAAGTGATATGGAGGCCATTTGGTGTCTCAGTAAAATGTTGATGAGGGTAAACATTTCAAGTATGTCTTAGTCTAAAAGCATAGTGACTTATTTATTTTGAAAAATTTAGATCCTCACATTTTTAGTGGTAGCATGAACATGTAATTTTCAAAATAAAGTATTTGTGCATATCTGCTTTGCTACTACTGGTTTCCATGAAACAAATTTGAAGTAATATTTATTTTCATGCATAAAATGCAATTCACAGAAAGAAGCAGAAATTTTTTGACCAAAAATCATAATCAGTAACTGAAAATAGAAATTCTAATAGCTTTCAGTTTTAAGATAGGAATAATTTTGTCACTCAGAATCCCAAGCTGCCATTCCTTATAGCATCCAAGGATGCAGCTGCCTTGCTGCTTTCAGAAGAGACAAAGGCATGGGCAAAGGAGAGTCTGCTTGCTGCAGCTTCCTTTTTTATCTTTTTTTTTCCACTTCAGGCTGAGTTCCCTTTGGCACTTATACTATGCTTCCTACTTTGACTTTCCTCTGCTGTAAGTGCTAACATATCCTCATCCTGACACTGCAACCATTAAACTTAAGAGGCTTAAGATATTTACTGGCAAATTGGACCAAAGGCACTGGGAAAAGTCTGTTCCATCATGGTGATCTCAGACGTAAGACTGAGATGTGCTGCAAACAGTGGTGGATGAGAGCTGGTAGGGCTGAAAATGTGAAAAGTCATGACTAATAAAGTTGAGAAGAAGGTGAGATTAAAGATGAGCTGGATATGAAGGCTAAAGAAAAGGAAGAAGAGGATAAGAAACACCAGTCCTTGTGCTCTTGCACAACTTCCTTGATAGGGAACACAAGAAATATTTAAGACAACCTGTAATTCTCAGGATCAAGTTTAAAAGGACAACAATAAACAGTTACAGACGATGCTGATGAACAGAACACACTGTAAATAGGCAGGGTCAAAGAAATAAGAATAAAAACCAAAAAGATGGTGGGAACAGCACCATCTAAGAAACCAAAACAACAAGCAACATTTCTCCTTTTTGCTGAGAAGTGAGAAAAAGCCTGTTCTTGCAGGCTGGAAAACGTAGAACAAGCACCTTTTCCCTGCAGCCTATAGCCTTGTATGTATGTTGTCATATCTGCTTCTGTGATCTGATTACAACATGCTCTCTCTGACGGTCAGTTTCACAGAGAATGTGCTGCTCTCCAAAACACCTTAACCAGCCCTCATGGGACGCCATTCTTCAGGAGACAGAAATACTGGAGAGATCTCTCCAAGCACCTTTGAGGGAAAATGGTGTCATGTGCAAGGTAATTCAGTGGAACAGAGACTTTTTCTCTCCAAGAATGTAAAGGTGGGCACCCTCACTACATACCTTGATAGCACCTGGGAACCTACTTAAAATTGTTGTGCCTGTCAAGCCAAGCCCAAGGCCACCAGCTGAACAGGAGACTATCTGGTAGCAGTTTACTTTGAAGTACTTTGGAGAAGGCACTGTGTCTTTACACACATCCTAAGGAAGACATGCCTTGTCACACTAAAAATAGTAACCCTAAATGGGTAAACAGTCACAAAACTTGCTATCACACCTAAAACTGTAAAACTTGCTATCTGATGTAACACTGAAGTCAAAAGGCTGTAATAATCCATCCAATATATTCCTCCTCTGAGTCAACTGGATTTAATAACATAGAAAACCTGCAGAAGTGATACACTGTCATTCTGTCAATGATTTCTATCTAACTTGTTGTCAGGGACTCATTTATAAATTGTATAGAAAATACTAGACACTTGGTTTAGAGTTTCTTGGTAAACATCAACTTTTGCAACTTTTAAAAATCTGACTTATTTTCCAAGTGTAATCGAAAACTTACGAAAAACTGCATAATGCATTAGATGAACATAACTTGCACTCATCTCTGTAACATTTTCAAAAAGTCATGATTCAGTGCTATTTCTGGAGCTGTAATTTTAATTTAGGAAGTCATTTTATCTCTGATTTTCAAACAGCTAGTCCAAACATACTGACTCATGCATAAAACAAAACAACAACTTTGAAATAAACGTGTTTATCTAGCAAAGATTTATGAAAAAAAAAAAAAAGGTGCTCCTTCTTGACTATTTATCAAGAAGTTTGCATTTAAGACTAAAATATTACCCTTCTCTCTTCTTGCTTGTCGTAAAGCATGTGAATGATGTTTGAAGAATAACATGCATATGCATAATGTGGGGAAAGAAGCTCTTGAACAACTTTGGATCTAGCATCAAGACAAAATACATATAAATCCTTAGCATTCTGAAGGGATTATAGGAGTGGATGTTAAAGCAATGAACCAAGACAGCCTAGAAGGTATGCTTCACTGAATTGGAAATAGAAATTTAAATGCATTTAAATTACTGGGCCTGTAATATCCATTTATCTATCACAAGACTCCTTTGTAGAGTCTTCAGAGACATAAAATTACCTGTATTATAACCAATATCATTTGGAGCAGTTAAGTTGTTCTATGGCTCTACTCCTGCAAGGTTTCATGTTGTGCAGGTGTAACCTCCCCTACTCAGACTATTCTACATAGCCAAGAGTTTAGAAAAAGAATAAAAAGTGATGCTTGGCTATGTTACTCAGATTGCAACTTCTTTTGCAGCTTCACCATCTAACTTTGCCTTCAAGGAGTAATTAGCAAACATTGCAATTCCCAGGGCTTCTTTGGATGTCAGCAGCCCGCTCCGCACTGGAGAGGGAAGGGACCGGTCTCCTCTTTGGCATCATTTACTGTGCATTGCATTTACTATGCATTTGGATTTGGTAGGGAAAGCTGGACCTATGCAGGTACACCTTGGGCCCAAAAGTCCCATGGAGGTTGCAACATAATCCAGACATTTGGGTATGTTTGATAGGCTGGCAACCCCTAATAAGCCACAATTCATAACCTCATTCTTTTCCAGCTTTTTCTAGTATCTAACAGAAGCCTTACTACTCTCCAAAGTACAATATTATTTGTTTCAGCACCAAGCTGAGAAGATACAATGAACACAAGAAAAGTATTTGTGTTTGGTGTTGTGGGTTTTTTTGTTTGTTTGTGGTTGGTTTTGTTGGGGTTTTGTTTGTTTGTTTGTTTTTTAAATGCAAGGCAATGACTCTGTAAAACAAAACATACATCCAGCTAAACATGCATTCAATCCATCCTCATCCTCACATAATTTTCACTGATAAGAATTTTTGTCTCTGACCTAGAAGAATAGGTGTAACGGATAACTAAGTGGTAATCAACTGAGTGCTAAGAACTGAACACATACAATTTCATCTTTAAAAAATTACATACCCACTTATTACTGTAGCCATATAAAGACCCAATTTACGAAAGATTTCCCAGTCCTCAACTTCTACTATCTTCCCAGCAATTAAAAACACGATACCAATTGGCATATACCTAGAAAGCAAAAATAAAGCAATCAAAAATGCATTCTCAGAAATACTGCATGCTCACCATGAAATAATTTCTCTCCCACTATACCTTCTTAAAACAGATGGAAAATATGTTTTGGTATTCTATTACTCAACTTCAGATTTTTTTTTTTAATACTCTGTTATACAACTGATTTTATTCACTTGCAGCAAGACTACAATAGAGGTGATGAAAAGAAAGATTAGCAAATAAGAATAAATGTAAATCTATGCATAGTCTAACCAGTACTATATAACTTGGTGTCACAGAATACACAGAAGTTGGGATGGGGTGTGGGCATATACCCCATGGCAGCATATATTCATGTATAGACATAAACTTCCTTGGAGTTGGAAGTATGCAGGGCTGAGACCTGTATCTGTGTATTCTGCAATCACACCCAGGTGGGAAAGGTCTCCCGTACTTACAGGAGCTGCCCTCCAGCACGGCAGGCTATATCTGTGTCACCTGCACCAAATAGAGTGATCATAGCTTGATGAGATGGTATGCTCATCAGTGTGTTGCCTGATGGAGAGGTCCCCATTTGCAAGTAAACTTACACTAGGCCACACCTTACAGACACGAAAAGCTGCATGGACTACTGCCTATGAAAAATTCAAGTAAAAAATCAGGAATTATGTTAGCAGCAGCTCCACTGTGTTCCTTCTGTGGAGTTTCACAAAAATGAGCAGAGTATTGTAGTAAATGGGATAAGGCACTCCATGTGTAAGATCAAACTCTTGAAGGGATTGTGTATGCTTATAGTACTGATACTGTAATTGTGATCTGCATGGGGAAGAGCTCTGTGAATAGCTGTGAAGTCCAACCAAACATTATCAGGTGAGTCGCTACATTTTTAAATTGCTTTTCCTGTCTGAGAATATTATGAATGTTGTCTTACGAAACCTATTAGCAGGAGGTAAATGATGCTAAATTGTATTTTGCATACCATGGTGGATTTTGCCCTGGGATGTAGCTTGTATATTAATTCATTTTCCTAAATGAACTTAGATCCTGTGAACATAATTACTATCAGGGAATAATGTTCAAAACTGACAAGGGCATATGGGTCATAATGATTTTATAGTCCTCAAAGCAGTCCTCAAAGTCCTCAAATAACTAGTGCAGTTGTACTGGTTTTATATAAACCTCTAGCAAGAGTGTCTAAAAAAACCTCAGGTTTCTTGTACATCAATGGGACTGTTTCTTTAGTATATAGTAAGTGAAAGCTCTGTCTCCAGTTTCTTCAAAAGAATCAATTCTTTTTACCAACCATTCTTTGAAAGTTGCTTGCTGTAAAGCAGTATACAAAAGCAGACACGAAGTCTGAGTCTGGTCCTACCTCTTCAATGACAAAATCCACTTAAAGAAGTTGTTAGAAAATGCTAGTATAACCTTGGACTTACCACATAATTATCTGAACTATTCTCATTGTAGCTTCGTTCAGCGCATTGAAGAAATCCAAGAGCACTTGTCCTTTCTCTCCCATTTTCCCAATAACCATTCCAAAAACAAGACAAAAGACAATCAATCCCAGTGCATTGATGCCATTGGAATACATGCCCACGATTTTGTATTCTTGGGTTCTGTTCTACAGATTAGAATAAAGAGAAAAAAAGTGCCATCTGAAAACATTGAATTTACTTAAAGGGTTCTCTAAAATGAAAACATATTTAGATTTTTCTTTGAAAAGACACAGAGCTCTTCCCCAGTCACTCTATTCCCTTTTTGAAAGTGCCAAGTGGGCAAGTTCAGGAATGAAGTTATAACTACCCTGAACTTGAACACTTTGTATTTTAAAGCCGTGCAAGGATCTGATCAAATCCTAGCGGGAAGTAAAGCACCCCTTAATTTATATTGTCCTTTTTATAGACTTCTGATATGAATGATGGCAAGGTCTAGGTATGCACAGTCATGCTTCAAGATTTACTCCCCTACACTCGAATACTCCTCACTGTGGAGAAAAACCCACAGATGTAGAATCATTGTGGTTATTTCTGAGCAACTCAAGGGTTTGTGTCTGGATTTAAGATAAATGGACCATTGTGTAACAACTGGGACATCAGTGAAACTCCATAATTTAGAGCAGAACTGGATGTACATAACATAAACATCCTACTAAATAGGTAGGTATTCATGCATTCTTCTGAGCTTGCGTGATATCAACATATGAAGGAAAGGGTGCAGTTCTTCACTACATCCTGCTTCAGGATTTAATTCATGTATCTTCATGAATTTTAGATGGAGATGAAATTTGGAAGGAGTATAATAAATAGGATATTGATTTGGTAATGTTTGCAGTTCTGTGTTCACATTCTATTAATTTTCTCCCTCTCCTCCAGTGTAAGCCTAGGCTTTATAAACCATCAATACCCACAAGCCTTCCACACCTTGAATGAGAGGCTTGTTAAACCTCTTCTTCACTTTTGTCTCTGTTACTCAGAAAAAAGAATGTACAAACTATTAATTAACAAATGCCTTATATTGTTTCGCTTTTCATTAAAAAATTTCTTATGATTTTTGACTCCTCTTCTTCTTTTTTGCTTACAACTATGTCACTGCTGCTCAAACATATTGTGCTGATATACACCTAGTCTTTCTACAGTGACTGTTTTAATTTCTCAGCAAAATGAAAATTCATAAGGATATCATTATCTTTGGATTGCTTAATTACCCGTGGACTCCTCTGATGCTCTTAAACTTACTGGGATATCCTCACAATGATCTCTAGCACTTTTTAACTTTTGTGCTCTTGCTAAAATCCTCTATGTGCCACTTCCTGCCTTTTCTTCATCACTAACCACATGAACTAAATCAAATTTAGTCTGTGTTCTTTCTCCCCACTTCATACAATATGAAAGAAGACAATGATAAAGGTCTCACCTCTGAAGCCGCTGCTGTTGTAGCAGTTGTAACGGGTTCAACAGGAAACGTGGAACTGTTTTTATCCACAGCAATTTTAGCTTTAACTTTTTCACGTTTGGTTTTATACTGGAAAAGTTTAAAAAAAACCCCAAAACCAACCAAACAAAGCAGAAGAACTTATTTAGAAACATGAAGAAACTGAAGAAGAGACAAAGGCATAGACTCTGCCCAGTAAAAATAAGAGAAAAATGAAACAGTCTGTCTTGATGGTAGCAATCATATTCAAAGACATTATTTCCCAATTCATGTGAGCCCATTAAGGTTCTGTAACTCAGAAGCCATAGATTCAACAAGTGATTCACAGATACGTTACGAATTCTGCATGGAGCTGCTGCAGTCTTGTGAGGCATGAGCTAGAGCTCCTGACAATGGCAAGGAGACTTTTTGCTGAGACAGTCTGGAAAGAATTGCTGACAGCCACCCCACCTGAGGAGCAGACACACTTGATACAACCAGCCTCCTGATATAATGTGGTCAGCAGAACTAATGCCATTATGCAAGGCAAACAGCCATTCTTTGTGGGAGAACGGGTCACACAATTGTTCCCTTTCCCCTCATTATCAGGTCCTCAAAGTCCAAGCACCAAGTAGATAAAACAGATAGACTTATTCTTCCTCTCCCCACTGGCCTCCAGATTCCTGGGCACTAGGCTGACTACTCCTTATTGGCCTTAAAGGTTCCAAGCACCCAGCCAGATGACCCAAGTCGCAGAACATGGAGGAGTGAGAGCATCAAGAGCACTGTCCATAAAACTGAGCAGTCCTAAGGGGTAACTTGGACCAGAGCTGCTGCTGGACAGTGAGATCTGGTGGTCAAGGATGCCTCCACCATGGTCTGATTGCCCTGGGGACTGAGTGTCCAACCCATATTATTTGACAAGTTTTTCATGTCTACTTTATGGTTGTTATGTTGATACAGCAAACCAAGTATTAAAATTTGGCCAAATCTGCAGAGGGTCCAAGTGATTAGAAAACCTAAGCTAAGTGGTGCTATAATAAAATCGTACTACACTGATTCTGCTCACAGAAATCTTGTGCTATTCTGATTATAAATTCTATGCTATACTAATTATAATATCCTGTTAAAATAAAACTTTAGCAGTAGCTATGATTTAGTGCCTACAACATTCTCACAAGGATCTTCAAAAGAACCTGTCTGTCCCCTTATTGCTGGGTGACAGTAATTTATACATCAGAAATACTACATGGAAAGTTTTATAAAGGGGAAATACACTGAGCCGTGCATAGCAGCACATCTGACATCACTTCCTGGGAGAGGTTAACTACTTTACATACAAATTTTAGATAAACTGGCAGGCAGCTGCTGGGAAAAATAAAAGGAAAGTTGAAAGCATCATAGAAAACACCAGTTGACGTATTTACAGATAAAGATGACTGAATCTGAAAGAAATCTAATATATAGAAAAGACTTTCCTCTTTCATCTTGCAACTCTCACTTTTCCCTGAAAGATGTTTAAACAGACTCTGTCTTTTCCTTAATGTGGATTATTTAGTCTAGCAGTGGACATTAGATGTGAGACACATCAGGGTGAGGGCTAAGTTATGCAGACTTCATCAGACACTGAGGGAACTTGAGAACAAGGAAACAGATCCTCATAGGAGGTTTTTTCTAAATCTCGTCCCAAAAGGAAAAATCCTGTCTTATACACTACTTGGTTTCTGCATCCAGCTGCTGAACAGTGTCTTTCTACAACAGAATATTAAGGACATAATAGCTGGTAACAGAGTTTATCATAATGAAAATGAAACCAAGATGCCTTAAAACCTCACCTTTCTATAGGAGATTAAGATACTCCTGGACTTTTCAGAACTACTCTTGCCTGACATAGATTTTTTGAGGGTCATAAGAGAATCATTTGTAGTTAACAATGAAAACTACAGAAGTAAAGAGGATTGTTCAAACTTACCTGTTGAAAACAGGCCTGAACAAGATTCTCTGGGAACATATTCCTGTCAGAAAGCAGAGAAGCATTTCAACATTACAGCATACAAAGAAAAAGTTGTTTGTATAACAAAATGACAAAATTTGCTGCTTAAAAAACAGATAACATTTCCTTTAAGCAGAAAGCAGTATATTTGGCATCATCAGATATAGAGTCCAAAGAAATTAAGGGTTTGAGTCCCAATGATCAGTTGACCATTTTCCTACTGTTGAATTTTTGGGCTTATTTTTCAGTGTTTGATATTTCTACTGATATACTAAACCAAATGTATTTTTTCCTTCCTACATCATCTCCATCACTTGCATGAGGAGTACAGGACACACCATTTTTATAGGATTTGTCAGATACAGGTAGAAAAGAAAAATAAAAAGCTTCTTATAAAGGCTATACTGGAAGAATCAGATATTTGGTGTGCTCTGCTGTAGTTTTGAATTCAGAAATTAATTTTGGCTCATGAAAGATTCCATTGTGTTATTTCAGGGTCCAGAACCATTTTCACACACTAAAAAACTATGAAATTTAGTTCAACCCACTTGTGTGCCTTCTTTCCAACAGACAATTTCAGACTCCAACAATTGCAAAAAAAAAAAAAAGGCAGCATTAATTACATGTTTAGTGAATATCCAGTCCAGTGCAGAAAAAAGCATTTTATAGACTGAAGCACATATTTTCATCTATCTCACAGAATGTTCACAAACTTCTGATTTTAGTTCCCAAATTTTTAAAGCAAAATCTATTCAAAAGCAAGAGCAGTTTGTAAAAGCCTGGGGTTTTCCTTTATCTTTACAGGTCTGTCTGGATTTGAACCTTAAATCCTATGAACATAAATATGTAGGAAAATTAACTCTAATTCCTTTAAAACAGGATTTCAGGTCCCTAACTCCTAAATATAGTCTTAAATTTGTTAGCAAGAAGTTGAGCTATAAACTATAGCAAACCCCCAAACTACCACTAATTACAATTCACACCACTTTTTGCTATAGGAAGACTTTTTGTGCATGGAACTACATCAGCCCTGTGAATATGTCTGGAAATGTTCATGTGGAAGTTACTGGTAACAGACTGGCTGCATTAGGTTTTAGAATGAAGAAATTACACAGTTCCTCTCATTGATTCCAGGGCAAGTGATTGTGAGGAATGAGATGAGCTATCCGAGAAGCTGTCATTCTGGTCATTCACAGGCAGGACGGGACAGAGGCTGGGAAGAGCTGTCAATTACTGGACATGGGGCTTTGGGATTGAGGACTTGTCATGGATTAGCAAGAGTTCTCCCTCCCTGGGGGACTGTGAGTGGTTTGTCCAGGTGAATTTCCAGGACAAAAACAATCAGAAGTTTTGGTAACGCCTTTTGCCAATTACATCTTTCAGAAATCGGAAGAGAAGGTTAGTTGCGCAGTTGGAAATTGAGGAGCCATGTGAGGGAGAAGCAGCAGGCCCCAGGAGGGGCCAGGCCTCTCTCCTCCCCCAGCTTTGGCTGGGGGCAGGAGCAACTACAGAAGCCCCCCTGATCCAGACATGCAACGGAGTGAAGAGGAAAAAAAAAAGACTTAAAAGGACTTTGCAAAAGAAACTTAGAAACTGCAGCCGAGAGATAACGGAGCCTTCAAGGTCACAGCCGCAGCAAGTGGAGAGAGAAAGTCCGAAGGTGGGGGGGGGAAAGGCAGCTCCTTCTCCCCCTCTCTCCCTTCAGCAGGGAAAAGACTGAAATTTAAATCATCCCTGCCACCTGTGGAAGATTGCTGGGGTGCAGAGACAACCCCATCTGCAGCTCATGAAGGAGCCCATGCTGGAATAGATGTAAAAGATGTAACTCTGTGGAAGTTTTTGCTGGACTGTAGCCCACGCATCCTGGCCCGTGGCCCATGCAGAGGAGTCTTACGCCGGAGTGAGACGGCCTGGGCAAGAGTCTGGGATCCCAGGGAGGGATCCATGTTGGTGCAGCAGCGTTTGTGGACCTACACCGGAGCAAGTCGGCTCGGGTAGGGAGCCATGTATGGTCCCAGTGAGGGATCAGTGCTGATGCAGTTGCTGACCCCGAAGGACAGCAGAGAATGGAAGAACTGTTGTCCAAGGGGTAGTCCCACATTGGAGAGGTCTATCAAGGACTATTCCCGTGGGAAGGGACCCCACAGAAAACAGGGGTGAACTCAAAAGCCATTATCCCCTGTGACTATGTGGTGCAGACCATGGAAAAAACAAGTGTCCCCTTGGGTAGTCCATGG
>JAWWES010000094.1:44429188-44445268 GCA_035583135.1 Lophotriccus pileatus
TGCTGGGGGGGGGGAAATAAAACAGCAATCCATCTGTTTCTAATGTTGTAATAAGTTTTTCTTATTCTCTATATGTTGGGGTTTTTTTTGTTTGGTTGGTTGGGTTTTTTTACTTGAAACTTCTTACTGGTATAACCATAAAGCCTACAAATTTAATTTCCTTCTATTTCTATAGCTGCTATTTTTGCTCGATTACCAGAGTATTCCTAGGACTTTCTTCTTTAAAAAATAACCACAATGGAGCACAATACCGTGAAATTTGCAAAAAATCAGAAGTGGAAAAATTGAATGATTACAATGGACTGGTTTAATTCTGTCTTGTGTTCAACTACTGATTTTAGCATGTGGAATATGTTGTGTTACCAAAGCTGAAGACACATAGCTTCTCTAGCTTTCACTTTAGAACCCCAGTCTACCTGGGTAAGTGCATCAAAACCAAGAGTCCTGTTAGGACTGAAATACAGCAACATTAGTCATCTGCAACTTTTGAAACCTCTCTAAAATGTCCTTCCTTATATTTTTTTGTTCTATATTTTTAAAACTGCTTCCCTGAACTACTACTATATAGAGACGCTTTACCTAAGGGAATAGTCTGGTTTAAACAAAACCAAGCCTGAAACATGGTGTTCCGGAATTTTCTACCCTTAGCCACTGAACATAAAGTGTGTTCACTTCAGAGGCTTGTAAAAATGTACGTGTACAAACGGCCAAATGGCTTTGGCTGCAAGTGCAACACTGTAATTCTGGAGTCCTCCACTATGCTCCTGTGAGACCAATCCTATGGTCCCATGAGATGTAGGAGTGAAAAGCATTCTATTATAGGCTGGAAACAATCACAGGGACCTTCTGAATTCCAGTGCTTATCATCTTATTATCCTTAGCTTTTGTTATACCATTCTACAGAGTGGAATACGTGCAACTGTGCACACAGATTTATGCTTACAGGTGCTCTTTTCCAACATGTTATGAGAGATTACATCTACAATTTGGTGCTGTGGTTGACTCTGCTCAGCAGCAACAATCATACCTAAACACCTTGGAACTTTTTTCTGCTGCTCTAGAAATTTCAGTGTCAACATCATGTGCATATCCTGAGGTACTTCTTAGCTGTTCTCAAAGTTTCTGAAGATTTGTGGAAGCTGACATGATCTGTTTCTTCTGCCACCTCATCACTTCATCTACACGACATACTGATCATTATGTATAATCAGTGAAACTCCTTTAGCCAACACTGCTACACTTGATGTGAATTTTCTCTGTACAAAGATAGGTGCCACTTAGTCAGCTCCTAGCACTGATAGCAGGTTGTTCTTAACCGTGACTCAGAGCCAGAAGGACTAGCCTGGCTCAAGAGCCTTCCAAGTTAACATGACTGCTAGCCATGATGGTTTTCTCAATTTGTTTGAGAAGCTAACTGCATTTCTAAGGAGAAATTACTCAAGTATGGCACACATAAACTGTACACAGTTCTCTCAGGGTTCTGATATCTAATTCCTTACCTAATTTCCTATTGTAACAAAAATATAACAACAAAAGTTCCTGAAGAGTAGAACTGTATGGCTTTTACGCCTTCTCGTCTATGACTATGATGTTGATTCAAGGGCAAAATGCAATTCTGAAACTGCTGCAAACTGCCATCAGCCTTATTGCTTTAACTGACGCATTTCTGGGGACACTAAAGGAATCATGAAGTAATTTTCTACTTCTCCCAGGTGTAGAAATTTTAATTCTTCATATTCATTTTCGCTGTTCTGGCTGCAACATGCAGTCATTAGGTCATAGATATAGTTAACATTTTTTACTGAATTTTGCAACAGACATGAAAATAGAAAAACATAGGAGAATTTTAAAATGCATATAGAGAATTTCAGTGGGCAATCCTTCTAAGGGGACGACACTGTTTTATGTAAAAATAGTGTTATTGCCAGGGTACATGGCAACATGTGTTGTTGCAAAAAGGTAAGATTTACTCTTTAAAAAATACTTAAAAAAGAGACCAAAACAGTGCTGGCACAGTACCCTTGATAAATGAATAGCTGCCTGAAAGGCATGAAGTTCATTGGCTTTAGAAAATTGAGCTGGGAGTGTTTCTAATTTAAGACATGAGCAATATCAAAATTTCAGCTGCATCTAACTGTGGCATGACCTCCCTGTTCCAGTGTGCTTTTGGAATGTCATTTACCTCTTACTGAGTGTTCTCATTTAATCTGCTGATCATCAAAGAGCTGTTGGTCAAGTCATAAAAGAGATCTTTCCTAGAGGAAGGTGAAAATTTTAAATTTATTGCCATACTTTTCTTCTACTTGCAATGGGAAACACTACCAATATTAAAACAGTATTTGACCTGTATCTTTAGAATAGAGACATGATTTTTACTTGAGAAATGAACATCAAATTCTAGCTCCAGTGCTGATATGTGTAGCACGCTTATTGCTTATTTTCTTATTACACTGTGTATCTAAGAAAATCCAAATTTGCATTCTTGTTCCATGAGCTAGTGGAATTCTAATCAGCTACTGCCAAGACAGGAACGTATCTCACACATAAAAAACTAGATTTCACCATTTTTACAAGTAAATTTTGTCATTGTTTGATAGTTGGGTGACAGATACAAATAGGAAAGTTTCCTTTTCACCGCAGGGAAAGGTCCTATCTGCTGTTTTATGAACTTGGGACAATTCAAACATGGATTCAGAAGAATGCTTCTCTCAGGGCTTCTGAAAAGGAAGGATATCAAAGCCAGTTTTCCTCTGTCCTTTTGTCCTTTGCCTATTTTCACTTTTTGAAGAGAAAACCCTTCTATACACTTCAGACATTAAGTATGGGAGGGGAATCACCATAATATGGGTGAATTCAGAGTCCGTGCTTCTTTTAGTTGCATGATCTTGTAGTGAAAATCTACCCTGGAAGCTCACTTTCTTCATATTCTCTCTGAAATTTAAGTTTCCAAAATAGGTTCAAGAGGAATTACTGTTGCTTTCTTCCAAGAGCTGAATGGTGAATCTTTTTTTCTGCTATTCTGTGGAAGTCTCCAGGAAATGCAATACCACACTCCGTGTGTATGAACAAGAGTGTCAGGACTAAAGAATTCATTCACAACTGCTCACTGAAATACCACCCATATTAAAGACTACAGACTGCATGATGTTATGCAGAACTTCACTATTCATCTGAGACAAGAGATTCCGATGCTGCTGTTATTACCTTCAGATCATTCTTTAACATCTTTCACTTGATATGCATCTCATAATTTTATTTTTTCCTCCTGTTTGCTGTGTCATGGGGCTCTAAATGATCTTTTGTATCTGGTCTTCCACAGCTAACTGAATTACCCCTATAACTAAGTCTCATCAGGAGTCAGATGTTGGCTGAGAAGATCAGGTAATGAAGAAGCTACAAACACACTGTGATATGCAGTCTCTCAAATGAGATTTTTGGTGACTCACTGTCTTTAGTCACTAGAATCACAAGAAGTCTACTAGAAGTCACAGAATCACAAATATGCCGAGTTGGAAGGGACACACAAGGATCATCCAGTCCAACTCTTACCCCTGCACAGGACCATCCTCAAGAGTCACACGAGGTGCCTGAGAACATTGTCCAAATGCTTCTTGAACTCTGTCATGCTTGATGCTGTGATCACTGCCCTGGGGAGACTGTTCCAGTGTCCCAACCACCCTGTAGGTGAAGAACATTTGTGTAATATCCAACGTAAACCTGCCCTGATGCAACTTCGGGCCTTTCCTTTGGGTCCTGTCACTGGTCACCAGAGAGAAGAGATCAGTGCCTGCCCCTCCTTTTCCCCTCACAAGAAAGTTGTAGACTGCCCCAAGGTCTCCCCTCAGTCTCCTCTTCTCCAGGCTGAACAGATGAAGTGACGTCAGCCACTCCTCACACGGCTTCCCCTCAAGGCCCTTCACCATCTCTGTTATCCTCCTTTGAACACTCTTTAAGAGGTTAATATCTTTCTTATATTGTGGTGCCGCAAACTGCCACAATATTCAAGGTGAGGCCACTCCAGTGCAGAGCAGAGCAGGACAATCCCCTCCCTCAACCAGCTGGCGATGCTTTGCCTGATGCCCCCCAGGATCTGGTTGGCCCTCCTGGCTGCCAGGGCACTGCTGACTCAGATTCAACTTCCCACTGACCAGGACCCTCAGGTCCCTTTCCACGGCTTTCCAGCATCTTATTCCCCAGTGTGTATGAACATCTGTTTCTATTCTATCAGTCCTTCTATAACATCAGTTCTCCTATCTATTAAAATTTCATTGTTACTTACTGTTAAGGAAAAGGATTTCTATGGCAGCTTGTAGCAATTACATTTTCAGTGGACTTTATAATGGAACAAACGATTGTTATTCCACTAGTATGGTTGTGTCAATGCAACAGAAGAATCTCTTACAAATGAAATTAAAAGAAATAGCACATGGCGGAGCGACAGTGGGAGAGAGAGATATAAAAGAGAGAGACAGATGTGTGCAGGTAATACATAAACATCTGTTTGTGCTATTTAAATACCACTGAAGAAGTTGAAATCAGAAACCCCATAATTTCTACTTGCATGATCTAGTGAGACTAACACTAGATTGGCATGTCAAATATTAGTCTTCTAACTTTGAAGAGGCATTGAAAAAAAATTTAAAAACTCCAACATACAGAAAGTATGGAATGCATGCGATAATAGTTACAAAGAACAGTCCAATACTGAAAGATATCCTGGATCATTTAGGATGGGGTTGGAAAAGTAACTGTAATGAACCTTTCTAAATGCCAGGTAGAAAGGGGGCAATAAATAGGAGGTGAATAGTTCATGGCAGTGAAAAGGATGAAATCATTATAAAATGGAAAGAATTTCAGATAAGAAGTATAGAAAAATATCTGATCCTTGCTAAGGAATTGTTGTGCTGCCTTCAAGGCAGTTGGTACAAGCAGCATTGCAGCACTGTATTACAATCTTTTCCTAGAGAGCTTATTGGAGACATGCAGAGAAAGAACGTATTAGTACAGCCTTCCATGCCTCTTTTTTGCAAACAGTATCACCTGGAAGAACATTTTAATTTTTCCTCTAGAAAGCTCTTAGAGGTTATATAATCTGAAGTTAATGCCTTTTCAGGAGAGATGATGTTCCTTGGTTGGAATATAACAAAAACTTCATAAGAAGGGAAGATGATACATCAATTTGCTACGGTGGACAAGCTAAAAAGATTCATAACAGAAATCAGATTCGGTTCATGGGTGTAGGAGAAATATATACCCTCTGCACTGTGGCCAGTTAAACATGTATGGACTGAATACAGAAAACCTATAGTACTGAAACTACTTGAATTCCCTCAAAATTATTGACGGTAAAATGTATAGGTGGACAAGGTTTAGCGTCCAAGCTATTAAAAAGAAAACTTTAATATGACACTACATTTTCAATTGATCGTGGAATCCACACACAGGGAAATACATTAAAAAAGTGAACGTAATCCGGTCTATATAGTGGAACTGTTGTTTATGTCCTGAGCTTCACAACAGAAGAGCAGAAGACAGCAACTGACTTCAGACGCAGTATTTCCACAGTATTTCCACCAGCAGTCCCCCCAGTGATAGGCCTGGGAGAGGAGGCAGTAACAGCTGATGGCTGTTGTGTAGGGGCTCTCTGCCCTTGAGAGCTGGTGGCAATCATGCTCCATGAACCAGAATTGCACTTCCAAGTTTTATTACTATAATTTAAATCCTTAAATAATGTTGCGGTTGCATAAGGTCAATTGATATTGATGGTAAGGAGTAGTAGACTGTGATGGAAGTAA
Organism: Lophotriccus pileatus; assembly: GCA_035583135.1. Taxonomy (NCBI): domain Eukaryota; kingdom Metazoa; phylum Chordata; class Aves; order Passeriformes; family Tyrannidae; genus Lophotriccus; species Lophotriccus pileatus. The sequence goes on from JAWWES010000094.1 coordinate 44,434,984, forward strand.
TCTGAAGAGGATGGGCACAAAGACTTGTCCATTAATAGCCCATGACTCTGCAGTCCTGCTTGCCTGAATGACTGCACATGGACATGAGGGACAGGACCTCCAGCATCCTTCAATACAACTGAAGCCAAAACTCATTAACAGTAATGTAACATTTCCTATCCTTCAAACAATGTACATGGTACAGAGGGACAAGGTGAGTTTCCTGCCTGAGCCCAGATAGCTAGTTTACTAATATTACATGATGAAACAATGAACTTGATTTTTTGGGGGGGTCTTTTGGCTCAAGAAATACAGCAAACCGTGCAAAGAACATGCACGTATTTGAAAGACAGTCCTTGAGTATGTTAACCTAGACCAGAGGTCTAGTGCAAGGACTGAGCTGGCGATGCACAGGGCCCGTTAAGGACACCTCAGTAGTAGAGCATCTCTGAATAGCTGCGCTTCTTGGACTTGTAGAAATGGAAACTGCTGAGCCAGCTGCCAGCCCAGAACAATGATACCAAAGAAACATTGATTTGGAAACCTTGTATTATAGGAAATGAAAGATATTTGCTCTCCCACCATTTCCTTATCTGTGCTCCTTAACAGTACTGTAAATCTGTACATATTTGACATACAATGGAACCAGCAGGTCTATTCCTGGGCACAGGCACAGTCTCACTGTGTTCCAACTTAAATTAGAAAGACTGTGTGCAAAATTACTAAATAAGTAAATAGTTGTTTAAATATGTTCTGATTCTTAAAGATAAACATGAGAAATTAGAACAATCTGATTAATACCCTATTTTAATTTTTTTTCTTATTGCATTGTAGCTCTTCTGTCTCCATTCACCAAATTCTGTGGCACCGTGATAAAACAAACTAGTGCCTTGCCAAACATAGATACAAGTGTGAAGTGTCACACTTTAATTTTGAACAACTAGTGAGAAGGACAAATAACCTATTCGACATACCCATCCATCAGTCACAATATAACATACTCTTTCCACTGGGCATACAGTGGTCTTCTGCAAATAGGAAAAGTCACTGGTCCAGGTATTTCACTGGAATATTTTTCTTTCTCAAGTAGTTGCCAGAATAAGCCAGATTTGTGGTGGAATCATTACCTTTCTACTGTGAGTAAGAAGTGCAAATAAAAGAAGGCATAGTGGGTATTGGGAAAGGTAGAACTGGTATGATGCTTCAGACAGCACTAGAACAAAGCAGGCCCTGCAGTAAAGCAAGAGTTTATTTCTATAGTCATGAAAACCTAGCAGTTTTGCCAGACCCACAGCATGGCAGACATTGTATTTTTAGCTCACATACAGCTGTCCTCAGAAAGGTAATTGATACTTTTTTTTTCCGCTCTTCCTGAGGCATGCTCTGTGTAGCTGCAAACACCTTATCAATTGCTTTAAGGAATTCTGGTGTCCCCCACAGCTGATTCTGCACAAATTCACAACCCAGGAAACTCCCACACATATGTTTTAGTGTCTTTGAAGCTGCCTGTGAAAGCTGGAAGTGCAGTGAAGGTCAGAAATACAAGAAAAAGCTTTATTAATATTTTTTCAGGGAGAAAAATGTAAGAAACAAGAGAAATTATTGTAGAACTTAATACAGATTTTGAGTAGCTGCTAAAATCATGTTATCAATATTGAGATCTGAGAAATGTACCTGCTGTGATATGTGTCACATCTTTTAATCCAAAGCTAAAATTGCTGGAAATTTTAAAAGGAAGGTCATTTATTAGATATGTGATGCCAGCTTTTCCATGAAGTTTTTAACAGAACACATTCTAGCCCTGAAGAAAGACCTCACACTGAGATCCATGGCTTGTAGTTTGAAAATCAGTGAGACAGCCAGTGTGAAATAACCCCACATGAGAAGGACTTATTGAAGTCCAGGCATTCCTGTAATATCAGGATGTTAGGTTAAGATCCAGATCTGACACTAGTTACTAACAAGGAACTTAGGTGCAGGAAATAAGTCCAGACGCCTTGTGTGGATTAATTAGCTTCAGGCTGGGCGTGGAAGTTTCTCCAGCTTATGCCCAAGTATAGGGGAACAAGTCAGGTTCCTGTTCAGGAAATTTGGCAGTTGTCTCAGCTTAAGTTCTGCTGTGATCCTGACAGAAAACAGATTTGGAAACATTCACTGCCACTGCATACCATGTGAAACTCACTCCATGAAAAATAAGGCTAGAAGTGACTAAAGGAAGTCTGCTGAGTATGCACCTGTGATGAAATATACTGCACAATTACAGAGAATTTGATTCTCTGAGTGAAATCAGAGCTGTGAATTTCCGGGACTTTCAAAGACATTTTATTTTAAGTACTCCTAAAATCATTAGATATAAGTCCCAAAACTCCCATGAAGCACAAAAGAGATTCCTCTGAATTCTTTCTCCCTTCAGGGCACCTAAAAATAACACATTTTTTGTATTTGTCTAATCATTTCTGTTATTAGAGAATTACTTCAAAAGAAGTGGATTTGGTGTGTGGAGTATTACATTCATTAGAGCTGTAGTTCTGATGTCATAGTAATGATCTTGAGCAACACTCTAGGTTTTTGTTTTTTATTTTCAATTTTCCCATGCCACTACAGCAGGAGCAAGAAAATACAAATAATTCTTTCAAATGAATGATTCATTAGTGTACTTTTAGCTAATCTGAGGGACAGAAATCTCATGGAGATGCAAACGAGTCTCATATTTTGCACTGAATTATCAGTGGTGGGCTTTTAGGTCAGAGTAAATAAATTTACATCTGCATGCATTAAAATGATTATGAGGAGAACAATTAAAATTTGGCTCTGGGGCAGACTAAGAATAACTTAAAAGAGCATCACACTGCTCAGACTATTCCATCCCCAAAGGAAGGACCTATTAACCACACTTTACAACTTAAAAAAAAAAAAAAGAGTTAAAGAGTTTAGTGCTTATGTCTGCGTTTACTGGGCTACAGTTAAACTTTCAGGCAGATTAGTGCAAAAATTCCACAGATTGAAAGTTGTACTCTATATAAGTATGCAAATAATGCTTCTTCTCTTTTACACTCAGAGGAACTGGGTTTGTGAACAAAAACCACATTCTACAAAGCTCTCCATTTAACCAGAGGGAGAATTTTGCCTTTTGAATCTGAAAACAGACAGGGGGAAGGTGTTCTTGCTCTAATTAGAACTTTAAATAGAAGCAGGAAGTGTGTTCCTCATCTAATTGAAGAAATCAGGGAGAGTTTTTCCACTAAGATGGAATTTCTTCCAACAAGCTAAAGTTACTAATACTTGAAATTTTGCAGAAAATCCTGGAATCTCAAAGAGTGATTCCCACCTCTACTCTCTTTGTTGTGGGCTTGATTTACATCATTACATCCAAATGGACTGGGCTCTGGGCATGAGACATGCACTTGTGCATAGCTCACTGTCTCTAAAACATAAGCTGATTCCTTTCAGGATGTGACATTACCTTTTAAGACATCCTAATCATAAAAAAAGAAAACTATAGACTGTATTTTCAAAACTGTCTTGGTGATTCTTGTGCAAAAATGTTGCTAGTAACCAAAATCCAGTATTTCGAGATGACATACATTTACAAAAGGCATCAAAACTTCTTCAATGCCTTTGGACCCAGCACCATGGTCTGGTTACAATTACACACCAAATGAGCCATTGCAGTTGTCTCTTGTGCACACACTTGGCCTGCTACAAAGGCACAATAACATGACAATGTTTATTTTCCTCATGGTGAGCTAAGTAGCATCCCCTTACCTTATTTACTAAAAAGACAGTCATTCAGGACCAGCTGATGTGTTGTCACTAGTTTTACTGCAGTAACTTCACATGTATTAGGACTGTAAATATCTGCCACTGAGCATGTGAACATGCACGTAGGTTTGACGGCTGCGACCATCAGATATAGGCCTTATTGGGGTCTGCATAATATGCAAATCCCAAGGAGGTGGACATCCTCAGAACACATCTGGTCCCACCTAAGAGCCACCCAGAATCCAGGCTGTGGTGCTTTCCTTGCATGTTGTGTATTTAGTCAATAATGATGTTACTTTGGAAGAAAATACTTTTGTGTCTCACCCCAGGAAAGGTACATCCAAACACAAAAACATGTGGCCTTGCCACTAACATTGAGATGCCTGTCTTGTTTAGAAACTTAGCTAAAGACACATCCTGGATCTCCCTTAAATTTTTTATTCCCATCCTTGGTCTGTAAAAAATTTACAGTAATTTTTTTTAAAGTGTGAATTTTGCTTTTGTGCTAAAATTCATAATTGCAAAGAGATCATGTGGTCTAACTTGATTTTAGTAAGGTTTTTGACATTGTCATCCATAATAACCCCATGGAACAACTGACAACATACAGCTTAGACAATTGCACAGTGAGGTGAATTGAAACCTGGCTGAACGGGCAGGCCTAGAAGGTTGTGATCACCAACATAAGTCTGGCTGGAGGAAAGTCAGTGAGGATGTACCCCAGAGGTCAATACTAGGACCAAGATCGTTCAACATTTTATCAAGGGCCCAGTGATGGAGCTGATGTTGATGCAGAGTGGTCCCTCAGCAAGTTCATGGGATTTTTCTGTCTGGAGGAGAGAAGATTACAGAGAGGTCTTCTATCAGTACCTGAAACGGCTGATAAAAGAGCTAAAGAGGGACTTTTTACAAAGGCATCTAATTCTAGGAAAAGTGGGAATGGCTTTAAACTGCAAACGAGTAAGTTTAGATTAGATATTGGAAAGAAATTCTTAACTTTGAAGGTGATGAGACACTGGAACAGGTTGCCCCAAGAAACTGTGTTTGCCCTATCCCTGAAAGTGTCAAATGCCAGATCAGATGGGGCTTGGAGCAACCTGGTCTAGTAGATGTTTTTGATTCATAACAGGGGGTTTGGAACTAGATGATCTTTAAGGTCACTTCCAACCCAAAGCATTCTATGATTAAAAATTGGGAGGAATGGCTGATTCATGAGATGGATAAACTGTCACTCAGAGATACCAGGATGGGCTGGAGGATTTGCCTGAGAGAAGTATCATAAGTTCAGCAAGAAGAAATGCAGAGCTCTATATCTGGGGAGTAACAGTGCAAAGTACCAGTACATCCTGGTGGCCGACTGGCTGGAGAACAGCTCTGCAGAGAAGGACCTGAAAGTCCTGACAGACAACAAGCTGACCATAAGACAGAAACATCTCACAGCAAAGGTGGCCAGCAGCCTCCTGGGCAGCACTCTGACAAGCACTGCAGCATGTGGAGAAAGGTTGTCTCTCTAAACACAACACCTGTGAGGCCACACCTGGAGTACTGTGTCTAGTTCTGGGCTCCCCAATACGCGAAAGAGATGGACTTACTGCAGTGAGTCCAGTGAAGGGCCACAAACATGATGAAGGGATTGGAGCAACTCTCACATGATGACAGGCTGAGAGAGCAAGGAGAAGAGAAAGCTCAGAGGGATCTTTTTCATGTATATAAATTGCTGATGGGTGTCAATGAATACAGAGCCAGACTCTTCACAGTAGTGCCCAAAGACAATGAAATAATAGGCAAAAATGAAAAAAAACCACACCATTTCATCTGAACAGGAAAACGCTGTTTTCTGTGAGGCTGATCAAACATATTGCCTTGAGAAACTGTGGAGTCCTCATGCCTGAAGATTTTCAAAACCTGCCTGGACATGGTCTAGAGTAACCTGCTCTAGCTGACCTTGTTTGAGTTGGAGGATTGGACTAGAGGGTTTCAAGAGGTCCCTTCCATTCTGTATGAAAGAGGAAAAATTACTAGTGTCCTTCATGATTATACACATGTCTCTTACTCAATTCAAATTTGCATTTCTGATGCTTGGAAGGGTAATGTATCTCTTTTAAAAGAGGCAAAATATTTTATCAACATCCTGAGATGGATGCAGGTGAACAGTGAAAACCATCATGCACAAAAACGAGTGGTTCATTTGCTTGCCACACATTTCAGCGTTACTTGCATATAGGCAGCTAGTGCTTTTGTTTTCAACAGCAGCAAAGCCCTACATGTTCTACTGAAGTAGCTTCTGTTCCTTATCAGTCTTGCTTCCTTTTTCTTTCCTAAAAACCTAACATAGAAGTGTAGAAAAAACATGCCCTTATTTTTACAGAAATGGGATATGCCAAGGTCAGAATCAGAGCATCTGATTCTCATCTCTTTATATGAATTTAAGTCCTGTAATCTGTAATCTTTAAAATCCAAGCTTGTATCAGTAGTTACAAATGCAGTTTACTCATACTGGAACATTAAACATTAAGTAAGAGCCTAATATTTTTAACAGGATGATCGCCATTTCCCCTTGCAAGTGCTGGACAGGAATACATTTAATAAATAATTCATCTCATGGTTATCCTAATGATATAAATTATTTCTGAAGACATGAGCCCAGCTTAACTCAAAAATAAAAGCTTGTTCAAGAAAAGAAATGTATTAATCTTATCTTGGCAACTTTTCCTGGATCTCCTGTCAGACTAAAGATTTCCTCTCCTTTACATACTAACAACTGCTTCATCTCCGTTCCTTTGGACACAGCTCTTGACTGTTTTGTGCCATCGTTTCTCATTCTGCCTTTGGCAGCTTTCCGTTCTGGATCTTGCAGCTCTTGACATTCTCCATTTCAATTCTAACACTGGGTTCCTGTCACCCTACATTACAGATATGCTTGAAGGGCCTTGGTAGCTTCCCTCAGGGTGCTTCTGTCATAGGCCCACTTTGGAGTGTGCTCTTGTGAAATCAGTGATATTTTTGACCATGAACTTTGAGGAGCTTGAAAGTTTGTACTCAATATCCAATTCTCAAAAGCATTTTCATAGCATGACCGAAATTCCCCTTTCATTTTCTGATCACAGCATGCTCTCCTTTTCTGTAGTCTGATGTCTGATCCATTTTCATTAACATCCAATCAGTCAACAAACACCTGGACACAAATACATTCCCAAAACAGAGGCTTTGTGGAGATGAAAAGGGACAATATAGTGACCAATGTGCCTTGATTCACTGTAGTAAGCTAAAAGAAAATAGTCACAATCCTTGTACCTTCACCAAAGGTTTACAAAATAAAGGTAAGTTTGCTTGGCTTTTTGTCCTTTTTTTAAAATTTATTTACTACTTTTAAAGAAAGGCTATTTGACATTCAGTTCAGTCTCTTTGCTTTAAGCAGTCTCCACCAAATCTTTCCAAATCTTTTCTACTGGGTGAGCTGATAGCAAATTCTAGCATGCCATGGCAAGGTTCCAGCCAACAGCTTGCTCGCTTTTCCCAAGAGATGGAAGCTTTTCTTTTCTTTCCATAACCCCTTCCTGGCCACACAGTCTCCCTCCACACTTGTAGTTCCCCAAAACTCACAACTCCTTTGAACCAAGTGGATTTTTCCTCGTAATTTATTTCTGTCAGTGAATTTAATGGACTCATAGAAGGATTCAGCAAATGCCAGAGCTCATGCCACTTCCCTCATGGGAAGTGTAGGTCAGGAATATTCTACGACAGTAAGTCATGAGATTAGCTCTGCCTTTCTTGTGAAATGGCAACATGAGACTACTTAAAACGGTTAACTCTCTACCTCAAAACATGCAGTTGCAGCTTTAGGCTTGCAATTTGCAACTGTTTAAGGCACTCTTGAAAACAGGGAGAGAGATATACAAGAATCTAAAAACATGTAAAGTTATTATGTCACAGCTCTTTGTAATGTACTTACCAGATAACAGTACTAATACTTCCAAATCCATCCTCATTATACAGGGCAAAATTTAATCTAAATGTATGAGATCTGAATTTCTCATTATAGAGTTCCACCAAATTGTTTTCAGAGGTTATTTCCTTTAGAAAGAAAGCTAACCCACAATGATAACCTCATCATCTAACAGTATATTTCCAGACATACCTGTGATCATACTTGATATGATTAATGGCAGAATGATGAGTTTGAGCATTCTCATCAGGAGTTCCCCAGGAAAGGCAAAGTAGACTTTATCCAAGTTAGACAGTTTGCCATATTCCCGTACCAGCACGCCAACTCCAATACCTAAAAGGGACATAAAAAAATGTGATACAAAATAGATGTAATTTATAGTAGAGACATGGGAAATGAGGAAAAATAGCAGAACAGCAAAACAAAAAGAGCAAGCAGTAGACATATTTTTACAGCTACGGTGGAAATTCTAAAGCAAACCAGACAAGAGATGTTTCCTTTTCTGTTCTGTGATAAGCAAATGATATCTGTGATGACAAGCAAAGTAATAATAATTATAATTCTGAATCTGAAGGATGTCTCCAGGTATGTTTTTTGAAAAATCTGATTATGTCCTCTGATTATCAGTCCAGTCCAGTAGTGACTCTTTACCTGCCTTCTCTAGTCCTGTAAGACCCCTGATTAGTATTGAAAAAAAAATCAACAGAATATATAAACACTACCAAGCATTAAAGACAGTGATTATTACTTTAGATGATTTGTATGATTTGTATTTATTTGTGAAAATAAGACCACCCAGCAGCAACAGTTTCAGTAATTGGTGTTCTACATAACTAGAAAAGGGTGACTGTAATCACTAAATTAATTTAATAACTTCCAGGAAATTCATCAACAAAAATACACTCCACATATTTCACACTCATTCCACTACACAACCAACCTACAATACCAGACTATAAATTCAATCAATGATTGAGCCATTGGATTAAATGAATTATCAGGTAGTTCTAGCTACTGCGACAAATCACAGATAAGAGTTTTACCAGAAGAAAATAAAGACCAAAAGATATAATTTTTCAGTTTGAAAGGCAATACCTTGTTTTCCATTTCAACTTGATCTTACAGTTGAAATAACTGGTATAGGAAATGTGTTCCTCACCATTTAGAGTGCATTAAGAACTGTTGCTTTACATAGGAACTTTGTAATGCTTTAGGCTAGAATAAAAGGAATAGCAAGATATTCAATTTCTAACTGGATCCAGTGAAACAGAAAGTCAGAAAAGTCAGAACCTTTTATTACCCACTGAGTGCTGAAAGGTCTTATTTGTATGAATGAGGCTAATGGAATTTTTTACACCCTTCGTTATTTTTGGTGTATATTTTGCAGCAGAATCGTTACAACGGCAGAAGAAGGTGCTACCAGCCTACCTTTGCCAGCTGCAGTAGCTCATTCTCTTCCAGGAAGTGAGGAATTTTGAAAAAAAAACCTCCATAAAGACTCATCATGACTGTGGTTTGTGGTACTTCACAACCTATTTGGTTGTTAGTTGATGCAACCACTAGTTACCTTCAAGACCTTGCCTCTAAGAGGCAAGATAATGAACCATTTTTTTGTGTGCTCAATCTGCACCTGCAAGATCAAGCTAAAAAGAAAATTTGGGCAGATTGTAAACCCCTACCAAGTCTTTCCTGTTAATAAACAGATGGAAAATGAACTAGTTAAGCTTCCAAGTAAATGAGCTGCTTTAAGCAACTATTAGGATTTCTGGTTTAGGTGTAATCTGTGCCAGCGAACATGGACAGTTTAAATTCCTTGTAACAATCTGGGATCTTAATAACCTTGAAGATATTTGCAATATTATGCAAATGGCCTTGATCAGTGAATGATAAGACACAATGATCTCTATTTCTAATCTAGTGACTGAATTAGATGTGTTGAAAATAATTACTCTGCACTTTAAGATAAACCCAAGCAAGATAAAATTTCATTTGTAAAATGGTTACATATATTGAAGTTAGTTGCTAAAACTTTGATCCTGAAAGTACCAGAGTAAATAGCTGAATCTAAGCATACAGGTAATCTCCATGTCTTAAGACAATTCACACAATTTAGTGTAGGCATTTGCTTAAATTACAGCAAGACTAGACTGCATGTTTATGGAAACTTGTATGCTGCCACTTTATTCTGAGCAGGTGTGACTGGGACGTGTTCTAACCCATCTGCCTTTCATTCTAGGTGGTGACTCATATTTGACCAGCTGGAAGTTGGATCATTCTATATTCAGCAGGATTGCTAGCAGTACGAAGATTCACTCTTGTTTTCATTCTTTTGCGTGCTCTTTTCCAATTCTTTAGATTTCACTACAAAAACTTCCTATATGCTGTCCAAATTTTAGCAGGGCTTCCTTAAGCTTTTCCACGTACATATTTGCTTTGTGTTTGGAGATTTTTTTTTTTTTTAAGGTTATTATTTATGTAGTTGCAATAGCTGATGCTGCCGTGGGGTTTTAATTTTTAATTTTTTTTTTAAATTTTTGTAGCTTTTAGAAGTAGTTGTATAGTAAATGTAGATTTAATGTAGTAAAAATCCCTTACCCT
>JAWWES010000094.1:44456949-44483496 GCA_035583135.1 Lophotriccus pileatus
CGGTCTCCCCGGGGGCTGCGGACGCCGCTCGGGGCACAGCCCGCCCTGGGGCCCGCAGCACCGTGGGCTCACAGCCCCCGCGCCCGTCCTCCACGGAGCGGCTTCACGCCGCCGATCACCGACCTTTGCCACGCGGGCCGGCAGGACAGGGGCCGCCCGGCCAGGAGGGCCCCGGGCCCGCTGCCGACCCGGCCGCTCTCGGGTGCGGGCGCCGCGTCCCCCGCGCCCAGCGCCGCTCCCGCGCGGCAGCCGCGGCACCGCAGCGCTGCGGAGCTGCTGCCCGCCTGCATCGCCATGGCACCCACGGTCCCTGTCCGAGGTGAACAGCCCCGCCCGCCGTTCGGGTCGTTAGTATCGCCCCGCGCCGCCCGGCCCTGCGGCCGCCGAGCGCCCCTCTCCCCATCGCGGGATCCGCTCTGCGGCCGGGCGAGGCTGTGTCGTGCCGGCAAGGCCGGGCGGGGGGCGGCGGCACCGCGCTCCCTGCCGGCCCCGCGCTCACCCGCCAGCACGGCGGCCACCGTGCTCAGCAGCAGCCAGTTCCTCCTCACGAAGCTCGGGCAGAAGAATCCCTTCTTGACAGTCTGCGCCATGGCAGGGGGCGGCGGGGCTGGGGCGCTGGGCGCCCCGCGAAGCCGGGCCGAGCCGGGCCGAGCCGAGCCGGGCCGAGCCGAGCCGAGCCGAGCCGAGCGTCTCCGAGCGAGCCGAGCCGCCTGCGTGCGCTCCGCGGGCTGCACGCCTACCGCGGGGAGGCGGAGACGTTGCTCTTCACCTGGCAACGGGAGAGCCCGGCCCCCGCCCGCCCCTCGGCCGGCCTGCCCACCTGCCGCCCGGCCCAGCCCCGCACCCCGCGCCAAAACGGGGGGCCTGGCCCACGCGAGTGTCCGTAGGATCTCCTCGCGGGGTTTTATCCTGGTGGGTGTACCAAAAGAGCGAAGGAGAGTTTATTTCTCTGTATAACTCCTTGAAAATGGCTTTCTTCTCCCTCGACACCCATAAGTGTGCTTAAATTGGGACCCGATTGTCTGTGGGCTTGTGGTAGGTTTTCAGTATGTTTATAAACTTGTTGATTATGATTTTCAAGCCTAGAGTTCAATCGATAAATGTAAAAAGGACTACTCCTTTTCTCTTGCTGAATGACATGAAGGAGTTTGAAGAATGAAAGTTTAATTTATCTTATTTAATTACAGTTGACACCATTCATTTCAAAACATACACTAATGAGGTTTGCCTGATTTCTTTCTATGGTGACTGGGTAACTAGGGCCTGGAGTAGATCAGCAAGAACTGCAACTGAAACCTTGTCACCTTTGCTCTTCACATGGATCTAGTTTTTCTGAGTGACAGCTTGGGGAAGAGACAAGTATGTATTTTGCTGAGTCAGGAAAGAGTGCTGAAATCCACCTGGATGAGAAGCAAGTGCCGTCATCTATCCCAAGTGTTAAAACCTGGACCCAACTGCATAAATTTATATAAAGATGCATAAGAAGTGGCCATATTTTTCAAATGTGTAGAACAACTGCAGTAATTTGTCTACCTCTGTCACCATCAGGAAAATTTAATTTATAAAATGCAAGGAAACCTAGTGATAGAAAGGAAGCAGATCAGTAAGTATTATATTAGTGTAATTAAATCATAAAATGTTCTAGACTACTTAAAAGGAAAGCTGGCGTGCTACCATGTTACAAGCCACAGTAAAGCAAAACAAAAGTAACTTCTGCAAAGAAACAGTAAGAAAGAGCAGGACTCTGTTCAGACTTGGGTGTGGAAATGTGGCAAAGTATGAGTGGCACTGATAAGCTTTATGAAGAAAAAGGCGTGTGAGGTTCAAGAGTGGGCAGGATCAGGTGTATTCTGTGCAGAAGAGCTCTCTGACTTTGGTTCTCATTGCCAATGGGTGTAATTCTTAATATTTTTTTTATTTTCTCCCACATATACTGTAAGTCTTAGATGTTGCTTTCAGGAAGCAAAAGATCTGATTTTTCCCAGCAGGCACCAAGGGATATATTTGCAATTCAGTCATTCCTAAAGACCAGATAAAATTAAACTGAAGTTTATTTCGTTCTCTATGGGGTTTCCGTGATTTGTCTGTTTCTCTTAATACTTTAAATATCCTTTTTTTCACATTAAGGATTTCATAGCACCTTCTTGGGAGAGCTAGAATTCTCTGCAGCACACTCAGCACAGAAGAATGCTCTCCTACGGGTATAAAGCAATGTGACTGTAGCTGATATAAGCCTTCCTGGAGCTTGCAATATTTTAAAGGAGTTGTGCAACCTTAGACAAAATATAATATAATTATGCTATACAATTTGTGAAGATTAGAGACATATCTTATTTTCATATTCTGCAACAGCAAAACAATATATATTGAATAGTATTGAAGACCTCTACATATCTTCTGTTTCCTCTTAAAGTACAACGTTCCTGTTCTTTTCTGCTAGTGTTTAGTCCCTAAAAATATTTAGGAAAAAAAGTGTGTCAAAATTCTAGGCTTTTTTATCTTAATAATTTATCTTTCTTCTTTTTCACTTCATCAAATGTAATTCTATGGACATGACCTTGAAAAAAAAAAAGTTGATAGCCCAGAATCCATAGAAAGTTAAAGTGTTTTTTAAAAAATTAGACAGGTGAAATAGAGATGTTTCAAGAATCCTGATGAGCAAGCTGTTTTTAATTTCATCTTCCTATTATAGAGTGACAGAAATTGGCTTTGATCCTGGATGTGGAATCAAGCTGACACTTTCTGTATGCAGAGCTATATAAAAACCCCCAACCCTGTAATAAAAGTATCCAAATAAAATGGAAAAGAAAGGTAGTCCAAGCCCATGGATCATTCCTGAAATGCTGAAGTTATTTTAAAAGTTAACTCAGCTATGGAAAAAGACCAAAAGACATAATACTTTGGGAGACAAACTGCCTGTGCAGCTACCAAGCACAGCTGCTGAGCAAACAAAAACCTAAATTCTATTTAAACCATTTTTAACTTTGTCTGATATTGACAGATCCTGGGATCACTGTGGAATTAGTAGAATATAATAGAATATAATAATAATATGTGTGAATAAATGTCAATACATTTTATCTGTAAAGATAATAAGAATACATTCTTTAGCTATATTGATCACAGTTACAGAGTTCTCAGAGTATAGATCATGGTCAAGATTGTATGCATGACAAAATGGTTTTATTTTTTGTGATTAATTTTTTTTTAATGTTAATGAAACATACAGAGGAATCAATCCTGAAAATCTGAACACGTGCCTGGAAAGCAGTGCATTGCCATGTATTTTTTTTTCCCTGAAGGCTAAAATAATCCAGATTACTTTGTTGTAGATCTAGAATAATACATAAATACGTAAGTAACTATTCTTTTGAAAAGTTTGCCACATAGTGCCCTAATACTTATATATCCCTTTTTCTGAATATTCATTTCCAATCTGTAGAACCCTCCTAACAATATTTAAAGTCAATTACTTAAGAAGATAGCAAGTAACTTCAGAGGCTAGGAATATTTTCAACATTTTGAGGCATTTCAGTGTTTCAGTGCTGGGAAAGGCAGAGCAGTTCTACATGTACAGAACGGTGTAGTGCAGAGGGTAGCAACTGGAAGCTTGCCTCTTCAAACTCCTTAAAAAAGATCATCAGAGATTGTAGTTAAGAGGAAAAAGCAATGCAGTTTAACTTATCCAGACTTTCAACTTTTTCTGCCTAGGTCAGCTTATTATTATCATTTGTATAAGCTTTGGTGAACAGTTGATTTGATCCATAGAAAACTAATGAAGTGCCTTTTCCTCATAGTTTATGGTGACCATAGATAAGAAATTCCATCACAGGGAATTGACAAAACTGTGGGTATTGCATTTTTTCAAAAGCTTTGATAAAACAACAAAATTTAGCAAAGATTTCAAAAAACAGGTGCTAATAATCTACCTAAAACACAAGTAGGAAATTGAGTGTGCTTTTTTTTTTTTTTTTTTTTTCATTTGAGGTCAGTCCACCAGATGGGAACTTTGCAACTGTTTTTTAAGACCATAAAGCCAGGGAGTAAATACAAAGTTTCAAAGCAAAGTAATCAATTCCTGTTTAACATCTCTCACCCTAATAAGAAAAGATCCAATAAAAAGTGTAGTATTTCCAAGTTCAGTGAAGAGCCGAAGGAGGTGCAAGGAAATGCACATAGCTGTGTCTTCTGCGTGTAAATTAGTGTTACTAAGTACCCAAAATTGCAGAATTTTTCCTATAACATGTAACCTGTGCTTCCTGACATCTGCCCTCAAAAATCTAATAAATGCTATACAATATAGCCAGATAGGGAAAAAAAATTTCCTTTGATGAACTGACTTGTAAAATAAATAAACATAACTTCTTTGACAGGTTCTCTCAATGTCCCCAGGGGCAGATCTAATGGGGTGCTGGTTTTTATTTTTGGGGGCAGGATACTTGTTTCATTGCAGTAATGTCTTTTTCACTCGGAGACGCTATTTAATCCAGTGTGGATTAGCTATAGAATCAGAACCCTTACAGGTATATTTAGTTAATCCAAGCCACTTTTATATTTTTAAAGGCATATCTATTTCTATTCTAGTAGCTGGTTCAGAATGCACAGAGAGATCCTTCTCATCTACTTGGAATTTCCAGTAAGACTGCCAGTAGGTGCTTCATTATCTATTTGCATGTTTTTTCTACCGTCTTAACTAAGACACTCTAAACCCTATCAAATTAGTTATTCTTCTCCATATTCTCCTCAACTGAGCTTTTTCAGAGTAGTTGAATTATGGGTTAAAAGATATTAATTGTAGGTAAAATGATCTCGATTTGGCCTAAAATCAACAAGGAGAGGGTTTTGTGGTTCTGGTTGGTTGGTTGGTTGGTTGGTTGGTTGGTTGGTTGATTGGTTGGTTGGTTGTTTGGTTGGCTGGCTTTTTTATTAAATGAAATCCTGTGCCAGATCAGTGGAATTTTTAACCTTGTTGGAGTCAGTGTGATCATAGCTCGGAGGAAGACAACAGCTGCAGATGGGATTTTTTTTTTGCTAGTTTATGGCCCTCTAATGCTGAATATCCCTGTTTTCTACCAAAACCCAGTTTTGTTCCATCTCAAGTAAATGTTTTTTATTAGCTATTTTTCATTGTTGTGATCAGAACTCATCTGTGTTGAACGAACATAAAAGAGTAATGACGAAAACAGAATTCTGTGATAATGGCTCA
Source organism: Lophotriccus pileatus (assembly GCA_035583135.1). NCBI lineage: Eukaryota > Metazoa > Chordata > Aves > Passeriformes > Tyrannidae > Lophotriccus > Lophotriccus pileatus. The sequence continues at coordinate 44,462,156 of JAWWES010000094.1, forward strand.
CCCATTATACTTTTAAAACCTTGGATCTGGAACACTATGTTCTAGATCACTTCTGTTTTTCCCTAAATTGTGTTCCTTGTGCCAGTAAGAATACTGTGTATATTGTCACAGATTTTTATGAAAGTTGGAAGATACCATGTAATAAATGAAGAATTCCTATCAGTGAGAAATGCTTTGATTATTTTTTTCTTACTTTTTTTTAAATGGTGTAAACATTTCATACAGTACTTCTATGTTTTTTCTGGCCGCAGACATTTAATGTTACAAGAAGGTAAGCAAGCAGAGTGAGAAAGTGGCATAAAATGTGTTTCATAAATTGAGATTTAATTGATAGCTATGAGCTATTCACAGAAGATTGAAGGAAAGGCAAGCTCTGAAAGTCATCATGGGCAGATAAAGTTTTTACAAAGTCCAGCAACTCTTATTTGCCAAGAAAGTATGGCAGCATATGTGTGATCACGAGCCAGCAGTTGTGTAAATCTAGGTGCATACTGTGGTTATGATTTTAAAAATGGTTCTTCCTTTTCCTAATTATTCAACCAATTAGGAATCCATGAAGAGAGCTAGAACAACATTACACAAAATGTCAAGGATGAGTATGAAGAGCATACATTTCTTGCAGCACCCTTCTTTAGCCTCATGTAAGAAGGAGTTCTGGTAGTAATAAAAAATAAATTAGCTTTGCATGATGATTAAAAAAGTCAGAGTTTCTGCAAAGCATTTGAAAATGTCTGTCAGAGAATATCAGCATGGCAAGGATGAGGTTTGTGTTGAAGAATGATCTCTTCACGGGCAAACCTGTATTCAGTAACCAATTTTTAAATGTTCATAGAGAACATAAATACATCTACAATCTGGAGTGGTTGCTTGCCTTTTGATTTCTGATTACTATAATAGCTTGCCACCTGCTGACTCAGAAATGGACACTGCTTAAGGCAAATGACTGAGAGGAATTTGAACTGGACCTGACAACGTATTGCCAAGGTTTTTGTGCCCTGGATCAGGCATTATTGCTTGCTGATGTGACTTCATATTGTCTGTTGCAAAGGAAGAAAGGTATTTAATATTGCTCTTTGGCACACCAATATCTACAAAGTAATTCCACCTCAGAGCAATCTTACTTCACAGTAGCAGTGGCATCTGACCTCCAGTATCACATGAAAAAGCTGGGTCCTCACTGTACTGCTAATCACCTCTTATAATCTTGAAAAACTAAGAGAAGGTTATATTTAATATACTGAACATTAATAAAAAGTTACATTTTATATGTTAAGAGGTATATGCTAAACATATACTATTTTATGAGCGTAATATTAATTTGTTCCCCAAATGAAGACGATGATATTGTCTTGCCATGTTGGCGTAACATTGTTTAAGGCTGCACAAAATGCATGTGTATTACTATATGGTGGTGGTGAAGAAAGGGAAAATTACAGGAAAATATTCTACTGCCACTCCAACAACCATGCAGAATGCCCCGTTACGTGATCTATCATACAGGTAGCCATGCTAATATCTGTGTAATTATAAAATTATTGATTCTTGAAGACAGTTGCTCTTTATCACTCTTCACAAATGACATAAATGAAATCGAAGGGCTCTATTCACCCACATGCCACTTGGAGATTTATTTTAATGAAGAAGTAATGAAGCGGTACACTTTCTTGATAGATGATAATGATAGCAAATGACAAAATTATTTTAGAACTCAAATCTCTTGGTAACACATTGAAATAGATGAGTGGGGGAACACTATTTGAGAGAACATTCAGCGAGTTTGAGGAAATAGGTTAACTTAGATAGCCAAAGATCTGAAGGGTGAAGTTGAGAAAGGCATTCAGAATTATTGGCTATACAACTCTCAAAAATTAGTTACAGGCACATGATCCGACCTTCTGGCATATTTCAAGAACTTGAAAACATTCAGTGTCCTTGAAATCCTTTCTAGGCAGAGCTAAAGAATCAGTGTATTCCCAAATCATCCTCCGGAGCTTTACCACAAGATTTGGAGCATTGGTGCTCTATGTCTAAACCTCGTATTTTTTAGCTGCCTGAACATATTAGAATAATAACATCTAATTGTAAACTAAGACTCTACTCCAAAAGAATGTGAAGATAAAGCTGAAAAATATAATAGTAATGCACTGTAAGTTGTCTGAAGGAAAGAATCAATCTTTTAAAATTTTTAAAAATCTCCTGCTATCTAATAACTAACCTTTCTTCCAGTACCTGAAGGAAGCCAACAAGAAAGAAAGAGAGGAACTATTTACAAAAGCATTTAGTGACAGGAAAAGGGGGAATGGATTCAAACTAAAAGAGAGTAGATTTAGGTTAAATATTAGAATTCTTTACTGTGAGAGCAGTGAGGTTCTTGAACAGGTTGCTCAGAGAATTTGTGGATGCCCTATCCCTGGAAGTGTTCAAGGTCAGGCTGGATGGATCTCTGAGCAATGTCATCTAGTGGAAGGCACCCCTGTGCATGGCAGAAGGATTGCAACTTTAAGGTCCCTTCCAACCCAAACCCTTCTGTGACTCTGTGATTCTAAATCTACTTTCTTTCAACCATTCCTCCTTGTCCTATCACTACACGCCCTTATAAGAAGACCCTGTCTGGCTTCCTTGTAGATCCCCATTACATACTGGAAGGCTGCTAGGAGATATCTCTGGAGATTTCCAGGCTGAACAACCCCAGCACTCTCATCCTGTCTTTGTAGGAGGAGAGGTTCTCCAGCTCTCTGATCATCTCTGTGGCCCTCCCCACAAAGGGGAGGTCCATGTAATTCTTGTGTTGTATGTCCCAAAGCTGGAAACAGCACTCAAGGTGAGGTTTCACAGAGCAGAGTAGCAGGGCAGAATCACCTCCCTCAACTTGCTGGTCACATTTCTGCTACAGCCCAGGACATGGTAGGCTTTCTGGGCTGCAGGAGCACATTGCTGAGTCATATCAAGCTTCTTATCAACTAGCATCCTGAAGTCCTTCTCAGGGCTGCTCTCCATCCAGTCATTACTCAGCCTGTATCCATGTTTGGAATTGACCTGACCCAGATGTAGGTCCTTGTATCTGTCCTTGTTGAACTTCATGAGGTTCACACAGGTCTCCCTCTCCAGCTTGTCCAGGTCCCTGTGGATGGTATTCCTGCCCTCCATTGTGTTAACTGCACCACCCAGCTTGGTGGCATCAGCAAACTTGCTGAGGATGCTCTCACTATCCATGTTGCTGGCAGTGATGTAAACAGCACCAGTTCCAATACCAATCCCAGAGGAATGCCACTCATCACTGGTCTCCGCTTGGAATTGAGCTGTTGACCACAGCTTTTTGAGTGCAACCATCCAGCCAATTCCTCACCCACCGTGTGGTCCACCAAATCCATGTCTCTCCAGTTTAGAGACAAGGTTGTCAGGCAGGACACTGTCAAAAAGCTTTGCACAAGTCGAGGTGCAAATGACATCAGTTGTTCTTCCCTCATCCACCAAATCTCATCAAAGGGCACCAGATTTGTCAGGCACAATTTGCCTGTATTGAAGCCATGTTGGCTGTCACCAATCACCTTCCTGTCCTCGATATGTCTCAGCATAGTTTCCAGGAGGATCTGCTCCATGACCTTGCCAGGCTCCAAGATGAAACTGATTGGCCAGTAGTTCCCCGGATCTTCCTTACTTCCCTTTTGAAAAGTGGGGGTTATAGTTCCCCTTTTCCTGTCAGTGAGAACTTCACTGGACTTCTCAAATATGATGGCTAGTGACTTAGCTACTTTCTCCACCAGTTCCCTCAGGATCTGTGGGTGTATCTCATCAGATTTACCTCAAGATAAACCTGACCTTAGAGCTTTCATTCTGCAAATCCTTTCTCCATGCTTTGAAACTTCTGAAAAAGACAGAATTTCTGCAAGAGCTGGGAGAGTAAAGCCATCAAAGGATATGTTACCCCAGGAAGAACAGGGTGAACACCATGTGTTAGCATGTCTCCACAAATTTAGATGAAGGGATGACTAACAGATTACAACCCTCTCTGAACTGCAATTAAATGAATGCTAGTAGCTGTAGATGCAAGGAAATATATGATACTTGAAAAATGCATATGGTTTGGAGGCAATATTATTTTGAGACTTGAAGTTTAGCTATTGGGCTTTGGCTCAAGCTGCACTGGAAGCCATAGGCCTAATTTGTACGAGTGTAGAAAAGCCTTGGACAGCCAAGCACCTGTCTCAGTGCATCAACTGCAGAAATAGCCTGCTAGGAAAAAGAAGGGGAAATGAAGGCAGTGCAGTGCAGAGGAGCCAGGTGAATGCTCAGTCAGTGTGGTAAGTAAATATTTTATACAGCTGTTAATATACAAGAGACTACATTTTACTACAAATTATGCAAGCAGTTTGTACAGTTCTATGGTCATTGTTTTAGTATGTCATATGAGGGATGTTGTTCATAGTAGTTCACAGGATCCATGGCAATTTTACTAACAATGTCTTCTTTTCTACCTTTTAACTATTTTAGTCATGTTTATGCCTTTCAGTGCTTCAGTTTTTTAGGTCTGTGAAACAAAATCATGTTTGCTTCTCACCAGGGGTGAATCTAACACTAGTAAGGGAACAATGCTGTAGAGGAGGCTTTTCTACACTCATACAGATTTGGCCTATGGCTTTCAGTGCAACTTGAACCAAAGCCTGATAGCTGAACTTCAAGTCTCAAAATAATATTGCCTCCAATTTGTAGTTTATTAGTTACAGTAGCCAAAGGAGAAGTCTTGAGGCTTTGCCTTGGGGCTTTAGTCAACCTGGTAATTAGCTTCTAAGAAAACCTTTATCTAGAGATCAGTAAACTGCATAGTGGGAAATACAATGAAAACCACAAGAAATGGCCTTTTAATTTTTTGAGGTGTTAGAATGAGTTTTTTTAGCACTGTTGTCATGGAAACGTTCCTGGACTTGAAGCAGCCGACTTTTCCAGCCAGATAGAAACTTGTAGTCACCAACAGCAAGCAGGACTTCAACCTGTGCTTTTAGCAAGCTTTATAATGAAGTTTGTGCATGGTAATGTAAGCCTATTTTAACCTCTCTGATAGAAATGTCCTGTGAGAGCAAACAAATTTTTCTGAAAATAGCCTTTAGAGAGGCAAAATGCTTCTGAGAAATAGTGGAAACTCATTGTCATCCAAGAGGACATAATATCCCTCCATCCATCAGGACTTAACTGCAGTACAGAAACTTTGCATGGTAAGGTTTTCAACTGACTGAAATACAAAAGTATTCTAACAAGTGAGCGACTTATTTTGTCCCATGCTGGTATAAGTACTGCGTGAAAGTGACCTTGCACTGCTGCTCAGTGTCAGTGCAGCAAGCTCAGAAGGCTGCAGAAGGCAGCAGCTGAAAGTATTCAAGAAGCTCTTTGCAGTTTTTCCTTTATTTGTACGTAAATTCAGACGGATCAGCATGGGTGTGTATGCATGTGCACATCCCCCTACCTTTTTGTCCTCTTTTCACCTGCTAAAGAACAGAAATGATCTGGGACCAAGTGTATAGCAGAATACTGTATTTCAAGTTAATAGATTCAATTATAGGTTCACTTCAGAATTTTCACAGAGGCATTGCCAGTTCTCCAGGTTTTCTAGATCTGGACCCCATGAAGACATGAACATGACAGTAGTGTCTCATATTCCCACGCAATCAACAATGGGAAAGAGTCAAACGTTCTTTGTCAAAGCAGGAGTCACGTCACAGGAATTTTGCTGTATAATCCTCACATGGTCTGATGATACTGGGGAACTCCTTTTCATCTAATGTGCCTGTGGGGTATTCCAGTTTCATCATTTACAATCTACAGAAATCCTGATTATCCTAAATGCTGTTATTTTGGATTGCGACCACATGTTTTCTTGAAAATAAAAGTACATTCTGCACTGAAAATGAAAATTTAGTATCATGGATAGTCTGTTGTAGCACTGATTTGCCTAGTCTCAAATTTTGTGAATGTGAAGGTCAATAGTAGTTGACTGTACTGTGACACAATCCCAAGGACAAGAAAATGCATAATATAAGTTTTTTTGGTAGAGGTTGTATGTTGAAAATAACAATCCAAAATTTTCTTACTTTGTCGTGAAAGAGTATGTGGATAATTTGGAGCTGATAATCTCTTCTACTGGCTTGTTGCATCACCTTTACAAGAAGGGAAGGACGTACGTATTGGGATTTATTTGTCTGGTGAAATGACTTTCAGTGGTGGGTTGGTCACTTAGCTTTTCAGATCCAATGCACTGCAGGTGTTCCCAAGTTGCAGGAAACAGCAAAGAATTCAACTTAGACAGAACAAGACAGAAAATCTCAGAACATGAGAATTCTGAGTGTACGTGCTGAGAAACACAGAATCACAGAATCAATTAGGTTGAAAAAGACCTAAAAAAGATAGAATTAATTAGGTTGAGTTCAACCTATACTGAACACCACCATGTCAACTAGACCATTGTACTAATTGCCATGTACAGTCTTCCCTTAAACACCTCCAGGGATGGTGACCCCACCACTTTCCTGGGCAGCCCATTTCCCTTATAAACTAATTAGAAAAAACAAAGCCTTCTTCAACTTTGCCAGGTCATCAATGCATTTACATTTAAAGTATGACTTTTCTCTTCTTTGAAGTTTAGTATTTTCTGCTAATGAGGAAATGCTTTGGATGGCTCGGTGTAGCAGATCTAAAATCTGAAAATGCTAGGGTCACTATTTTTCTTATGAAACTGTTGTGTGTAATTGAATACAAATTTTTTGTTTGAAGATGCTGTCTGCGTAATAGCAATAGTGCTGGCAGGGAGTTCCTAGCTGGGCTTTCTGCACGCACCTTTATCTGTAAATATTTTATAAACCTTACAGGTCTGCTGCAGACTGACAAATCAATTTCAGAGGTATGGTTGTGTATAGCTATTGGTATAATGCCTGTAAGTTGACAGCCCTTCTGTTTCTCTAGTCTGTGGATTCAGCTGATCTGCATTACGTCAAGATCTCAGTATCTTTTTCACATTTGCCCTTTTCATGCATCTCACAGGCTACAGTAAAGCTATATGATCCCTAACAAGTTGTCAGTAAAAGCTGATAGGTAATTTGCCAAAGAAGAGAAAACTAAAGAAATATAAAGCTTAAACAGGACTTAGAAAAATATTTTCCCTTGACTCCCTCACTGCGGGCAAAACTGGAATTACTTTGTCCTTTGTTGTTTTCTTGATGAGAGGACAGACTTACTGCATTTGTGCACAGTTAGTAATATCAATTATTTGGCATTGTTTTAATTTATTATAAGCAGTGTACTAACATATATTAATACCCACATTGTTCTATTTTATCTTTTTCTATTTTCTTAGATTTTGTTTGTGTGTGCTTAGGGACCAATTCTATTCACCTCATTTCCTATTTTATCACAGAATTGATCTCATTGTGGTCAGCGGGATTATTGGAATTACACTAGAGAAACTTCTGTGATATGATATGAAATAAAATATGGTAGGTATGTATATCAGGCCACTTTTTTGTTATTTTTCAGATTTAAGTCTAGACAACAGAGGACTACAGTAGCAATAAGAAAAGCTCTTAAATAGCTAGGGTTTTTTCTATGCTAATTCATCGCTTGTTATTTCCCTAGCATACTTTTGTTTGTATAATTTATTTTGCTGAATAAACATCATCATAATAACTAGTAAATTCCAGTGCTTTTCTGCAAGGGTAATATTTGTATCATCCTTTTTCTAGGAGCTGTCATGTTAAAATGAAGTGACTGCTTCTGGTTGATTATCTTACTCCATATAATTTAATATACTCCTTAACGCTGCATGGGACTTCAAAAATTCAGTTGTTGGCATATAGGGACTTGACTGGAAATAGTTCAAAATTGTTTAGGTTTTGTACTCTCAGCAGTAGTTAGATTGGTTTGGCTTTTGTCTTTCTATGTCTGCCTTTGATTTGTCCATCTTCAGCACTTTGAAAACTCAGCTTCAGTATCTCCTCCAGCTGGATGCCCCACATCACTTCACACTTTGAAAGTGCTAGTCTGATCATTCCTGAAAGCAGTAAGGATCATCTTTAAGGCTGTGTTTTCCTCATTTCATCCACTCATGCATATCCCTTGTGCTTTAATTTGTTGCTTTTATTTGCATATATGTAGTTTCCAGCATGCTTTGCTTTGTGCACTTTGATCCGCAGGCTAAGCATGATGGATTTGTCTGCCATACTCTTCTTTGTGCTCAGTAGAAGTGTCCTTGTACCAACAAGCACTCGCTTCACTTCACTGCACTGCAAGAGAGCTTACTCAAGCAATCATAATCCTAATGCTGTTCTAAGAAATAATTGCTGAGGCACTCATCTTTTTTTTTTTTTTTAAAGAGATATTTTCCTCCAAATGTCTTTGAAACAAGGAAGTCCTACTTTTAATTTTGCTATGGACCCTCTGTACTCTCTGACTTCAGCAAGCTGGATTATGCTGTACTATTACTATTATTCTCATCTCTTTTTGTGCCTGAGCAAGAAACATAATGTTTTGAAAGTCTAGAAAATCTTCAGAGCCTATAATGTAAAATTCTTTATTCAGGGAGACTCAAGATGGATCTCTGCTAAATCTCTGTATTACAAACAATTTTAAATTTATTTATAAGGTGATACAGGGTGCCTTACATTTGGTAGGAACATTACAGAGAAACTGAATTACAAATAACTTTATTCTTACAGAATAGTGTTTTCTTGCCTCTTTTTATTTATTTTGATCACGTTGTGGAATGAGAGAGAATCTGACTGTGCATTATCTGTGGGTTCAGTTACAAAGTACTTGAAAATGGTATCTGATTTTGGTAGAAGATCTGGTGTCCTTTGTACATTCTCCAGACTTGAGAGGGGAGAATAAATAAGAAGGAATACTATTGTGACTAATGAGTCAATTGTGGTACTGTTGTCAGATATATGAACTGTCAACCTTATTACAAGACCCTGACAATCAGGCTGACACTAACTGCAAAGGCATTTCTGTATCTGTAATCTGTATGTATTAAAACTGAGCTCATTGCACAATCTCCTATGCAGCATCCGTAAGAAATGTGCAGCCATATTTTCAATGTATGGGAATCCTCCCAGATTTCAGAAACAGATTTTGTTGTAGAAACGCATGGTCTGCACCTAAGGGGAAAAAAAAAACCCAAACAAACCTCTTTGTCTCATCCAGGTTTTCCTTCTTAGATTCGTCCATGCAGTGAGAAAACATGAGGTTCATCCCAAGCTGGCTATTTTCCAAGTAAGTGCAAATTATCCTGTGCTGCCCTGAACCATATTTTCCCCTGATACCCTGTTCAGAGAGAGTGATCCTGAAGCTGTGCCCAGATAATATGATGTGTGTGTGAAGAGTCAGGTGTAGGTTGTGAGCAGGTAGGCACAACCTACTACAGTAGTCACTGCTCTTCAAACTTTGGTGAAATTCTAGGCAATTTCCCTGAAAACAAGGCTAATTTTTATTGTGTTGGATGTGTGCATCCAACACAGCCTTGCACAGCCTTGAAAAAGGAGCAAAAAGGATTTTGTTTTTGTTGTTTTTATCAGCCCACTCACAAATTCCCTCCCACAGCTTAGACAAAACACTGCATATCTACATTTTTATATCAGTGGCTCTTAGCAGAAATGCAAGTAGACAAGAAAAAAGTTACTACAAGCTCCTGAGTACATTTTCACTAACTGACTTTACATGTCTGAAAAAAAAAATCAAAGATTTGCTATTCGTTACCACAGAATTCAACACATACTCTCAAAACAAGTGTGAAAGAACTATAATGAAAGGTACATTATGATAAACAGAGTTGTCTTCATTCAATGTGTATTCTGTTTTATTTTGGACATAGAATACATAACAACTGACAGATTTTAAAGCAACTGGACTATGTTATTTTGTAGAGGTGATGGGAAAGGAAAGAGAAGGGAACAATCACTTCCTAATGGAGCTTTAGACAGAGTTTTCTTCATGCTTCCTATTAACAAAAATGAACTATAATCTGTGTCATTTTCTGACTACATCAAATGCTTGTTACGGAAAAAGGGAACTGTTTATTGGCAATTTAATTAGTAGTGCTCTTAACTGCTTTGCTTATGCTGGAAATAAGTAATAATTATTCCTCTTTCATTATTCATAGAATCATTTAGAATATGGAGCCTAATCATTAACCTAGTCCACCACTAAACCACGTCACCAAGTGCCACGTCTACAGGTATTTTAAAAATCTCCAAGTATGGTGACTCAAATACTTTCCCAGGCAGCCCATTCCAATGACTGGCAACACTTCTGGTGAAGAAATTTTCCTAATATCTAATCTAAATGTCCTCTGACACAACTTGAGGTGAGGCTATTTCCTCTCATCCTGTCACTTTTTGTCTGGGAGAAGAGGCTGACACCCACCTGGATACAACCTCCTTTCAGATAGCTGTAGACGGTAATAAGGTCTTCCATGAGCCTCCTTTTCTTCAGGCCAAACAACTCCAGCTCCCTCGGCTACTCCTCATAGGATTTTTGTTTTAGACCCTTCACCAGCTCTGTGCACAATAAATCGGTTGTTAAATAACACCAAAACATATTTTTCTAATCAGATGAACTAAAGGAATGAAAACATATAAACTCTCAATTAACTGTGAGTAAATGCCAATTAATCATTTATCTGAATGATGTGATCTAGTAAGGAATTTCTGTGCTATGGAAACAAAGCCATATTTGTAAGCAGTGTTTAGCAAGTAGCTAGGATGCACACAGAAATCCATGAATCCAAATCTTCTTGTAGGACACCATTTTAAACAGCTGTGTATCATGATGTGGATACCTCACATAGAAGATGTAGTGCAGCAGTCTTATGCAGGGAGTAATTCAGTCTCTGAGTAGATAAGGCAAGGAAATGACAATGAATTGAAAGACCACTGTGTTGCAAAGCATGTGGATTGCAAGGGCGGACCTGGGATAAAGGATCTGTTTGTATTGCTATTGAAGGGTTTAAGTGGACTAATGAAGGAAATGTATAAAGAACAGCATAAAGAACAATCAGTTTTTACAGATTCAGTTACTACAGTAGGGCAGTTTGTATATGTACCTTCAAATGTAACAAATACCATACTTTCAAAATTTACAATTATAGCTATTTAATGAAACCTGACAAGATTTTAATTAGAGTTTCATAATCAAACTTCAAATGCCAATACTTCCAGGATTAGTTTCCAATGGACTTTGATTCTTCTCTTTTTTACATATATATTTTTACATAGGTTTTATTTACAATGACATGTGATATTTTCTTACACAGGATCAGAGCACTGATTTTGCAGAAATAAACAGATCTGAAGAGACACAGGGAATTACGTGATGCTATCTCTGCACTTTCAGTCAGACATTCATATATGCATTACAAGCACTGGCCTGTTCCAAACCAACAGCCACCTTTTTGCTTTTTCTGAATTTGCAGTTTTGAATCATAAAAAGTAGAAAAAGTATCATGGAGGCACTGATGTGTATCAAGAAAAGCTTTCACTTTATCAGATGTATTTATTTCCTGTACTTTTTGTTGTCCATCTTCTATGTGGAGAGAGCATTACCTGTCTCCCAGAGTGGAAGAAGAACCCATTGAGACTGACTGAAGTGGGGAAGGTTACTTTCCCTACTGGAGTACCAGTCTAGTCCCTGTGCCTACAGCTTTGTTAAGCTCTTCAGCAGCAGATGTGAGGATGTGAGAAATTTTTGCCTCACCACTGTGAGTCATTAGGACTGGAAAACAGACTGACACAGTCAGTCATAGTTGTTTTGTGATCTGCTCTCTCTTCTGATGCCCTTCTCCCCATAACATGCTAATTTCCTATCCACTTTAAGGGAGTCTTTAAAGTTGCTCATGTGTTGCTAGCATTTTTTAACTTCAGCAAAGAAATGTATTCTCTAGTCCTGTTCTCAGAAATAACAGAACATTTCCAACTAAATTTTGTCATTAAGATTAGGTGAAATTATCAATCCTTAATAGGCAGCTGGTATGTACAGCTTCAGCTTGGGTGATTAAATAAAACTAGAAAGCTGAAAGACACATCATTGGAATGGAAAAAGGCATGTTAATTTAGCAAGTGTACCAGTCCCCTGCGTTTTGACCACTGTAATTTCCCTTACTGTCTTTATGGCATTTATGTGTTATGTATTTTATGGAACAAGCTTGTAGCAAGAATGAACTTACTGGCTTAGTTGTGAAATGCTTTAATTACGAGGAGTAGCAGATGAGAGGCATTTAAAGAAGCTGATGATTTGACAGAAAATAATACAAATAATATAAAGCTGCTTAAATAAAGCTCGAGACAGATGTGCTGGACTTCACTAAGGTATTTTCTGAAGGTTAGAGGATGTACACCCATCTTTTTCCCTGGCACTGCAGTAGTCTACTCAGTTCTCTATGCCAAGTACTCTTAATCTCATAAGAAAATACTGTACCAGAGATGGTGTGCATGGCTGACTTTGGCTCAGGTTGGCATAAGTTATTATTGCTTTTGCAACTATGGAGGCATTCATTTGAGGTAAACTTTTCTTGTATTTATAGACACCGATCAAAATTCCATGGATGGAAAAGCAGGAGAAAAGGTCAGTACTCAGTAAACTTCAGTCTATTTGTTTCTAAGCCACAGGTAGGTGTGTTGTGTGGAAGCAACAGAGTCTAAAGCATCCTTTTGGCATCCCTCAGCCGCATTTTGTGGATCCCATAAAGTCAGTGCAGAACTGTGTTGGCTGTTACCTGCTATCTATAATGGCTCAGAGGGGGGCTGCAGGCTTATTCTGCACTGGAGCACTTAGGAGAATGTGTCACTTTGCAATATGCTGCTTTGTCTGAAGGCTGTCATTTAATTATGTGATGAGGGAGATGCCCTAACTGGATCTTCTGATTCCCTCAACCCAGCTGAATGATAACTTTGAAATGGGAAGGGGTCTCAATCTTTTATTTGTAAATATGATTGCCTGGGGAGGATGTCAAAGAGGAAACAGCAGGAAGGGTACAGCTAAGTCATCCTACCTTTACTGTGGTAAACCAGACCTGAGTACTTATTATGGTCTGCCACCTCCTCCATTTCATCTTGGGCTTTCTGTAACCAAATCAGCTGAATGAGGACTACTGAGTGATTCTCTGCATTTTAAATGTCTCTCTGCTTCAGGAGAAGGAAAAAAAGAAGCAAAGAGTATCTGTGTTCAACTGAGGAATGACAAATATATTCTCCTGACTGTCGCTGCTTCAGGTGTTCTGAGATGAAATTGAGTGCATAGACAGAGAACAGTATTTTCAGCATGGAAACCACAAGTTTTGGAAAGGAAGTTTTTCACTGGTTGCTCCTCACTTCTTCCAATTCATGCATCATCATCTTTACTGCTTCTTTAATGTATCACAAATAAGGTATATTACTCAACTTGCCAGGAAAACCAGTTCAGAAATCCTATGAAGATTCTTTTGATGTTTCCATTACATAAAATTCCTTCATGGGGAATATAAGACCAGCAAGAGCCCTTTAATGTGTAATTCATTATGTTAAGTTGGTTAGCTATGTATGAAGAAACTGTATTATGGATATTTAGATAGAAATATGAATTATTTACGAGGTTTTAAATTCCAGATCAAAATAATCAAACAATTTCAACATAAAAATAACCTTATGCTTCTCCAATGTGGAATAGTGTGCAAAAATGTTTGCTTAATTAGGTTAAACTCCTGAGACGTATATGCTCAGCAGGATCAAATACATTCTGTGCTTAGATCATGTTGCGAACATCAGTGTGCTTGTTTGTTGTGGGGCCAGACTTAAAACCTCTGCAATTATACCCAGTCTGAGGATAGAAAATCTTTGCTGTTGACATAGCTGACCAAGTGATTCAGTCCTCAAGGTATTTTAGTGCTGCTTGAACATAGAGAAGAGGAAGCAAGGAGGAAGGGTGTTTGAAAGTCCTGCTTAAAAAATTAATTTCCTTTTACAACATTGTTACCCATCTATTAGAAAAAGGGAAGACAGTTGATGTAACCTGTTTAGATTTCAGTAAAGATTTTGATATTGTTTCTTACAGCACCCTTCTGGACAAAATGTCCAGCACACAACTCGATAAACATGTCATGCAGTGGGTGAGCATCTGGCTCATGGGCCAGGCACAAATGCTTACAGTAAATGGGGTAACATCAGACTGGCAACCTGTCACTGGCAGAGTTCCACAGGGCTCCATCTTGGGCCCTGTGCTCTTTAACATCTTTATAAATGACTTGGATGCAGGACTGGAAGGTATTCTAAGCAAGTTTGTTGATGACATTAAATTGGGAGGAGCTGTTGATTCCACTGAAGGCAGAAATCCTGACAAATTAGAGGGCTGGGCAATCACTAACTGTATCAAGTATAACAAGGGCAAGTGCCAGATTCTGCACCTGGGATGGGGCAACCCTGGATGTTTGTACAGACTGGGGAATGAGATGCTGGAAAGCAGTGCCACAGAAAGGGACCTGGGGGTCCTGGCTGGCAAGCTGAATATGCGTCACCAACACCCTGGCAGCCACAAGGGCCAACCGTGTCCTGGGGGGCATCAGGCAAAGCATCACCAGCTGGTTGAGGGAAGTGACTGTCTTGCTCTGCACTGGTGCAACCTTGCCTCAACTCCTGTGTGTGGTTTTGGGTGCCATACTGTATCAAAGAATACGAAAATGGGTAAGGCTGGAAGGGACCAGAGTGGTCATCTTGTCCAACCTCCCTGCTGAAGCAGAATCATCCTAGAGCACATGGCACAGATTTGTGTCCTCATATTCAGATAAAACTTTCTATGCATCACTTTCTGCCCATTGCCTCTTGTCTTATTGATTGGTACCACTGGCTCCTTGGCAACCCTCCTCCTAATACTTACAGGCATTGGTGACATCTCCTCTCAACTGTTTCTTCTTGAAGCTGAACAGGCCCAGCTCCCTCAGCCTTTCCTTGTAAGAGAGATCTTCCAATCCCTTAATCATCTTTTTTCATCCTCCACTGGACGTGCTCTAGGAGCTCCAAGTCTCTCTTGTCTTGAGAAGCCACAGCACTCCAGGTTAGGCCTCACTAGGGCTGAGTAGAGGGACAGGATCACCTCCCTCAACCTGCTGTCAGTGCTCTTCCTAATGTACCCCAGGACACCATTGGCCTTCTTGGCCACAAGGACACACTGCTGGCTCATGGACAGCTTGTTGTCCAGCAGGACCCCCCAGGTCCTTCTCTGCAGAGCTGCTTTCCAGCAGGTCAGCCCCCAGCCGATACTGGTGCATGGGGTTACTCTTCCCCAGACACAAGACCTTGAATTTGCCTTTGTTGAATTTCAGACAGTTCTTCTCTGCCCATCTCTCTAACTTGTTTTAACAAAGTCTTTTAACATAATGTTCAGAACAAACGTTTATTTTACAGCATCATCCCTGTTACTGCATACAGAAATTCAGAAGTTCAAAAGCACATCAAGTACCCTGCATCAAGCTCTGCTCTTTGCTGTAATCCCATTGCCCTGAGGGTTGTGAGCATACATCTGAAACTACAACCTCTGGCTCCTGCTCACTGAATAACAGTAAATACTGATGAAGCAAATTGGTCAAGTTTATGTGGCAAATTCCTTGCACATGCAAAGCCTAGATGTGTGTTCATTTACTCCAGGGTGCTGAAAACAGAATGCAACTTGGAACAAATTTAGCTAATTAAGTTAATATTAGAATGTATTTGTTATTATCAGAGGACTAGAGCATGAAAAATACAATTCAAGTATGTATTGAACAGAATGGAGGGGTTTCAAGAAGTTCACAGAACAAGATATATTAGTGATAGAAGAGACCTTAAGAAATCATTTAGTCCATTTCCCTTTTCTTGTTACAGCTGTCATCACTATTGGCATATCTGTCTAATTTGTTGGTAAAAAATCTCAAGTAATGCCAAGTGCACAGTCATAAATACCATAAATACGATATTTAACTATCAGTTTATTTAATGGAATTTATAACAGAATCAGAAGAGAAATCCATTGTGGCCAATTATTCTGCCTTCAAAGCACATTCTGACCTTGAACTCAACCAAAGGAGGACCTCCTAATGTACAGAGATCATCTGTTGTGAGAGAGGTTTAGCAGATCACATGCCAATCTCAATGCTGATTTTTGGAGAGTATGGGAGGGCCAGTTACTGCTTTCTGCTGAAATTTTGTGCTTGATGGCCTCTGTCAAAATTTGCATACACCTCTGGCTTGGTTCAGACTGGTCTATTATTAGCTGAACAGAGATGTTACTTTTACTCTTAGGACCTGTACCATATGGGGTTTTTTTCTGATGTAGCTGAAATTACGGGCTGCTGTGCTTATGATTTTTTTCATATAGAGAATGAGAAAATTAAATGAATATTTTTCTTTCACCCATTAAATACCAGAACATTAAAAAGTTTCATCAAAATTCCCACTGGTGTCCCTGAAGCAAAAACACATATCTAATATGTATAACTAATGATTCCACAGATTTTCCTGATGAACTTTTAAGGTACCAGTTAGCTATGGCTTTTGTGTCTCAAAAGGTACAAATTGTTTTTCTCTCTTACCCTGTAAAAGCATGATGCTTGCACACATTGGTTACTTCCTTACTCAGCAGCTGTCCTCTTGTCAAGATTTTGTAAGGGATCTCATATGTGGAAAAATTAATGCTCTGTTCCCAGGTAGTGTGGCAGGCCACACACATTCTTTAGGGCTGATGTTGTTTTCCTTCTTGGTCTCGTAAATTCTCTGTGTGTTCTTTCACTCCTTAAGTAAAAGTGAATACTCCCCTGCATCTATCAGTGGTTGCGTTAAGACACAGGAATTACCATTCTGGGTCAGAGATCAGGTCCCTTTAGGCTTGTATCCTCTCTCTAGTAATGATCAGTACCAGAAGCATCATCAAAATGAACCAGTGTTATTTGACTCCCATTTCTGTGAATTCTTTCCTGCCTTGAAGCATGTAGTTGCTTTACCTTCCAGTCTCTTTCTTCTATTCTCTTCTTTTTAAATTGTCTTTTTGTTGTTGTTGTTGTGTTGGTATTGCTTTTAGTTTGGTTGGTTCCTTGCTTTCTTTGTGTGAGTTTTTTTCTTTTCTCCCCCTCCCTCCCCATCAAGATTTTTTTGGTTGTTTTGTTTTGGTGGGTTTTTCCCCCATTTGTTTGTGTGGTTTTTGTTTGGTTTTTTTTAGTCCTTATTTGGTTTTGCCCAGAACAGCACAGAACAGTAGCAAAAATCAGAGAGTAGTGGAGTTTTGCTATGATACATGTTGGTCTTCGAAAACTTCCCTTAGCAATGGTGTGCTGGTGTTGATAGTAAAGTGAGAAGACAGGTGGAAGCAGAGATACCGAGGCAGTCTAAACAAGAATGTAATGTTCTGTCTAGAAGAGCTGTTTTTTTAGAAGTGCAACTTTAAAAGCATTGATATGGTATATCTGTGGTCACAGGAGCCTCCTAGGGGTACCAGAGCAGTGCAAGGACAAGGCTTTATTCTGATATACTATGTAGTGCTAATGTAAAGGGTGGAAGAGGAAAAGTAATGGAAGTAGGAACATCTTTTCTCCCTTTGCTCTTCATATGTTGCTTTTGATTCTTTCTATCTGCTTCTTGGGAGATACCATTTAGATGGCGAGCAGTTCATTTTGCTCAACAACAAATGCAAGCTTTTCTTATATACTGCATTGGTTCTCATGAAAGATAGCAGGCAGATGGGTGTGGAAACTGCAGCTGTCTACCTACAACAAAAAAACAGATACACCACTATAAGCAATTCTGTGCTGCCTTATGCTTTGCGGTAAAGAGGAGCTTAGTTTTCACTGCATTAATGCTCTGTTTTCTGTGCCATAATTGTTAATGAGATACCTATTTTAGGTCATCATTCATTAGGAATGGGCTGTAGGCTTCTAAATGGGTATCAGATGACAAATGGACTAGTTTTTAACCAAAATCAGTTTAGAAAAGTTAATGACTTTATTTTATTTAAAAGAATTTCTATGGAGCTTATAATCAGAACATTTTCGGTAACTCTGTTTCCTAGAGGATGAGGCTTATCTGATTCTGTATTCTTGTCTGTGAATGTATTTGCACGTGTCTGTATATCTGTTTTTCCTGCTCTTCTTGGAATGACTTTTGTACCTTGAGAATTCTTAGCTACATGCCAAGACAGTCTCAAGATAAAAAATTCCTGCAAGTCATGATGCTGTGTGTCTGTGTGAGACAGATGTCATCAGAGTCCTTCTGCCCATATTGTCCAAATGCTCCTTGAACTCTGTCAGGCTTGGTGCTCTGACCACTTCCCTGGGGAGCCTGTTCCAGTGCCCAACCACCTTCTAGGGGAAGAACTTTTTCCCAGTATTCCACCTAAACCTCCCCTGACACAACTTCAGGCCATTCTCTCAGGTTCTGTCACTGGTCACCACAGAGAAGAGATCAGTGCCTGTCCCTTCTCTTCCCCTTGTGAGGAAGCTGAAGGCCATGATGAGGTGTCCCCTCAGCCTCCTCTTCTCTAGGCTGAACAGATCAAGTGACCTCAGCCACTCCTCATATGGCTTCTCCTCTTTTTTGTGACGTGACAATTATCTTGGCTGAGATGACCAGCTCAAACTGCTTAGCTATTTAAAACCCATTTTCAACTAAACAAGTAGAACCCTAATATGTGGAAATTTACATATTTAAAAATTATTTCAATGAAGTAAACAGAGTTCTTTAAGTAGCTTGCAAAATGTTGGTCTGCAGAGTTTTGCTTCATGCTATGTCTGTCCTACCTTGCAAAATATTTTGTTTCATAAATTTTTGTGTACAAAATATTCATTATAAGTCATGTTATCATAATTTAAATAAGATTAAATAGTTGACATTTCTAAACCATATTGCAGACATGGAAAGAAATGCATCTGCAGTTAAGGTCACTTAGAAATCGTTCTTTCTAATTAGCTTATGGACAGGACTTTTCCTGTTGTGTACATGTGTGATAATTTCACTGGGTTTTTTAAGAGTGCTGTCAATCAAATATCCTTACCTATATTTTAATTTTTCTTCCTAAAAGTTGAGTTTACTCTCTGAGATTGGAAGGACTGTCTGCTGCTCAGAGGAGGTGCTACCACCCATCACTGGTCCACACAGCTTCCACTGCTAGGAGAGAAAGATAACAACCTCTAATGATACAGACTAGTATGACAAAATTGGTGCTTGAATTTGTGCCTTGAAACTAGGCTACACCTTAGGAGTAAGTCTTCTGGTGGGGTTTCTCTGAGTGTGGATATATATCATGCTCTTACTCGTGGCTCAGAACCAGGACCAGCTTTTTTGGTTTTTGTCCTTTTTGTCCAGGCAGAGCTGGCGCACCAGCCTTGTCCATGACATTAACCCTCCAAGTCCCATTTCAGGAAGATGGCTGCACTGCACCCTTCTACAAAGGGGGGAAATGCAGGCCAGAGAGGCAGGAGACAATATTCATGCAAAGTTGTTTGGGTGAGGATTTTTGTAAGTACAGATTGGATAACTTGGTGTGACATGAGCAGAATATAACTTTTGATGCAATGTTGGGAGAACTGTGAAGAGAAGGAAGGAAAACCTGTTTTATTCTTAATTGGAGAGATGATGAGACAGTATGTGATCCCAGTGCAATGACAGCAGAGGAATGGTTTGCTGTTAAGTGAGAGTTTGTACTGACAAACAGCTGGGCTGTGGGTGATTAAGTAATGATGCATGGTGATAGGACTACATAAGGGAACAAAACAAATTAAGTGCCATGTATGTGATGAATACTGTGAGAATATAACAGGAAAGAAAGTAATACCAGATATTGGGAATCAAGTTAGCAGCCATTTTCTATATTTAGAATCCACTAAGATGAGTTGAGCACTGAATTTGTGATACAAATTCCATGAAAAGCCCAATAGCCAGAACAGCGTAAAAGAAAGTCTGTGTTATGCTGTGCAAGTTTCAGTAAGTGCTTGGCTCTTCTTAGCTGGCTCTTTAAGTTATGTTAACATGCTGAATGAGATTAGATAAAACTATATATTCAGTTACAGTAGGCATGTGAACTATTCCAGGTGGAGTGCACTCTCCTTGCAGTGTTGTGCACCCAGGTCACTCTATTCTTGTCAGAGGGTAGGCTCTCAGTAAACATTTAGTCCATACCTTGTGAGTTTTAGCTGCATGTTGTGAGCAAACATGCAGGCTTCCAAAAAAGTACCAGTGAGGGTCTGGTAGCTAGCCCACCACTTCTTTCTGACACCTCATTTTTTAACCTGTTCTGAAGAATTTCAAGATAGGCATCTGTGGTTTAGGTACTGCTGAGCCTGGCTTTGGGCAGGAGGAGAGGAACTGTGTGACCATCTGAGCTCCCTCTCAGCCCTGTGGTCTGTCCCACCACCATACTAGATGCACTGCACTTGGAAGGCACGGGGATGTGAGGAATCCTGCCTAGCTCTTCCTGATTTCTTTTGCGGCAGACAACAATCAAGCAGTATTATTATCTGAAAGTAAACTCCCTTGTACATAGTTTTGGTGACACTTCCTGTTGACACAAGATTTATTACGAAGTAGCCTTCCATTACAGTTTGGCACTGCAAAGTGCAAATTAGATAGTATTGCAGTTCTGTTGAGATGGCTGTGAATGAGGGTCTGTATGAAGATGACATTTGCCATATAGTGTTACCTTTGGCTATTTTGCCCCTCCTGCACTTAATTCCAAAGCAGATACAAAAGTAGGAAGAGGGATTTTTGCTGAAGAGAACTGGAAGGGCTTTCCCATGTATGACTGTCAATTCTGGGAACAGAAAACAGTATGGGGGTTAATTATTTTTTCAAAGTTTTGTACTAAAGCTATGCACGGGTCTGGAGACTTTTTACATAAGGATGTTTTGTGTGCTGTTTAGTGTGAAAGAATGCAATTAAATAGTCCACAAAATTCAGCAAAAGCTAAAATTTATTTTCACAGGGATCCCCAAAGCCAGTGGTATACTGTGATTTTAAACACTGAGTAACTGTTAATGTATTATAGTGACAACTGTCAGAATATCTAGAAAGCTAATGGAAATATAAGAGAAGGGGACACTGTCAAAGTTTGCTTATTTGTTGAAGTGACTTATTGTGGATCACAGCATGAAGTGCACAGGAAAATGCATAACATATTTGGCACACTGGGCCACTTCCACACCCACATTCTTGGAAGAGCGCGTGGGATTTGAAAGGAGGCTGGAGCCAGGTGAAAAAAAGGCTAGGTATTTTTGTGCTTTCAGTCACAGTGCAGACAGAGTGCTTTTCGTTAGTGTGGGCATCCACGGCAAAGGGAACCAGGCCATATAGGTAACTATAATCAGGGCATTTCTT
>JAWWES010000094.1:44486109-44517639 GCA_035583135.1 Lophotriccus pileatus
CCAAGGTCAGCTTAAACACAGCTCCCACATCCACAGACAAAAGATGCCTGTAATTTTAGCCAAGGCTGGTTGGAAACCGTTTTAGCTCACACACACCTTTGATTTTTGCGAACAAAGTTTTAATCCATTCATTACTGGAATCTTCTACATATCCAATGCTATGAAATTAATTCACTGGAAAAGCACACAAAATTCAGAAAGAATACTGACTACTCTAAGAACTGCTACATCAATATTCAATATTTCATCTTGAATGCATATTTTAAAAAATATTAAAAGATTAAAAACAAAATGAAGAAACTGGTTTAGATGCAAACAATAATTGCAAACTAAAACCTTGTTTAAATCAAGAAAAAAAATTGTTGTAGCACCAATCACCTTGTTACCAATCACTTGTATGCATTTTAAAAATTCTTGCATTAGCTGGACAAATTTTTACAATGGTAATGATTTTTACAGGATGTGTATTTTGTAAATCAGCTTTGCAAACATTTCCTGAATAATAAGCCTCTGAAGTCTTTTTTGTGGTTTCTTATATTTGACACTGGTGACACCTTGTGGTAAATTATGTCATGATAAATAGTACCTGTTGCTTTTGCTTGCTCTGCAGAGACGAGCTTATTGCTGTGTGATGGAATTCTGCAGTTGCTAAAAAGTGTAGTGTGTAACTTCATGCTAACGAGATACTACATATTTTAATAAAATTAAACTTGAGTAAGTTAAGTGTCGAAGGAAATCTCACTCTAGTCACAGAAAGGAATTAAAAAAAAAAGGCAAACCACTTATAATTGTAATTAGTTTGTACCAGAAGGTTCATTATTCCCATCTGGAAAGCTAAACTCTTCTTTCTGAAATTAGTTGGTTAATAAAGATTTGGGATAGATGGAGAAGGATATATGTAACTCTTGGGTCAAGGGGGCTGCAAATGTCACACTCCTGAGCCTCCCCTCTTGTCTATGTTCTGACTACAATAATATGACTTGGATAGTTTGTCATCCCCAAACTTACAGTGAAAGTCCACCATTAAACAAGAACTATCAGCATTAGTACAGTACAAACGAATCAGCTCGTAAATCCTGTAAAAATCTTTGCCTTTTAAAAGCAAAATCACTAACAAGGACGGAAGTGTCACTGTAAGGTAAGTGAGTGAGTAGGCTAGATTTTCAAGTGGAATAACTTCGCAGCTGCTGAGCATGGTCATAGTGACATGGGCAGCTTTATTTGATCCTTGCAGAAATTATTAAGTTTGTTATGTTGTTGTCCTGGACAATTTTCCCTGCCATTCTGTATGGTTTGTTTGAAGAGAGAGCTATGCTGCAGGGTTAGGAATGAAATGGCTAAGGAAATCCGACCCTGTGAATTTCCTAATACAAAGACAAACAATGTGGTTTTGAGAAGGGTTTTTAGAGAGTCCCTTATGTGCATTATTCTTAGCAATAGAGGAACTGTAATGCCTGTAACATCAACGTAGTCTTGGATTTCAGTTAGGTGCTGAAATTTTAATGAGGACACTGGAGATTCCCCTTGCAAGTCACAGCCAAAGCACTCACTGCAGAACCAATGCAAGTGATCAGTATTGCTGGGAAGGAGCAGTCTTCCCTAGTACCAGTAGCATTATAACATTCAAGAAAGCACTGGTGCATTTAAGGCCGAAATACTATAGCCTTATTAGTAAGAGGACTATTATAGACAGAAAAAGTATGGTGAGCAAGAACACCACCCTACTCTGGGAATACCAGAAGGACTGATACATATTTGCACAAAAGCTTTTATATGATTACAAGAAAAAAAAAAAGAAAAATCACGGATTTCATATCTTAGAGTCTGTGTGTACAAACTAACTGTTTGAACTCCCCAGGTTTTGAACAATGTAGTCTAGGTCTGATAGCAGAAGTAAATTACAAAATAAGGTCTCAGAGATGCTTATCTAAAACACTAACCCTGTTGAAAGCAATGGCAACAACATCTGATAAGGACTACTGACTGGTCTAATTCTGCTCTCTCATATACCACTTTAAATTGGCTAAAAAACTGTACCCGGGTTCCTACTCTGGAGACACTTTCAGCACGAACATTAGGCTATTTATCACTATATAAGAGCTAAGTTTGAAAAAAAAAAAAAGGAAATTATTTGTCATTTCTGTTAGTGAGACGTATGACTGATAGGCCTTATGGAACATGGAATCACAGAATGAGTGAGTTTAGAAGGGACCTCAGCAGGTTATCTGGTCTAACCCCCTGCTTCAGCAGGGACATCTGGAGCTGGCTCACATGACATCTGAAGCTCTAGAAAGATGTAACACTGAGAATAATAAATAGCATGTGTTACCCCATGTTCAGATCTAAGGATTTCTCTTACACCAATAGATACCATAGCAGTGACTCACTCTGAGCCATAACAAAGGGAAGAAATGCCAGTAACTCAGTCATCTGTGCCATGTATGAAGAACTTCTGGATTTACCCCAAGATGCTTCCAGTGTCAGAGCAGCTGAAAAAAAAAAAAAAGTTATAGAAATTTTTTTATATTAAATGTTTGACAAGTTATGAAGATTTTCATACAGATCTGCTGAGAAAATGACCATTAGGTGTAAGATTGTCTCTAGCAAAGAGGTGGGTGGAAAATTGGACATGCCATGCCAGTGTGCACTCACAGTCTAGAAAGCCAACTGTATTCTAGGCTGCATCAAAACCAGGGTGGCCAGCAGGTCAAGGAAGATGATTCTGTCCCTCTACTCCACTCTTGTGAGACCCCACCTGTAGTACTACATCCCTATCTGGTGTCACTAACGACTAAGACTTAAGACCTACAGTTTTTAGAGAAAGTCCAGAATGATGCTCAAGAGAAGTCATCAGTATTTAGAGAAGGCTTTACTGCTCACAAGTAGCTTGAAGTAGGAGAGAACCACCTTCTGTGAAAATACTGTTTTGAAATAACTACAGATACACCATATAAATATGATCAAGGCATGGCTAGAGCATTTTTGTAATGAATAACAGGGCAAGGATAACTTCCCTGAGTCTGCTGTCTGTGTCTTTGCCAGTACAGCCAAACACGTGGCTGGGCTTCTTTGCTGCAATACTGATCATAGAATCATTAAGGCTGGAAAAGGCCTCCAAGATCATAAAGTCCACGCTTTGACTAAATGCCATCATGCCTATTAAACCATACCATGAAGTGCCACGTCTGCTCAGTTTCTGAACACTTCCAAGGATAGTGACTCTATCACTTCGCTGGGGAGCCTGTTCCAATGCTTATCCACTCTGTCAGTGAAGAGTTTTCCTAATATCCAATCTGAACCTCCCTTGGCACAACTTGAGACCATTTCCCCTTGTCTTATTGCTAATTGCCTGAAGAGACCTGGGGAACACCCCTGGAGACTGGCTGCCCACCAACTGGGCAGTGGAACGTAATTCTATTCACCACCACTCTCTGGGTCTGGCCATACAGCCTGTTTTTTGCCCAGTGAACAGTGCAGCCATCCAAGCCATGAGCAGCCAGTTTCTCCAGGAGAAATGCTGTGGGAAACAGTGTCAAAGCCTTTCCAGGTAGAAACATCCACAGCCTTTCCCTCATCTACTATGGTTGTCACCTGGTCATAGAAGAGGATCAGGTTGGTGAAGCAGGACCTGCCTCCCACAAACCCCTGCTGGCTGGCCTCATCCCTTGATTGTCCTGCACATGCTGCTGCTTAGTTCTAAGGCTGTAGTGCTGTAGTCAGTCATGGGTAGTCATGAAAAGTAATAATTTACTGCAGTTTTTCTGGATCAGTGAGGAGAAAAATCTTGAACTAGTCAGAGATTTTACTTAAGAACACACTTAGTAATTTTGTTTGTTTGATTCAGAAACTGGGACTGGGATTGGAAGTCCGTGAAGCCATACCTCAATGTTTTCACCTTTTACTTTTTCTCTTTCTGCTTTTACTTGAAGGAACAGGTAGACAATGTTGCTCTACTAAAACTGCTCAAGAGGCTAGACATCAAAAGATTCTTTATTCTGCACAAACTATCTCTGTCTTGCAGCACACTTACCAAAGAAATAATTGCAACAGCCACACTGAAATTAACAGTCTGTGGTTTGTGGTTGTATCTCCCTGTAATAGATGTGCCAGATTCTGGTTACAAGGGTATCTCTGCATGCTGTAAACCTTGAAAAATAGTAAAACAGTTGGTTTCACATAAATTACCTTTCAGAAACCTAATCATATTCACATACAGTACTGACATGTTTAAAGGCTACAGGGGCCAGTGGGGAGGTCTCTACCACACTGCCGTAGCAGAACTTTCAGGCACTCCAGATATCATGGAGTGAAGGCCAGCAGTTTCTTATCTTAGTATGCAGAAGGCTGGAGAAGCTGCAGCAGTGTCCAGTACAATTACGACTTCCCACAAAATTAATCTGGAGTGTGAATGGACTCTGTCTCAGGTCTATCCTACAGAGGTCACTGCAAACCCACTTCTGAGACAACTGCAACGCTGTTTTGTGATATCATCACACTAACACGGAATGCAGGCTTAAGTCTCTTTGTCTATAAACAGTGCTTATTTATACCTCGTACCTGTTTGCACAGTGACAAATAAAAATGTCATGTCTCCTTCACAGACAGATTCAACGTAACTGAGACCAAGACATTAGCAAACATTGTGCTCGGACTTAACTTCTCTAAGCCAGGAAAAGTAAAAATTAGGACTCCAGCTCATTCTGTTTTTCAGAGATGGACTCTGAACTCTAAGTTAGAATAACACTTGCAGTCTTGAATTTCTGATTTTCTCCTACCTTAAGTGGGTCTGCAATTTCACAGACAATGTTTCTATGATTTTTAGTGAAAACTTTTTATTGTTTATTAATACTGAAGAGAAGTGAAACAATGTGTTTTAAATTAGAAAAAATGCTAATAGCCCCTTTGAAAAACCAATTTCAACATCTGGATTGAACTTCTGATTGCATTTTAGTGAAAAGTTCTGTCAGATGCTAGCCCTTGCTTAATGGCAATGTGATTTATATTTAATAACAGGTTTCTTTTTTGGATTACTGTTTAAGTGTTTATCTGCAGTGTTGGAGTGCAAGAGGTGAAAGAAAAAATTGTGATTCTTTTCTGCTGACACTGTTTTAGGAACAGGGTTTCCAAACTAATGAAATAAGCTTTAGGAAAAAGTTCAGTTCATGCTTCTGTTTAATCCTACATTAGTCGTTTTTAAATTTACACTAAAGGAGTGCAAGTAGGGTCACAGCTGGATTAGATCCTCACAGTGTTTGATTTGGACTTTGATTCATGAACTGATCAAGTCCCAGCTTTGGCTGCAGTGGAGGTCCTGCAGCCAGTGCTTGGAGAGACTGTGTGCACTGTGTTTTCCCATGGTCTTAGATTTTATAATCCACAATCCTGGGATTAGAACACCTCTCAGAGTGACCCTGCTTAAAGTCTAGGTGTGGTAAAATGTAGTCCTGCTTCAAAGAGCCTACAGTCTAGATAGACAAGTTGAATCATGGCACTGTGATTTTCTTGTGGGGATGTGAGGCACCAAGTTTCAGAGGCATGCTGAAGAATAGTCAAAAAATGTGAAGTTGCCCCCTTGGATATTTATGCTTCCTTCAGGATGTGTTTTGTTTTTTATTTTGGCCCTCTGAAGTTGCCACAGAACTCAGTCTGGGGTGAAATCCAGACCTTCTGCAAAGTAAAATAAAATGTGTTAAGTAGCTGAGTTGTTCAATTATCTACTTGAGGGCAGGGATGCCATCCAGAGGGACCTGAACAGGCTTGAGAGATGGGCCTGTGTGAACATTACGGACTTCAACAAGGCCAAGTGCAAGATTCTGCACCTGAGATGGGGCAATCCCAGACATGGATACAGGCTGGGGGATGAGTGGATTGAGAGCAACCATGCTGAATAGGGCTTGGCCATAGATGTGGGTGAAAAATTGGACATGACATGCCAATGTGCACTTACAGTCTAGACAGGCTGAGAGTTAGGGATGAAGAAGAGAAGGCTCCAGAGAGATCTCACTGGGGCCTTACTATGTATATTGGAACCTTCTTAGAAAGATTGAAAGAGACATTTTACCAGGGTCTGTAGTGATAGGACAAAAGGCAATGGTTTTAAACTGAAAGAGGGCAGATTTAGGTTGGGTATAAGGATGAAACCTTTTACAGTGTGGGTGATGAGACACTGGAACAGGTTGCTTAGAGAAATTTTGGATGCCCCATCATTGGAAGTGTCCAAAGCAAGGTTTCACACCCTGATCTAGTGAAAGACATCCCTGTCTATGGCAGGGACCTTGGATAACAAGTTCTTTACAGGTTCCCTCCAAATCAACCAAAATCATCTATGATTCTATATTTGTATGTAATAAACAACATAGGAGTTTTTTTATTTGCTTTAAAGTGTGTAAAAAGCCCTGAATGCATAGTGAAATGCTGAATTTTGACAAAAATCTTGTTATGATCTTTATAATACAGAAAGATGATTTGGGGGTCAACCATGCTTAAATATCAGGCAAAAATAAATCCATGAATTTTATGGCTGTTATTTGAGCTATAAGCATCCTCTTTTGCCACAACAGCAAAGGGTTTTTAGTAAGAAGCAGACTAATCTCAGTGGGCAGCTATAACAACTGCGCTGTCTTGAGCACAGGAATCTAAGAAATCACTTGATTTAGATTATCACAATGATCTTACTATGCCCCGTAAGAGAAATGGTCTTAGGAGCTGTGATTATAACATGGCAGCTGAAGACAGAGGTGGCTGGGTTTTTTTTTCCATGCAGTTTATATTACTGATTTATTAGTTTAGCCTGTAATTTAAAAAAAAAAAAAAAAAAAAGATTCACTATTGAACTTTAATAGTTGGCCAACATCCAAAAACCTCATTCACAGCAGAAGGGAGAATAAAATTTCATTCTGGTAAGCCTTGAGGTGCTTGTGGTCTTTCAAGGTACAGGTACAGGTTTTGAGGAGCTCCAGTAAGACCTGATTAAAAAACTATGATGCCAGGCTCTCAGTAAATAAGACCCAGTGCCTCATTCTCATGTTTGGGTGCCCTTTTCTTACCATCTTTCTTTCACAATAATATCAGGTCCTGTAGGACAGTCCTGGTTGGGCAATATATTCCATGGAGGCAGTAAACAGTACAACTACACCTGGCAAAGCAGAGAGGCTGGCTGAAGAGGCAGTCAGCAGTTTTCCCTCTCCCAGGCACTGTAACATCAAGCCAAGAAGCACCTATGAACGTATTCATGGCAGAACAATGAAAGTTAATAAACATCTACTTTAGAAGTCAGGTTTTGATTTGTACACAAAGCCATATGCTCTGAAAAATCATTAGGTTGAGGAGAGCCCTTCTGTTCACCCATGCTTTCTAGCCAGACAGCATTTCTTTTTGTATTTTCCTTCTTTTCTAGCATCTCTACCTTGTGAGGTACCGAAATCGATGGCTGCACTCTGCTAAACGTTTAAAACTTGCTTAATTTTAAATATTTTTAAATTTTTTTATTGAAATCAAACCAATTCAATTACTTTGTCAAGTCCTGGTAATGTTTCCCTGTTGCAATGACATGCAATGCTGTAAAAATTTCAGAAAAAAGGTAAATATGAGCAATGCAACAGAAATGTTCAGAAGTACTGACAGCTGTTTCTGGGATATTTTTGACAATATTCTGGCAATATTGCTTTATTTTAATGGGTATAGGCTTGCATTAATGGGTATAGGCTTGTATTAGACATTGATACGATTACTTCTGATTGGATTCTTGAGTGCATACATATGTACATATATTCTCTCTAGAAATACAGTATCTCTTAAAAGAAAGAGCTGGTGCCAAAGCTCTTGGATGCCAACAGGAAAGAAAAGGATGACACAATGTTTTTTAAAGGTTGTATTTAATTTTGCTGTTTCTTGGCGGTCACGTTTTTCCACAATTTATGTATCTCCAGGCTATGCAACGTTTTATGTTGTCAGAGTTGTCAGGAAAAAAAAGAACTGCATGTTTGACACTTGATTTAACTTCAGTAGAGGCTATAGGAGCCTTGTCTAACTGCAAGTAAAGAAATACTGTTTTAGTATGCATATTCAGTGGTGCAGAAGCAGAAAACATGAGAAACAAATTCTGGCAGTGAAATACATGAACATGGGAAAAAGTCAGACTTCCATCAGAAGGAACTGCATGTAAAATTGAACAAAAAAAGAGTAGCATCACATTACTCACATATTATTTTTAAATTGCACATCTTCCCATAGTGGAAATATGCTAAACCAATGAAAAGTAGGGAGTCTGGGTACATGGTAGAAGGTAAAATGTCAAGACATTTGGGCTTCATGGAGAGAACTATTGCCTCTCTCCAGGTAATGGGCTTCACGTGGCAAAAGCAGGTAGCCACATTTTGAGGTGAATTGTTCAATATCTGATTGATCAAGGACCTACTTTTTAGTGTGTTTTCCACCAGTATTTTCTGAACTAAATTTGTTTCTTGGGTAGAAATCCTAAGGTACTATAGTGAAGAAAACTAACTACATACAAGTAGGCATTTATTACAAGATATGAAGTAAAGTTTGACATTAAAAGTAAGTCTTAAAGAGATTAGGTACAGAAACAAGAGTAGGAGAAAAATATGTGCATGCCACAGAAGTGATTAATAAAATGCTTACTCTCCCAAACAAGAAAAGTGAGTTTCAACATTGCACTTATCTGTTGTTCAATCTTAAATTGCTGTAGCCTACAAAGAAATAATGATTAATATCAGAAGATCTTACTGTAGGACAAACAGTAGTTCCACTTTATCACAGCATTTTCTTCTAAGGTTTCTAAGTGAACTGTGGGAAATTTCCTTCTTTTCTTCTTGCTTCACCCTCAGTTAGCATCCTAGCTACAATGCTATTTCTAGCAGTGTCAGTCATCAGTAGACACTTGGAAATGGAATGGACATTATGGTAGCCCGAAATCTCTCATAGTCTCTGAACGGAAATTAGACATGTTTGGTTTAGTATACTTTGATTCATATCAAACTCAACTTGACTTCAAATTCTGTTCAGGCATGAAGACAGAGGTTCCCAAGCAAATGTAGTCCCCCTGTTCTCTTCCCCTTTTTGTTGATATATGTGATGTTCACATGCTGTGGCCTGAACCCCAGGCTAGATATGAAATTACTAGCAAAAAGTGTCAGTTAACTATTAACTATTAATATCTGACTATGTTAGCTAAACTGGATTGCTGATATTAAATCTTCTGATTACATCTTTATGAGAGTTGGAAAACTTATTCTACTCATCACTCTCAATTTCAGCTTCTTCAGGTGTATTGGAGGAACCCAGAACTCCCTTGCAATTATTTTCATGTAATAATTTTAATTTCTAACCTTAAAGATACATGGCATTGTACCGGTATAGAATGTGACTGCATTCTTCTGCAACAGTTCTGCATATCATATAAAACTGGTCTACATTTTAATTAAATGAATCTTGTTTGTATAAATTTTGTTTGTATAAGTTTTGTTTGTATAAGAATACTGGAGAATCAAACTCAATTTATTTGATGAGGTAAGTAGAATGCATATGTTTTCTTCATATTTGTTCCACAGACAGCTTTCTCTCGCCCTGAGAGCTTATGTTAAAGAGTGTGAGTGGAACAGCCTTTATACATCACTTCAGAGAGCAGGGTGAATCATTGGAGCTGCAAGGAGAGGAAGTGATTTGTAGGAGTTTTGGAGATCTTAGCAATATGCTTTCCATAGTGTTAGTTTATTGCAATGAGGACAAGAAATATATTGTCTCATCTCCCATGTAGCAAGTATAGAAGTGAGAAACTGAATTACGCAGAAAACAAAGCTCTGTGGCCCTGATGTCTCATGATAATATCAGACAGCCCTCCTTGATCTCATATGATGAGCAGGGAAATGCAACCTGTGACCTGTCATTGGAAAAATGAAAAAAAAAAAAAAAAGGATATGGCCCCAGAACTCATGCCCCTAATACCCAATTTGTTTTACTAAACAGGAAGAGGTATCAGCCCTGAGATGCTGGACCATGGATGATGGGATCATACCTTTGCAGAGCTCCTTCTTGCCAACGAGTCAGTCTGTGTTGAGATGGGAGAGATGCAAGACTTGCTTTTGCTGCTAAACCAGGAAAACGCAGTTCTATGATATTCAAATAGACTGGTGTCAGTAAAAGATCCCTATTATACATTATGTTATTCTAGATGGAATTCCCATGATTACTTTTATTTTTGTCATATCACCTTAACTACCAAAAATACTGTTCTCAGTTACACAGTAACTAGGAAAATAGAATAGATATGAAATAGAAGATCTGAGGGAAAATTAAAGAATTAGACCAAAACGCTCAGTTAAAAAGACTTTTTTTTAATCCGTTACCACCAGAAAAAAAAAAAAAATTGGAAAAGCTTCTGCATGTCTATTTGCATCTGAGAAGTGAATGTTCAGACTTGGGTTCATTCTAGTCAGCATGTCTGAGGCATCCAGAGACAAACCCTTCTAGTTCTTTTAGTGTTCTCTAACCAAGTATCATTGTATTTTAGGTACTCTTGAGATTCTATTTTCAGAAGGATCTTGTCCTCCAGTTAAACTGACTGCCACTGTTTCCAAGGTGCTGGTGTCAAAATATATTTTTGTGCTACAGAAATGCAACAAAAATAATTTGTCTTACAATTTTTTTACCTAGTTTTCTCTCCTAAAAACTCAGTTCTGCTGTTACTAGTATATATAAGAAAGAGATGAAGGAAACTTAAACCAGCTGTATCCTCAGATTGTCACATTCCTTGTTTTATTTTGGATTTGTGTTGAACACAAATGATAATTCAGAGATGTTTTTGTTTTTGCTGAGCAGTGCTTGCACAGAGCCAAGGCCTTTTCTCCTTTCCCTACCGCCACACTGGCAAGAAATTTGGGATGCATGAGACACTGGGAGGAGACACAGCCATGACAGATAACCCAAACTGATTGAAGGGATATTCCAGACCAGTGACATCATGGTCAGCATAAAAAGCTGAGGGGAAGGAGGAGGAAGGGGGAGTTTAGGAGTGATGGTGTTTGCCTTCCCAAGTAACTGTTAGGGGCCCTGCTCTCCTGGCTGAACACCTGCCTGCCCATGGGAAGCAGTGAATTAATTCCTTGTTTCGCTTTGCTTGTGTGGGCAGCTTTTGCTTTCCCTATTAAACTGTATGTGTCTCTACCCACAATTTCTCTTTTTACCCTTCCAATTCTCTCCCCCCACCCCGATCCTGCTGGTGGGGGAGTGAGTGAGCGGCTGTGTGGGGCTTTGTTGCTGGCTGGGTTAAACCATGACATCCCCTCACTCAAAAAGGCCTCTAAAAATACCATAAAACAAAATAAATAGTCTCCTCTTCAGGCAATTTCTTTCTCCCCATTGAATGAGCTCTTTTCAGACAGCTTTAGCCACTGACCATGTCCTGTCAGGGCTCCCTCATAAAAATGGTCTTTCTCTAGGACAAAGGAGACAAATATTTATATGAGCAAGTGTCTTTTTCTATATGCCTAGGAGTAACACTCCTTATGACAACAAACCCAATAGCATAATACAACCAGAATCAGGCTAGGAAGACACTTCACAAGAACTGATGGACACTGTTATTCCAACAGACTTTGGGACAAAGAAAAAGAAAAAAAAGTATGGGAAAATGCTTCTATGTTTGACAGTTTGTAAACTGAAGCTTAATTTAAAGGTTCACTGCACCCTCATATAAGATGTAACTATACATTTCCTTGAGCTTTTACTGAACTAAGAAAATTGAACTGGGACTGAGGTGACAAAAATAAATTTTTACACTCAGGGCTTGGATGTATGACAGAATAAGTCCACAGATATTGCCATGGATTCTGATACAGTGAACTTTACTGACCTTTCCCGAGTCCACTACATCCATTAGATGCGTGCTTTTCAAAAAGACTAAGGCACAGCCTTTTTTAATCATGATGAGTGTTTTACATGAGAAATGAGTATGGGTATGAACATGCAATGGTGTATGACAGATATTTTGCATAAACTTCACTTGCTTCTTCAGCACATCAAAAATTATTAAGAGTTATCTTTAGATATGAGTTGCAGTATCTAATCTTAACTTTGTTAATATGATTGTTCTCTTTGCTTTGGACGCAATACTGCTCAGCAGGCTGCACCCACGACAGCAAAAACTTACCCTGTGTGTAAAGGTTGCCTTTATGCTGTGTTTTAGATCATGTGTTTCCCAAGATGGTATACTGCTAGGATCCATCACTTTTTTCAGTTGAAGAACTAAGACAATTTACTTCCCATATATAAAAATGACTCAATAAAGCGAACAGATTTTTTAAATGGCTATAAGATTTCGTTTCTGGTATCACCAGTGTTTATTTAAAGCAATTTATTTAAAACAAACTCACCATTTGATAGATTTGAATGACAATGAGCACTTTGACAATATATGCCCTTTTTTATTGTCTAAAATTGTATTACTCATTTTCATTTACCATGTCTATCATGTCAGTCCAGGGAGAGTCCTTGAACTTTTTAGTGATGAGTTCTGATTAAATTACAATTGCATAGAAAATTCTGGCATATGATACTACTAAAGAGACAGTAAACCAAAAACTCATTGGGCTCTCAAGTAAATTCTGTGCTTTCATGTCGTAAAGACCACTTCAGTTGTCAGTTCTCTTAATATGATTTTTAAGTGAGACACAGCTTACAAATACTTCTGTTTTAAATGTGCTATATGTAGTAAATATATTTACAAGTGACTTACTGCCTAAGCATACTTACAAAGAAAAAGACTGGAAAGCAATGTAACCTTACAAGAAAGCCTGAAGCCTCAACATCTCTGCTGTTTTTTGGGTATGTAAAGAACATACAATATTGACTTCTTATGAACTTTACAGTCATATTTATTTGATGTAATATGAGTGAATGGCAAAGGAGCTTATTCAGCTAAGGATCAAGGCTGGCCTTGACGAGCCCAGTGATCTGGGTGTACCAAGACACTCTCCCCACTCCTCAACTCTCCTCCTAACAATTGTTGCAGCACAGCAAGGATACAGGCTCCCCTTTGCCTTGAAAGAAGCGTTGAGAACAGCCACAATGCCACCCTAATTCTTGGGCAAGATTAAACAACCTGTTTAAATGCTGGGCTGATCATGCTTACCATGCAAGGTCTGAACCTGCTGCACTCTTTGAGTGCCCATGCATGCTAGTAGGCTCCCTTGCTTGGAGACTTTGCTGCTGACAGGGTGCCCTGCCATGAAGTCTGCATGGTCATGCTAGTAGAATAGGGCAATTTGCTGCTCTTAGCATGGCTTTTCAGCTGCTTTATTAACCTTCATGTTCATCTCATTTACACTCTCAATTCCTCGGTTACAGCTGAGTGGAATAAAACTGACCCAAACTGAAACAACCAGTATGTTTCAGCAGCTGGGCCATGCCCTGAATGTGTAGGAGTCTTCTCTAGTGAAATGGATGCTCTTTGCGGCACGTACCTCTTGGCTACAACTATTTCTGTAAGAGGGTCATCATCAGCCTGAAGCCAAAATATTCCTGTGCTGAGTGGATGGTGGCAGAAGATCTGCCCAAATATTTTCTTGCCATCTTTATCACATTGGTAGTTCTCTGGTATATACCAATCTCCTCATAATCGCAAAAGTTTCCTGCATTTACACCACAGTTTTCTAAGATGTGCTCAGGAAAGTGCCACCAGGCATAAAGCCCCTTAATTCTCTTTCCCACTTCCGAGGTCCTGTTCCCCTTGTTTACCTGCTACTCTGCCCTACATTTTCTCGTACACCCTACAGACAGGTTCCACCCCGGCCCCCTTATAGTCTCTCTGCAATCCCCCACGCAGTCGCTTTAAAGCCCGTGTGGAGCCCCCAGATCACCTTCCAGCTAAAGAGCTCGTAAACCTCCCCCCTCGTGCCTCCGTGCGGCAGCGGCGCTCCCCCAGTACCGTTACACACACACACACACAGCCCACACACACGCAGAGAACCCCTAGAGACCCAACTCGCCAAGCCCCGCTACGCGATCCCCTGGTGTGTCCGTCCCCGCCCCGCCTCCGGGAAGCCGTGTCCCGTCCGCAAAGCTCCGCGTCCCCGCGGTGCCGGGCAGCACGGAGGGGGGCGCTGGCGGCGGAGGCAGCGCCGCTGCAAGGGTTAAGCGGGGCCGGCGGGCACATGACAGCGGCGGGCACAGCCGCGGGGCTGCGCGGGAGCTGCCCTGCCACCGCGAGGTGAGTGCCTCGGGGCGAGCGGCGGCTCCGCGCCCCGCCGGCTGCCGCGGGTGGGGGCGTGCGGGGCGGGGCGGCGCGGCCTCTCCGCTGCCTCGAGCTGCCCCGAGCCCCGCGCCGCCTTCCCGCCCGGGCGGGGACAGGGTGAGGCGGCGGCTCACGGCCTCCGTGACAGAGCGCGGAGGGAGGAGGGGAAGGGAAAGCAAAACAAACGCTCCGGTGGTGCAGTCAGTTCGCGGTTACTCACCTCGCCGGCCGGTCCGCCGCCGAGATGAGGACGCAGCGCTGTCTGGGAGGACGGGACAGACACCTGTCCGGGAGATTTGTCATCCCGCTGATGAATAACCGGAGATAGGTACCCGCGGAGGGAGGTTTTGGAGCGGAGAGCTTGCCCGCTGGCCGCCGCTCTGGCAGCGGGAGCGGTGCGGGGCGGCGGGAGCGGTGCGGGAATGGTGCGGAGCGGCAGGAGCAGTGCGGGCGGGAAGCCGAGGTCGGCCGGGGGTGCCGGCCAGAGTGATGCGGGGCTGCCCTGCGGAGGTCCGTGGCCCCGATGCCGAGTAATTTCCCGCCCGGGTCTTCCCGTCATTCAGGCAGTGGCCCCGTTGGCACGAAACCAGACGTGTAGTGGTTGGTGAGATGACAGCTATGTTCATCTGTTGGCCTGTGTGTTGCTAGCAACTCCAGCCTCTTAAACATAGTAGACTGGAAAGTCATGGCTTTCATCTGTGTGCTCCTTCTCTAGTTCCCTTTTGGCCCCGGTTGAAGCTGCGAGGTCTGTGGAGTGAGCCATGGTTGTGATAAGGGTGGCTGGCGGTTGGTGTCCCCCGGGCCATTGGCCAAGCAGCGTGTGGTGGCCGCCCGCACTGTCCCGCGAGTGGCGGTCACAGCGAGGGCACCGGGGCAGGGCAGATGTCCGTGGCTCCGTGCCTCTGCCTTCGCATTGCCACCGGCTCGTGTGGGGACACTGTTGGTGTTTTCCCATGTCCTGCATGCATTGAAGATCGCATCATTGCTGACACTGCAGTGTTAGCAATTGTGGCTGTACTCCTGTAAAGTCCAAAATTATTATAGGCAAAGAGAGCAGGGCAACGTTGTGAGTGAAAGGTGACATGGATCGGGGTTGCAGGAACCTTTCCTTCCTGGGCAGGGATGCTGCAGCAATTGACAGCATGTCAGAAAGTGTGCCTCAGACTCTTGTAGTCAGTGCTGCCAGATTTGTATTGAGTTTTTTTCAAGTAGCTTGTCTGAACTTTGTAGCTAGCCCTAATGAGAATACCGTTGCTCCTGGAAAGCTGCTATTCTATTACACCAACCACTTGCAGTAGCATACCTCTGATGGTTAAGGTCCTAATAGAGAAGAATCTGAGAAGATCTTAATTAACATAATAAAATTGAGAAGGTTTGTCTGGCAGAATGGTAAAAATTTTGGTCCTAGATACACTAGAATATACATCATTCTGTCCTCTGATAACAGCTGCCCTTTTGATGGCAGTTGCAGCAGTATCAGTGATTGTGCTCTGCTCTGTGTTTATAC
Organism: Lophotriccus pileatus; assembly: GCA_035583135.1. Taxonomy (NCBI): domain Eukaryota; kingdom Metazoa; phylum Chordata; class Aves; order Passeriformes; family Tyrannidae; genus Lophotriccus; species Lophotriccus pileatus. The sequence continues at coordinate 44,501,865 of JAWWES010000094.1, forward strand.
AGTCCCTTGCACAAAGGCATTCCTTTCTGTGACTAATCTTCCTAGGAATTATAGTGATGCAAGTAATAAGTAATTAGTAGCTTTCATTGTGCTAGCTCTGAGAAACTCAATCATGTTTGGGGGCTGGTTGTCTCAAGTGCTGTGGAGGATCTCCTTTAGCTATCACTTGCCTTGCTTGTTCATGCTGTGTCAAGAGGGCATAACAATCCTTGAGAACTAGAAATTTTCAGATTGTGTTTTTCCTTGGCTGACCACCTGGATCTTAGAAGAATTGTGGTATTATCCGAGTACTGCAGTTTGGAGTAAAGCCCTGTGTCCAAGAATACAATTGTCAAGAAATTGATACAAATTACCAAAACAGTGGATGCAAATATGAGATATTTATTATTCTCAATACTGCATGAGTTCTGAGATGCTGGCAGACATGGAGGGGAAAAGATTCTCTATAAATTGAGAGAAAAGTTTATTTTTTATTCTCAGTTTTGAAAGCACATTGTCTTCCTTTATTGCAGCTGGGATTCTTAATGTACCTATTGTTCCAAGACTAATTTCGAGCTCTTGGTTATTATTTCCTGGTTAAATCTCTGTGTGGTTTTCTTTTCCAAGGAGAATTTATTACCATAAATCACTGGAGACCACTTTGGTCTGTGAAGTAATCTAGGTAACTACAACAACTGTAACACCACCACTTCCTATGCATTTGTGCTCAATTTAGAAAACGAGTTGTTATGTTGATGGCTTACTCCAATGTTAGAGTGTGTCCTCACAAGCAGCTGTGAGACAAAAAAGGATTCAGTGAGGCTGAGTTGAAGCATCCCTCTAGCTGTCCCTTCAGCTCTCCATCACACTCCTATCTACCCTGACTGACTCATAGGGAGTGGCTCCTGAGTGTTTCACCATGGTGCCACTGACAGGTGATGCTCCAAATACCATGGCCATGCAAAGAGGGAAAGGCTGGCAGGGAAGAACAGAGCTTAAATGTAGGAAGCTTTTGGGTGGCCTTGTGATTAGATTACTCAGACCTGGTAGGAAGTAAATTTTTTCCTGGAATTGTTCCAGGGAAATTGCGGACGAGAACATGTTGAAAGGCTTGGCTATCCCTCGTCATGATAGCAATGACGGAAGGCACTCATAGTCTTGGAGTGCACAGTCCCAAAGAAGGGGGTTATGGTTCACGATTGCTTTCTGTGTTGCCTGGTTAGCTGCAGAAGAGGTGAGGTGTCTCCAGTGAAAGAATAGGAAGGCAGGACTCTTTTGTGCAATGTCTTTCAGTCTTCTCCTTTGGCTTGGGATAGTGTTTGTTACCCTGTATGCATAATGCCAGTGTCTGACAACTACTTTTGTGAAAGCATCTCCTGAGCTGGATTTAATTCTTTAAGCTGATCTCTGCAGTGGAGTAATTCACCTTTTATTGAAATTGAAAAGTGTTTTATCTCTTAATTCTGTGGGTGAAGTAGTAAGCCAACTCTGATTACTTTTCAGAACTGCACTGTAAAAGTAGACTATATGGCATACTGTGCTACAGGCACAGATTTGTGAATTATTCTTTTATTTTGCTTTCTGAAGAATTCGTGTTCAGATTTTCTAAGGCTTCAATGCATCTTGAATTTTAATGTTATGACATGGCTTTCTGAAAGTGAATTTATGAATCATTGCTATGGATTTTGAGTACTTAAGTTGTCATCATGTTGTTGAGGCAGAGTCATAGAGCTTTGAGTAATGTCAAAGCTTGAAAAAAAGAGAGACTTTAGGAGCAGTGGACATAAGTGTTCTTAAGTGATGTTTTAATATCCATGAGAGTAGGAAAAGGTCACTATAGTATCTACTGATGGACAGAAATATTTAATTAAAAGGTGGCAAGTGCTTATGTTCCTTTGGTAGAACAAAAGAATTTGTCAGTACAGCCATTCAGACTCAGGAGAGTATTCTTTCTTGGGTTTTTTGTTTGGTTGGTTGGAGGTTTTGTGTGTTTGAACTTAGTACATGAAGCTGCAATCCTATTCAGGATTGCTAAGCTTATTTCTAAATAAGCGATTGTATTTGGTCTTGTATTCCCACAATTTCCAAGATCACTTGGATTAGAAATTTATCATTATTACAGGTAGCTGTAATTGGTAACTGTTTATGAGATCTGATGGAAAGGTTAGACTTTTAGAATATAATTCATGTCTAATTGGCAATTGATTAGTTATATGTGCTTTAATGCACCTCTAAGTAATCTGATGTTTTGGTTTGAATCAACTTGGCCCCTGATGTGAGAAGGTCCTGACATCATGTTGAAAATTGATGGTAAGGAAATTTAACTAATGCAAAGCCACTCAAAAAATAGTAAATAATATTGAAAATACCACAAAATAATAATTTTTAAGATGGGGAAACTTATGTTCTCCAAGGTGCTTTAGTATTTTTAAGAAAGAAAGCACTCATTTGCATCATAATGTAATGTTATACATTTTCACAGTAGAATCAGGAAGGAGACTAGAAGAAGAAAATGTAGAGGAATTACTTAACATGTTTCTGCTTTCATAAAGAAGTTTGGTTTGTTTGTACTTGGAGGTAAATTGGTTCAAAATACAGTTTATTAGGATGAGGAAAGAAATTATGGGCTCAGAGGCCTTTCTTCAAGTGTGAAAAACACAGCAGGAGCTAATGGTAAAACTGAGACGATGATAGTATAGAACACTACCATTGCTTGTATGATATAACATTAGTGGAGAAGAATAGCAAAGGAGACCAACACCAACAATGCAAGTTGTGTATTGACCTGGATTTTATAGGGCTGGTAGGTCTGTGTAACATGTGTAGAAAAATTGTTCCATTGATTAAACTAAAGGTCCTTTTGTTGAGTAAAGCTAGTGCATTTGTTATATTATTTTCTCAGTTATATTCTTACTTTTCTAGTGTAGCTAAAATTGCAGACAAGAATTACAAGCAAGAACAGTTTTTATTTGTGGACAATTTATAGTGACATGGTGTATACCCTTGCCAGCAGAACAATTGCCTTTTTTTAATATGTTTTTTTCTAAGGATCTAGTCACCTGTGTTAAGACACGGTACATTCTGCTTTTAAAATAAACTCTGAGAATTCATCTCTCCTTTTCCTTAGTTGAATTGGAGAGAGTGATTTATGCTTCAGCCAGGCAAGAAGAGAAATAATATTGCCATTTATTGGTGTGCTTTACAGTTTTTATTCCCACAGTATAAAAATATAACAATAAAAATAGTATGTAGAATAAATCTTTAATGACCATTTAAGCGTGATTAAGGCGTGTATCTCTTATTTATATCAGTGAGGAGTTTGCTCTTGCCTTTGAAGATAACATGGTTAAACCTTTCATTTTTAGTGAGTTCTTAATTGAAAAGTGTGTGTGAATACTATGCATAGATGTCTCCACAGACACTTAAATGGCTTTAAATTTGGAAGCATGCTATGGATGCAGTTTTGTGAAATAAACAGGGATGTTTTGTTTGGGGATTTTGACAGTGCACACATGGAAAAAAATTGAGACATTGCAGAGTGATAGTAAGCAAAGTGTTAAGTATGAGGGTTTTGCATTAAATTCAATCATGAATCATAGAATCATAGAATTAACTGGGTTGGAAGAGACCTCCGAGATCATCAAGTCCAACTCTTGATCAAAACCCACTGTGATTACTAGATCATGGCACTCAGTGCCACATCCAGCCTCATCTTAAATACCTCCAGGGATGGTGAATCCACCACCTCTCTGGGCAGGCCATTCCAATGCCTGATCACTCTCTTTGTAAAGAACTTCTTTGTAATATCCAACCTAAACCTCCGCTGGAAGAGCTTAAGCCCATGCCCTCTTGTCCTACTGATTGGAATTTTAGTGGCTTCAGTGTTGAAAATTTATGTGCTGAGTGTAAAAGTTATAGTTCAGCATATTGCTGCAGCAAGATTATGATAATTAAAACCTTAATGTATAGATGAATGAAAACCAGAACTGAAGCCATGCTTAAGTTTTGTTTCTGTCAACTTGTTTGTCTGAACAAGTTAATTAGGCACCGAGTGTATGATTGAACAAAGTACTTAAACATGTGCTTAATGTTAAACAGATGCAACTAGTGATGGAAATTGGACATGAGCTGTTCAACTGAATTAGGGCTGAATTTACCCTGTCTGCATGATGTCTTAGCCCAATGATTTACATTGACAAGTGCAGCTTTTGCCTACAAATATTTTTTTTATGTCAGGAAATGTTTAGATCTAGTTGATTCTGCCTTGGGGTAGGTTGTGGCAGAGATGATCTCTTGAACCCTTATAATCTTCTCTTCTAAGATTTAAATAGGAGGAAAACATAAGTGATGAAATGTCAGGGTCTGGAAATTTTTGGTATATTTTAAAAAATGTCCTTGAAATTTTGCCACTATGTTATTACATTGAAGTTATGGTATATCTATAGGCTTATAATAATAGTCCACTTTTGAAATGATTGCAGTTGTGTTTATGAATGCTTCTGTGCTATGCTTTCATGCAGTACTTCTCTGTTGTGAAGTGCCCTGGAGTTGGAGAGACCTGAGAGTCTTTTGTGTGGTTTTGCTGTTTCCTCTTCATATTGTTGTATGCATATCCTTTAGAACGTGAACTGCTGTTTTTCATGTTTTGCCAGTATTTTCCCTACTGCTGCATGTGCTTTTCAGCATGGACTGGGGAGAGGGCAGAAAAAGGCACAGCTGTTTTCATCCTACTGACAATTCCCTGTCAGAGAGTCTTTCGAGTGCCAGCTGCCTCCTTGTACTTGGTCAGCATGCACCTGATTTCATGGCTGATTTAGCTAATGTGGAGGCAGTTGGCCTTATTGCAAACTTCAGCTTTTGATGAGGCAGGTTCTCTCTGTGTTAGAGCTCTAAGTCATTGCTTGGCTTTGTTCTTTCTTCCCAACAGACCATACAGAGCTTGTACTTTGTTTCTTGTAACTGGTGAAGTCACAAAGTTAGGTCATGTGCAGTCCTCTTTCAACTATTACTGCAATATAATTTATTTTTATTTATGTATTTTTTAAACAGGCATAATAGTGGATTACTTACTCTGTTTGGATTGATACCAATCATAGATGGGGGTCTGAGAAAACACACTTTGATTACATTAACTTCTTAAAAAGGAATGGGAGGTCATATAGTATGAGCCACTGGACAACAGGTATTCATCATGGACCTAGGATGATCCATGTGAGCAGCAGAACTCACCTGTCAGAATTCATGCAGGAACATCCTGCTCATCTTCAAATAGCAGCACCCAAAGCCCAGCTATTGGAAACTTGTCTGCCAGCCTACACTTACAGGTGCCCCTTGGAGGAGGACACCTCCAAGGTTGCTATTCAGAGCAAAATCAACAGTGCTATTTACTTTCCTGCCCCAAGTCCCAAGAAACAAGTGGTTACAAATGACCCTTATTAGTCCCACAGCCCCCAGAACTTCCAGCCCCATGGTTTTTAAAGCCAGTACAGCAACAATTTGGAGATACTTTTTTCCCGTGCAGAGGTGAAGGTTAAACTCATTTTTCTATTGCCATCGGTAATAGCTTTTTTTTTTTTTTCTGGTAGCACATCCCCAGATGGTGTTAGTTTAAGTAGATGGAATCCACTTCTTTACCACTTTTACCTGCAAAAGAAGAGACACTTCAGCAAAGTGTTTTGTTATTTTCCACAAAAGTAGTTCATCATTTGATTATACCTAGGGTCTTTTTATTACAAAGTAGTTTTTCAGAATCACTGAGTTGCCCTACAGTTCTTTATAGACAGTGTAGTTTGCCTTTGCTTTGCTAACCTAACCTTTTGATTCAACAAATCTAGAGAGTAATTTTATGTTTTGTAGCACCAGAATTTTGAGAGTACTATCAGGAATACTCCTTGGATGCATAAACATAGCTTTCCACTGGTGCCTAACAGCTTCTTACTGATAAAAGCAGCAGTAGTCATGGGTTTTTAGTGTGTTTAGGCTGGACAAACTGTAGAACAATTTGAGTATGTCTTCACCATTTGCAATTTGTTTTTGGAATGACTGTTCGTGCTATAGAAGTCAGTGATGCATAACGCTCGTAAAATTTGGAGGTTTCTCTGGTTTTCTGTGAGTGAGTGCTTGTGCATCGGATGAAAAGGTGTGGACTGTCTGCTCCTAGAAGTCAAAACACAACATTTAAATTTACAATACTTCTTGACTCTGGAAATGGGGGTATTCCTTTAGAGGAGTTTTGGTATAATCATTTCAAAACCAAATCTATATAGACATGAGAATTTAATGTATAGAAAGAATGAAACGGTTTAAAATACAAAAAAACTGCCCAAACACTTGTGTTGATATCCAAGTGAAAGTAGAGAAAAGGAGACAGATATTTCCCATTTTACTCCAGATGTATTGCTTCTCTCATTTTCTGTTTTTCTTCACTATTTGCCTTACTTAGGAAGTCCCTCCCTCTTCAGCAAGGCTTGCAGGCGTGAAACCAGTATCATTTCACAACAAGTTGAAAGTTAACTTCATGGTTGAGTACTCTACTGAGTCAGACCAGTGGTAATGCATATTCACTGAATTACCTCTGAGATCACTGATGTGTTGCGTGAAGTGGGGGCAATGGTGGGTGCAATTCATAGCATCTACATGAAAAGAGGTGGATCTTCACATGATAGTTTTGAAGGAACTTTTCTGTCTCTCTTTCACTACAGGTGGAACCTGATTCCCGCTGTCTTGAAAATTACATGTCTAAAACCTGAGAATCCATGCTGAGATCTCTAAAGTAGCCTTATATGACAGCTAATCCACGTACAGTATGTGTTGCAGAGCAGCATGAGAAGGTGAAGAGAGCATCAGTTAGTTCAGTGACCTATGACAAGGTGACTCTTGGGGATGGTCCTGTGTAGGGCCAGGAACTGAATTCAAGGATCCTTATGGGTCCCTCCCAACTAGGCATATTCTGTGATTCTGGCTTGGGAATTTTCATCTGGGATTTTAATGTGCTTTGCCTGATTGATCTGTTCCTAGATGCTGTCATTTATATCTTTCCTTCTTGGCCTGGGTAGCCTGCACATATATAAAGTAATCTACTGTTCTGTGAGGTAGCTGAAGGGCTGGCGTTAGGGAAGCTATGGATGAACAGTGCTGAGTAGGTAAGATACTCTGGCCTTTAGAAATTATGGACTTCTGATTCCGTGTTTCTGTGTATTTAGGTTATTAATTCCGTATGCTTCAAAATTATTAGTAGCAGGACCACTTACAGAGTTGAAGATTATGCAGGCTGGGAACATACCCACTATGCAAGAACTAATTATTACTTTGTCGTGTCCACTTAATTTTCTAAGACTTTGAACCTTACTATGCTGTGTAAAGCATAGCGTGTATATAAATAAGATTGTAAAACTTCTGAAAATACTCGTGTAATGTATGCTTGTGCACATTCTTCATATTTTCTCCTTTTCTAGTGGTTGGCACACAGAGGGAAGTTCTATTTTGTAAGTACTTATTGTAAAGCCTTCATCCCAAGAAGACAACAGCTTTACAGTTGTCTCAGTATCAGTTACAGAAGTTTGCAGTCGTCAAAGTTGTTTTTTGTTGTTTTGATTTGGTTTGAGGGTTTTGGGAGTTTTTTTTTTTTCCTTTTGGTTGGTTGCTTTTCTATTTGTTTTTAGTTTAAAATAGAGGGGATAGTAAAAGCAACAAAATACACCCCAAAATGACTTGATGGTTTTGGAATAGTTTCTCTGCATTCTTTTTATAATGGATAAAACAGTTAAACACCCAAAACTAAAATGAACAGGCACTTCAGTTTGGGATAGAGGAAAGATTGGGGAAATACCTTGTTTTTTACAGAGGTGATGCTGAGTGCACAAAAAGAGAACAATAACCTAGAGTAACCACAACAGGCCCATAGTCTTTACTTTGCTTGAAGCCTTTCTTTATCTTTTACAATGTTACAAGGCTTTGAAAGGGGGTGGTTTTTTTTTTAGAAAGGATGCCACCTATGTCACAGTAAGATAAACTGTTATGTTTTGGTGCATGGAGGAAAAAAAAGCAAGTGTGAATATGTGATGGTGTACATCTCTGACTTCAGTTACTTTATCTCCTATGTGGTAGTGATGGTATAATATTCTTTATAATACAATGAAAAAGTAAATAGTGTAATTATGGATTTTTTTCCAATACAGAAAAATATGGTAGTACAGTGATTTTTTTAAAGTGCTTTTTTTTTTTTTTGCTAGGTGTGTAGGCTTTTGTGTACCCATATTAGATATTTTCACATAGAAATTAGGTCATTAAATTAGTTATTAAAAGGTAACTTTTTTTAAGGTAAGTTTCAAGCAGCTCAAGTTAGAACTTTGATCTAAGTTTACCGATGTCCAAAAGTTACATACTCAAGGATTTCGTACCAGCATATCTGCACTTCATGCACGTCTGAATAGTATTTATGTTTGCCAGAAAACCTAGTAGCTATTCTTACTGCTTGTCTCCTTGATTCTTATGTGCAGGCAACGGACTTGGCAGTGTGAGCTGGACCATATTCAGGCATGTCCTGAGTGTTCTCCTGTCTTATATCGTAATAAAAATCCCAAGTCTTTTTGAAAACAACACATTTTCTGAAAGGACTCCTACTGTTTTCTCATACTCAGTTGATGAAAATATGTTTTCGAAGTTCATCAAGAGGTATTAAAGATAAACATATCTCTGCTGTCGTAGGTATTTGCAGAAGGTGGCTGTGGGAATAGTTCATAAAATCATAGAATCATAGAATAGAATCATAGAATCTACTGGGTTGGAAAAGACCTCTGAGATCATCAAGTCCAACCCTTGATCCAACACTGCCGGGGTTATGAGACCATGACACTAAGTGCTACATCCAGTCTCATTTTAAAACCCTCCAGGGACAGTGACTACACTACTTCCTTGGGCAGCCCATTCCAATGCCTAATTACTCTCTCTGTAAAAATTCCTTTCTAATATCCAACCTAAACTTCCTCTGGCAGAGCTTAAGATCGTGCTCTCTTGTTAGGGATGTCACCTTCTGTTTTTCCTTCAGTATTATTGGTGAACACTACAGGAGGGAGGATCCTTCTGGGGGAGTTGAATCCTTGATCTGAATCACTGAAATGATACTTAACATGCTTATGGACCATTCATTCAAAGTTTATGAGTGGTAATACAATATATTGTAGTCTTAAAGCAGCCTAGATTTGGCTGATGGAGAATTTCTACTGTGTCCAAAAGGCTGTGCTGAGGTGCTACTAGTGACATTGGTGCAGCCACTGTATACCTCCATCATCTGACAGGTCCAACATGGACACGGGGCAGGGAGAGGCAGCCTGTCAGCCTGGTTTTTGGTCTTACTGTGATTGTGATTTGAACTGGTATATTTAGCAGGATTTTCGGTAATGGTGAGCAGCTCTCAGTCATGAGAGCTGTAGCCATCTCATATGTCCCCTGTTCTGCCTGGCAGCAGGTGACACCACAAGCATGGGGAGTTCAAGCCTTGAAACCAGTCTGACCTTTTGTTCTACCTTGACTCTTCTAATTAAAACCAGCGTAGTCAGCATATGGGCATATGATGAAGATTGTGTTATGGTTGTGAAGACTTGATATGAAAATACTTGAAATGGGACTTGAAGAAGCAAATCTGGACATTTGCCCCCCAGACAGGACAGACCAGTAAGAAATGCAGAAACCTGTGCAGATAGGCATGGACTCCTTTTGTTCTGCTTTTCCAGGGCTGTAGAAAATACAACTGTCACCTTCAATTTCTGAGGTTCCTGCAGTGTTAAGTTTGTTCCTTGACATGAAAAAAGCATTATGTATTTTATTTTCCACTTTCTTGCAAATGTGACTGTAATTTTTTTTTCTGGTAAAATGAGTCAGGTAACATTCATGTATAAAATGAGTATGTTTTCTGTAAGGCTCTTTTGTATCCTGGAAATAGTTGACAGGCATCAAATCTTGGGATTTTATTTTATTTTATTTTATTTTATTTTCACCCCAGAGATCTGGATGAAGAAGCAGCTCTAGTGCTGCTAAGCTGTGTGAGAACTGTGAACTTGGTCAGGGAGGATAATTTATCTCCTGTTGCTAAAAGAGGCTTGTTTCCTTTTTGAACAATAACCACACAGGTCTGTGAGTAGTGTTATATGCTGAAGTGTTAATCAGTAAGCAGCTTGAATCACACTTGAAATCTCTTTAACGTACTTAGTTTGGTCTCTGGTACTGTTGTTTTTTTATGTGTCAGTTGGCACAGTCTGAAAAAAAGATGTTCATCAGTATTCTGTGCAGTTCCTTATGCAGAAAGCTTGAGTCAAGACTTTCTTTTTCAGTTGATCTCTATAATCAATTACAACAGTTTTAGAGCCTGGTTGTTGAAGATGTTTGAGTATAGCAAAGTAAGAGATAATGATCTTAGTTTTATCCTGCGTGACACATTTTTCAGCTTGGCATATCTTTCAGTGGCCTTCATATGCTTGAAAAAACAACACAGAATCCAACAAGACAAGGAGATAATTCCTTGCAGCTCTGGCAGTTGTTTTGGGAAATCCATTCTGAAGATGGTGAAGATGGGTCTTGGTGGATTCTTTTCTTTGGTCTAGAACTTCTCAAAAGGGCACAGGTGGGAACATGAGACTACCTGAGTTTAAACCTACGATTAGTTTTAGGAACTGGATGATCAACAATCCTGGTGAGGCTTGAGAAGGTTCACTGTTGTTCTTGGTATGCCTCTCCTAGAATGGGTAAGAGATTTACTTCATTTTTTAGTTAAAAGGCAGTATAAAGACTCCTGTTGCAAGACAGTCCTTTGGAGTGCTTATTTCAGGTTTATTTCTTTTTCCCACTATCTGTCATGTTTCAGACATGGTTCAACTCCTGAACATAAATGATGTTCAGGCAGCCTTATCAGAAATGATGGAAGGCAGTGATTTACATTGACTATGTACTTTTACTGTCTTTCTCTTAAATATTCAGAATTATGTTTAAGAACAAAATGTTTAAGAAAATTAAAGAAGCTGGTGATGCCAAAATGCATGTTGGACTATGTGTTATAAAGGCTCCAGGCAACTTACAAAAATTCCCTGAAGAGTGTTAGGCTTAATGCCAAAAAGGATCTACTTTACAAAAGATCTGTAAACCCCCTCAAGGGTGTTAGGCATATTGCGAGCACTTACCCATTCTGTGTTAAGAGTATATTTTTACTTCTCTCATACCTAACCTTATACCCTTTATGCTTTGCTTTGTGGGCATGGACAGTGAGCTTTAAATTACTTGCAGCCATCCAAAATACAGTATAGACAAGGGATAGATTTAAGTGAAGCTCATATTTTTTAAAATTTCCATAGACCAAATACTATTCTATCAGACCGGGGCAAACCCATTGGAGGTGATGGGTTGTATTTATCAATAACTTTGACACCTATTTTCCGTATGATGACAGCTTGCTGTTGTCATTAGCATCCAAAGAGTATCCCTAGCTGGAAGGCTGCAAAGAAAGGATAGGTAAGCTGGAGGGGGAGGCTGTACCAGGCCCACGAACCCATGGGCAGCCTCTGGTGGAAATCTCAGTGTGGCTTTCTGAAAGTCAAAATTCTGAAAGGATAAAATCAAGGCAGATGTACCTTCCTGAGACAATGACTCTTCCAGCAATGCAGCATTTCCTTTTCTTCCTCTGTCGTCACTGATTAAAGCATGCTTATTTATAGCATCCTAAAAATGGGTACCATTGCTTCACACCATGGCGTGAAGTAAGGCTGCGTTCTTGCACCAGCTTTATTCTCAGTCTTCTTCAGCATGATGCTCCAAAGGGCCACGGCAAACCTCGGTGAAGAAAACGGTATCTCTATCTGATACCGTACCGATGGGAGCCTGTTCAACCTACGGCGACTGAAGGCCCACACTAAGACCTTAAATCTTGTCCAGGAGCTGCTTTACACTATGCCTCACGTCAAATCATTAAAAACAAGAAAACCAAAACAGGCCAAACTATTATATTTTCCCTTTTTTTGAGAATCTTCAGCTTAGTGTGTGATTTTTCAGTTTTGTTTGATCACCAGGAGGTGGCATTAACAAAATCTGTTCTCATACAGAGAGAGGGATGTTTCAGCTACCTTTTTATAGGGGAAATTTGGAATAAAAATCCAGTTGAAATATGAAAGTTCTGCAAGTTTTGTACCTGAAAATTCTTGAAAACTGCATTAAAGCCACCTGTTCCTCTGGGTGAATTAAGGTTTTGATATTTTGGTATGAATATGGGTAAGTCACATAAATTTTGCTGTCCCTCTATTCTTTTCATTGACAAATTTTTGAAAAGTTATAAATGTAAAAATTAAGTGGTTTGAGATCTCCGACTGAAGTGCAGTTTATTGATGTGAAGTACAAAATTTAGACCTGCATTTGCACCTCCAGAGAGGAAACAGGGTGTCTGCATAGAGAAGCAGGCAAAACAAAAAGCTACCCAGTGTACAATTAAGCATAGATGGTGCAAGTACTGAATTTTGCAGTTGGATTTGGTGTTTTGGCCTATTGCCATTGTGTTCTTCCAGAACTATATAGCCTTTCCTAGCAGTGCTGTAAGATGATCTTCATCATGGTGATGTGTTTCTTTGGTCTCCACTGCTGCTGACCTATCAGATGAGGTTGAACAGCAAGCAAACTAACTGCTTGCTTTGTTTTAGCTGCTGTCTCTTACCACTCATGCTAGGAGAACAGTGAGAAGAGAGGCTGGTCTTCTGATGTCTGTTTTGTACATAAAGTGCAAAATAATCTTCTGTTTACTTTCAGGATTCTTTTACAGGTGTAAATGTGTGGGATACTCCTGCAAGCAGGAGGGACTTGAAGTCAGCAATCCTTGTAAGTCCCTTCCAACTTGAGATATGCTGTGATTATATGATTCTATAATTCCTCTGAATTACAGAATAAAAGTGTGAACTGTCTGAATAAATGGAGAATTGTCTGCACCAATGATACTTTTTTTTCTACTTTACTTATGCATGGTCTTCCTAAAGCAGAATTTTGTAAATAGTTCTCTCTCAGATTTCAAGGAAGCTGGGGGAAATAATGCAACCTTTTTTAAAGGACCATTTTTGCATGTTTGAACTTTGGCTTGGCTTGGACAATAAACGTCTTAACATGTACCCATCCAGTTCCTAAATGGGTTATAAGTAGCGTGCACATATCCCTTTGTCTATGTTTCTGTTCATCTTATCCCTTCCAGGCTAAATTTCATCTCAGGCCAGTGAGGTGTTTGCAGGCATGTTACCTTATACTGCAATTAGTGGAGCATGTCTTTCACTGGTAGTTGTAAGAGTGTACATCACTTTTTCAGCAGACTTGGGATACCAGCTCAATATATATTGAGTGCAGCAGATGGGGCACTGGGCAGGGAGTACAGAGTTGAAGATGTAAAAACATGACTCGATGTTTGTTGTCAAAAATCAGTATTCACGTCAGCATGGCTGCATTTTATTCAGGTTTCTGCAGTTGTATTTGCTGCTGGAACTTCTCGGACTATTGTGTCCCGTTTTTGCTCTAGGTCCTCCTGTTGTCCTCCCTTGTCATTTGTCACTCTTTGTTTGGATTCGGAGGGAAGAGATATTTATGTTTGCCCAGTGACAGGCACAACCACTACTGCAACACAAGTCACAGTGACAGTGATGAAAATATAATACATAACAATGGGTGTGATATGTGCAGGGGGAATAAGTAACTGGGGAGATTATTCTCTCTCAAACAAAGAAACAAATTTAACTGAGGCGTTAATTGTAAGGTGCCAAAATAAATATGCTGCCATGAAATACTTACTGTAGGCTTTTAAACTGTATTAATATGAACTGCAAAAGCCAAGTGTGTTTTTTATCTTACTGCTCCCATGATAAACTCATTGTGTAAAAAGTAAATGAGTCATATTAAGTGTGTGACTTTACCAGTGAAACTGGCTTTATCGTAAAGTGGTATTACTTCTGTATTTCAGCAAAGAAACATCTTCATCTGGTAGGTCTAGATGGAACTTTGATCTCCTAATTTATGTTAAAAATTTGATCTTGCAAAATCAATAAATATCATCTTAAAATAAAAATCTAGATTGTTCATAAAGGGGGAACATTTTTGAGAACAGGTGAATGCCTAGAGCATGGCCTTCAACTATTTTGTAGCCAGTGCTTCTGGGGAGATTTGGGTGTCACAGAGATTTAGGTGTCATAGGGCTACATGTGCTGCTGAAGCTGTGTAACTCTTGAATTTTTACAGAAATTGGAAGTCAGCTACATAGTCCCCCCAGAATGTGGGGGACCTGAAGTTCCCTCGGAAGGGGGTATAAGGAGTAGGTCTCACATCATGAAAGGCAGGAAGGCCTGGGGCAGGAGCAGAGAATGAGCTTTTTCCTTCTCTGAGCCCTTTCCCTCAGTCTTGTGACACTTATAGATACAGCTTATACACAGGCCCTTGTGAAAAAAAAAAAACAAACAACCCCAAACCCGAAACCAAACCAAACATGTTAGGGCAATATTCTCCAGTTGCAGCTCCAAATACATGAAATGGAACTTCTGCTAAAAATCTCATTTCATTGGGCTTTTATGTAGTCAGTTCTACAGACAGTACGTGGTTGATAAAATCAGTGGTTATCTCTGGGCTTTTTAGAGAAGTCTATCCCTGTTTAGTCTAACCATTTAACACCTTAATGGTGTGGTGGCTGTGTGGGGGTTTAGTTGCTGGCTGGGGTTAAACCATGACATGGTGTAAGAGTTTTCAAATGATAATGAGAAAAAAAGCCTGTCTACATTATATTATTATGCTTTAATGAGCAGAGGTGACCATCTCCTCAGGTTTGTCAATTTAACAAAAAGTCTGACATTTTTGTCTGAGGATAGTTCGAAGCTGAGAGGTCAGTAGAAGACACATGCTTTCCCCCAGCTTTGTTATTATAACAAAGCAATTGCAGTATAACATTTCCCTTGCAAAAGCTCTGGAAAGAATTTTGACATGAGGGGTTGCCCTGCAGGTGTTCACATGGAAGACAGATGGTGTCCAAGGAACACCTCCAGGGCATGAGTTGCTGCTTGGAGTGGGTGAACTGCAGCCAGTGAGAAGTACTGGTGTCCTGGCTGACCCACGGTAGCTATGTGCAATACTGGGGAAACTTCTGCTTTTCGCACCACTCGTTCCCTTTGCAAATGTGTCTGAATGCCTAATGAATTTAGTCCCCTGAAATGAAACCAAATCTTATTCCAGCCCAATTTCTATTGAAATCGATGGTGTACCCAGAACTTCATATTTGGCATCTGGTGAGGGATTTCTGTGCACATTGATGTAACTCGTCTGCATTTTCAGGAGCATTTTGCAGAGCTTCCTGCTGCTTTGAGGGCAGCTTAATAGGGTAAAATGCCGCTTCAGAAGGCATTCCTTTGTGTTCAGCAGAGGTTGCATTGACAGAGTCTTAGTAATATTTATTTTTTAATGAAATGAAGTCTTTGGAGATTAATATGAAGAAGAAAATATATTTGAACAATTGTGAGTGGGTGCAGTTCTTGTTAATTACATTCTTTTCCATTTTCACTTCCTTGCAGTGTCTGCCCTTTTTTTTCCCTAAAAACAAACAAACAAACAAAAAGAAAATACAGACTGGGGAATTAGAAAAGCAGTGCTGCAGAAAGGGACCTGAGGGTCCTGGTTGCTGGCAAGTTGAATATGAGTCAGCAGTGCCCTGGCAGCCAGGAGGACCAACCATGTCCTGGGGGGAGCCGGCAAGGCATCCCCATCTGGTTGAAGGAGGGTATTGTCCTGCCCTGCTTTGCATGGGGGT
>JAWWES010000094.1:44521109-44533184 GCA_035583135.1 Lophotriccus pileatus
TTAAAGAAAAATAAAGTTGAAGGCTGGCAAAGTATCTGATTTCCCAACTGCAAACATTTTTAAAAAATGTTTTGAATTATTGAAAGAAAAAACTTACCATCAGTATTTTCAGTCATTCATATGTAACACTTGGTTGTGAAAGGTGCAGTCTGAAGTTCAAATAACTTCATTCAAATTAGTGAATTACTGCTCCTAATGCAGTATAAGATTTAGGATTTGATTCTTAGAGTCTGTTCTCATCCATTTTCCTGGTGAATAGTCTTAATTGTTTACAGTATTTCTGCTTATTACCTATTTACATAGTAATATACACACATATCCTAAATTTATGTGCTTATGATTAATGCAGCACAAAACCAAAACACAAGATGTAAACCTGCTTTATTCCTATGAACAAGTGAATCAGATAGTGTGGCTATCTAAATTGTTACCAGAAAATAGTGGCTACTTATTACTGCTGTGTGCTTGTGATAATACTGTCATCACCAAAGCAAAAAACCACGAGCTGCTTTTTTGTATTGCATTAGGACATGATGCCATATTTCCCCTCTTATATTTGAAAAACCTCAACCTACCACACATGAAATTACATATCTGTATTGTAATCATGTCTCTTAGCTGTTGTGGAAAACTACTGGGTTTTTTTCCTGAATTCCAGTTTTGCTGCTTTCTCACCAGCAGTTCCTGTTCAAGGTGCTCTGAGTCATTGCTGATATTCTCTCTGCCAAAATCTGTGGCTGTTGCCATACAAAAAATGTACAACTGCAAATTACAGATGTCTTAATTTCTGCACAGTGCCTGCTGTCATACCTCTCAATTACCTTTCATATGCCTTACGTATGTGTCTTTTTTTCTGATATAGACTTGGTCTATGAATATTAATAACCAGTTTCAACACACTGCTGAGTCTCATTCAAAATTTTACAACTTGATTCTTTGCCTTAAGCCTGTAGTTGTTATGTGGAGGGTGAATTCCTGGCAAGGATGAGTAGTAGCACCTCTAAATTAGTGCTTTTAACTGGCATGATAAATCAGTAAAGACACAGGTTAGTACTTGTCATTTCCCCAGATAGTACCTGTTAGAAACACCTTTGGGGAAGGTGTCCTTTAACAGAGAG
Organism: Lophotriccus pileatus; assembly: GCA_035583135.1. Classification (NCBI taxonomy): domain Eukaryota; kingdom Metazoa; phylum Chordata; class Aves; order Passeriformes; family Tyrannidae; genus Lophotriccus; species Lophotriccus pileatus. The sequence goes on from JAWWES010000094.1 coordinate 44,522,228, forward strand.
AATGAAGTCAAATAAGGTGGAGGTAGTGGTAAGCGTAACTCTTGCTTTTCGTCTCTGATTGTGGTTTTGTTTCCAGTCTATCTTTTGTCATCCTTCTTGTGCTCTAGTTATTTCCCCATCATTGCTACCTTTTACTTTTAGACTTTTCAAAGCATGATTGAAATCCCTTCTCAGTCTCCAATTTCTTTATAGGGTAATGAAGAGCTACTGTGACAGCACTCACGATAAACAATAATGTTCTAGTGTTAAAAATACACACTTTATATGCAGCTACTGAAAGACACAGAGAGCAGGTATAGCTGCACTGTGAAACATCTACAGTGTGAATGACTGAAGTCTTCTTGCACAAGATGGTCCATTCAGATTTCTTTTAGTACTTTGCCTTTGATTTCTGGTAAGACCAATACTAATTGAAATTGCTTGTGTGTTAGAGCTGAAAGTGTGTGAATGGATACCTGTGGGAGGAAGAGGGCAAAGAAAGTGTACATGCCCCATGTTTACTTAACCACAATATAATTCTGCCAGCTGGACAAAGGGAATATGCTGCTAATTGCCCTGCTACAAGCCAAGTGGAACACCAAGGACAAAATCAGTGTAAATGGCATTCAGGTTACTTGAGAAGTTTTGCAAAGCTGTTCTTCCTGAAGGGGAGATCTGGGAAGCATTGTTCTCAGAGTTCACAGGTTTCACTGGGCAGATGTAGTTTTGATTTACTTTCTTTTCTTTACTTCTTTTACTTCACTATTGTCTGCCAATAGTCTGCCAACTTTTCCAAGACCAACACTGTAGTGTAGGCCTTGGAGTGTGTGTTGTCCTGTTGCTGGCCACTGAGAGGATAGCTGTGTTAGTCTGGTACTAGTTGTTTTTAAAACCTTCAGAAATGGTTTCACTTTGTCTGATCTTGAGATCTTAGTATAGTGGAGGTGAACTGAAAAATTTTACTGTCACTTTTTGGAAATCTCACTTTACATTTACCAAAGTAGAGGTGGGGATTGAGTGCGGTGCAGGTGTCACACAAGTTCATACGTAAGTGCTACTGAGAGTGGCTGTAAGTAGGGACCTGGACTGAGCAAGTTCCCTGCTGTTGTAGACATCATGTGTCTCCAGTGGTCACATTTAGTTGGGTTCTTGCACTGCAGAGGGTAGCTGAAACTCCTTGATCTTGATATTCTTACGTTGCTAGCTGATAAACATAAGCTCAGTGTGCTTGATGTTGAGGGCAGAGGGCAAGCAGGGTCTTCCCAGTACCCTTGCCAGTCTCTCTTTGCTTGACTGTGATAAGAAAATCCACGTGACTACATTTACAGACAGCTCCGTCGTTGAAAAATGTTGATGAATGTCAAGTCACTAATACCATTTGAGGCATTCAGTGCCTTCTAAGACTCCTCCTTTGTGTAATGAGTAACTCAGCAGAATCATCAAGAAAAAATAGACTGTATTTATTTTTAGGAGACAGATATGTTTGTTACTCATGTTTTATTGTGGCAAAAATATGTTTAGCATGATCTTTAGAACTTTTTTCCTCACAGTTAATTTTTATAAAAATAAATTTGTCTTTTTTAGGGAGGTGTTGATTAATAAATAAAATTGTGAGTTTTGAAGAATACAAGAAAAATGTATTCCTATTCTTCAGTAATAAAATGCTCTTTAAAGTGCTCCAGCAATTAGCCTACTTTTCTACAGTGAACATTAGAACATGGATTCTGTGCAAACAACAAAAAAAATCATTGTTAATCTTGTGCATTTCTTTGTATATTCAGTCTTAAGTATTCTGATTCAAGAAAAATTGTGAATTCCTCAGTCTCTGAGGACACTGAAAAAACTCTGCAGTATGTTAAACCAAAAAGAACCATTTCACATAGATTGGACTGAAAAAACCCAAAAAGTTCTGCAAAACAGAACAAATAGCAGGCATGAGCAGTTTCTTTCCACATAATTGCTCTTGTGAATTTCTTTACCGTATGCTAACCTATAAGTTCATTAGAGCTCAAACTGAATGATTTGAATAGTTGTTTTACAGACCTCTAAAATGAGTCTTTTAAATTAGATACTGAAATCTTTTGCAAGGGGTTTGAACCTTGAACATAATTATAATAATCTTTTTTTTTTCCTTTGACACTACCCAGCACATTATAGATTAACTAGGCTATTAAAAAAATTCATGGAGAAAGAAATACTTTTTAAAGAGTTGCAAACAAGAAACCTGGGGTTAAGTTATGGCCCTAACAAACATGCTCCCAATAAAGCATGCTTTATTGTTTCTTTAAAACAGAAAACTTGGGTGTGACTACTGAGATTTATAGGATTTAGTGGATTAGGTTAATAAAATGTATGGGTTTATTCTGATCATAGCTATGATCCAGTCCCATAAATATTTAAGAATTTACATGCCTGTGCTGATGTGATATAGCCTATTCCCAAGGATTTACGTCACTGCACGTGGTCAGGTTGTTGGTTGTTCATTCATTTGATCAATCACATCGTACTTTTTCATACTAATATCAGAAAGATCATGGAATCACTGGGGTTGTAAGGGACTTCTGGAGATCATCCAGTTCAGTCCCACTGCCAAAGATCACCTAGAGGAGGTGACACAGGAACATGTCCAGGTGGGTTTTGACTGTCTCCAGAGAGGGAGATGCCACTACCTCCCTGGGCAGTCTGTTCCAGTGCTCTGCCACCCTCAAGGTAAAGAAGTTGTTCTTCATGTGGAAGTGGAACTTCTTGTGTTTTAGTTTATGGCCATTCTCATCCTGTCACTGGGCTCCACTGAAGAGTTTGGTGCCATCCCCTTGGCACCTGCCTTTGAGATATGTATCAATGAAATCTCCCCTCAGTCTTCTCTTCTCTAGACTAAACAGGGCCAGCCCCTTCAGTCTCTCCTCACAGGAGAGATGCCTCAGACCCCTCATCATCTTGGTGGCCTTCTGCTGAACCTTGTTCAGTAACTCCTTGTCTCTCTTGTCCTGAGGAGCCCAGAACTGAACACACTCCAGATGTGGCCTCAGAAGGGCTGAGTACAAGAGGAGGATCACCTCCTTCGACCTGCTGGCCAGAAAATGCAAGCCTTGTGAAATCTTACAACTACCTTATTTTAATAGAAAACTGAGTGTTTAATATCTGTTCAATGTTTCATTTTCCTTTTTCTCACATATTTTAAAACAAAATCACAATGGGAAGCCATTCCTCTTTTCAAAATGGACTCTGATGATGGTTTTAGATGTAAATTTGAATTCTGGAGTGATGCCTGAAGAGCAGACATTTACTTGGAAGTGCTTCTCCTCCCTACCTCACTGAGCTGGTTCCCTTCATATTGTCTTTCCCAGAGGAGTTTTCTCACATTTCCTTTGGGTATTTTCCATACGTAGTACACTGGACCTGTCTGGAGGCTTAACTTTTCTTCATAGCAGCATATATGTGCTGCAGTGTGCTTTGCTTTTCTGACTAGACTGTGTTGATAACAAAACAGTGATAACACACCAGTGTTTTGGCTCTCAGTAAGCAGTGCTTGCATAGTGTCAAGGCTCTCTCTTCATCAACCTACAAAAAAAAGCCATTAGGAAGGGGGTGAGTAAGAGATTTGGAGGGGGCACAGCACAAACAGCTGACCCCAGTGACCAAAAGGATGATCCATACTGTATGATGTGCTCAGCAATAAAAGCTGAGGGAAAAGAGGAAGGTGTAGGGCCATTTGTGGTGGTGGCATTTATCTTTCTGAGTGATTGCTACATGTACTGAGAAACTGCTGCCCAGGAAGTGGCTGGACATGTGCCTGCTGGTGTAATGAGTACATTTTGTATTTTGCTTTGCCTCTGCACAAGGGTTTTGCTTTTTTGATACGACTATCCTTAGCCCAGGAGATTTTTCATCTTACTTTCTTCCCCTGTGCTATCTGTGCTATCGTGGGGGCAGTTGGATGGCCATCTGTCAGCCAGCTAAGTTCAACTGACAACATCTGGGCAATGAAAACTCTCCCAAACCTAGACTATAAATGCATAATCTTTCTTCATTCAGCCTGCCCATGCAGACTTGGTTCTTGAACGTTGCATGCGGAAGAGAAACTAGTCATTAAGAAGGAAAAATACTATAACCATTATTCTGGTTATTGTTTTTTCTTCAGTTGTAAGCATTTTAAGTCTTCACTGTTGGCCTGCTTAGTCTTCTGTAACCATTTGTAAGTGGAATGAACGTTGCATTTTTAGCATGCAGTATGCTTAATAAGTGCTTCAAAAGCAAACATGCTTTTTAGCGTGAACTTTCACAAAGTGTAGAATAGAGTGTGGATTTCAGTGATATTGAAATATAATGACAGCTGATTGTAACAGATGCTGATTTATGTCTTGTTAACACTAACGTCAGGGAAATGCAATCCCTGAGTTGCAGGGAATCATATCCCTGCACTTTATTGAAAATCACACCAGAATACTAAAAAAGCACACATTAAATTGTATGAAGAATACAAGAACACTTGCATATGACAGAAGTTTTGTAAATTACCTAATCAGCCCATAAGACTGGGTTCTTTATGTGAAAAAGTGCTGATGTACATGGGATTTAACTTCACTGAAACTCGATAGGATGAAGTGCTCAAAAATTACATTATCTGTTTTGAACATTTTACCTATTTGCACATTCTCTCTGTCAAACTAATGTAAAGATGGGTACCACTTGATTTTTTTAATGGTATGGAGGAGAGATACACAGTTGGGATTACCAGGTTCCTAAAAGGATTTCAGTATCCATCAGGACATTTGTGTGGGTTTCCACCCTTTTCACAAAGGTACTTCAGCTCAGCATAGCATGCAAACATTTGCTTTTTTATGCCTTTGTCAGTGAACACTTCTTTCCACTGTTCAGAGGGCCCTTGCAGACACCATTGCTTTGGGATGCCAGTGTGGTTTCCTGTCTTTACCTCAGACCTTAGTCAGTAGCCAACTTTGGCTGCCAAATCCTGCCAAGGCAGCAGCCTCCTCTTTGCAAAGTAATAGCTGTGGTTAAGACGTCATTCTCCGTAAACCAATTTTGGCAAGTATGACAGCTAAGGGCAGGAGCTGGACTTGTCTTTAGGGGCCTAAGCCATTCAATTGGCCTTAATCCTCCCTCTTATTAGCTTGGCTTTGTGGAAGGTAGATAGATTCACTTTAACAAGATGAAATGAGCTTTCTTTTTCGTCTTTTCTTTTTGGTCACAACCCCAAAAGACTTGGGAAATTCTGACTAATTAGTGTGCCTTGGGCTGATGAAAGGAATAAAGAATAAAAAATAAAATTGAAAGAAAAATGTCTAAGGCTTTGAGAAGAGTGGAAGCATGTAGTGCTAAAAAAGATTTTAAATACTTGTGGCTGCTTGTGTAATTTTCCCAGGGTTTGCCTCTGATTGACATGAAAAGCTAAGTTGGAAAGACAAGTAGAAGGTTTTATTTGGACCATGATGTAATAACATTTCAGCTTTTAAGGAATTTAAGTAGGTAACAACATGAGGGATACTCATAGTGGCCTTCTTCAAAAGTCAGTTTAAACAGTAAGAACTACTGTCATTTTATTATTGTGATGTACCTTACTGGGCATGCATTTCATAGAACTTTCCAGAGAAGCTGTGGTATATGTGCAGGTAGACTTTCAAGGAGTAATTTCTTAGTCTAGAAGATGTTATTCTAAGCTCTAAGTTACTCTTATATCCTGAGCTGAGAAATTGCATATTCCCCATAAGTAAGTAAACTTTTCTTGTAGAAAAAAATGTTCTCTTAACCAGAGGAGTTTCTTTTATGAGTTGCACTTGGCTTTTGGCCTTTGTATATTTTTAACTATTAGTTTCATTGATCTTTATGCTTCCTCAAGGACATGACATTCTTACTTTATGAACTTAAGGATTTTTGACAAAACATTTACAGCTACTGAATCCAGTGTATGTTTGAGCTGATTGCTGTGAAGGTGAAACCATAAGACATTAGAGTGGAACATTTTTAATTATGAAAATAACGTATCAAAACTATTTTCTTGACAAAGTACTTTTGTTTAGGGAAAAAAATCTTTCCGTTTTATGTGGAACGAAATTTGCATAATGGTTTGATATACTGCTACTGTAGCCATTCAGACTTGGCTACTGTCTCATAGACATGCTTGAAATGTATATATTAGTTAACAAGATTGTCATTTGAAAAGGCAATTGTATTTTTACTGAGAAGTTTTTGAGATGATAAAGGATATTGATATTTAATGAAGCATGAAACTTTTAAATGAACCATGAAAGCAATAGTTAAACTAATTAACTGAGTATAAAGCCTCAGAATACATATGTTATGTGGGCTGTACGCTTGTTATTTCTGCCTGGTTAAACTGACAACTGGGATAGCATTCTCATCTTTTAGGAGAAACGATATTGAATAATATCTTGTTTTTAATGCAAGGAAAATGAAAAAACATGTTTGTACTGCTCAGAAAGTCAGGGACAGTGCTGTTTCAGAAAGTACCTTGTAGTGTCCTTGAACAATTGCCTTTATCTGGGAAATGTAAATGTACTGAATGTGATTGCAAGTTACTTAGATTGCTTCCATACTGCAAGAGACAGTTTCTGCAGCTCTTTGCATGTTAACATTTGTCACCTGTTCTAAATTGGTATCACTACTCAAGAAGTTGGCATTTATTTTTTTTTTTTTTTTAATTTTCTCTCCTGCTTGTACATTTTTATCTCTTAAAGGAAGAAAGATGCTTCTCTGAGAAAGAGTGGTCTAATATCTTGGGTTATCTGTAAAGATTTAGAAAGAGAGCCTCACATGGGATTACAGTTTAACATTAAACAAAGGCTTTATTGCAGGCTTTTTGCGCTGAACCAGTATCTGTTGCTGGATCATGGCATGCAGCACAGTCTGGCAGTGATGTGTTATGGAGCAAAGACTGAGACCTGGCCTGTGCAACCTCCTTGCTCCTCTTTCCTCCTGCACAGTAGGTGGCAGGTTTTACTAGGGGTATGTTGTTGTACAGCATTGGAGTTAAGGCCACCTTAACCTGCTGAGAGTCAGTCCCCTTACTCTTGGTGCTCTGTTGCATCCCAGTGTCTAAGTGGGTAAAGGAGATAGATCTTTGCCTTGCCTGGGGCCTGAAGAAAGAAAGGGGTCTGTGTCTTTCTTCCCGTTACACTGCCTGTGCAATCAGGCTGGCAGGAGAAGCACAGGGAAGGTGTGCCCAGGGAAGGCTGTCCCCATGTTAGATAGCAGTCCAGTAAACACATCAAGAAATCAGAAATTGCTGTGTGAACAGGGGATACATTTCAGTGCTGACTTGCTTTGAGACGTGGAACGATAAAATCTTCGAAGCAATGGATCTGCGTGTGCCCACAGTTACAGATAGCAAAGTTCCTGAATGGTATTTTCAAAAACACTAAGAATGTTCAGATAACAGAAATTATCTGAACCTCTTTTAATTAAAATTGAGGAACAAAAATTTCAGGAATTAATGAAAAATATGCCAAGAATGTATTTCAAACACGAAGAAAAGCACAAATGTGCAGTGAAGGTTGAACAGTGCTAGAAGTTGTGGGAGATGAAGTGTTACGGAGTCCAGAGAGTTGTTTTTTCTAAAATGTTTTATTATTGCTCCTCCATAGTTGGCTGCATTGCAATCAGATCATATCAACAAAGAAGTATTCCAACAAAACTGCTGGAATTGATCCACTTATTTTGCAGATGACTGAAGGACTGTTTAATGGGCAAAATGTTGCCCTATTGATTTCATTGATCTATAGGTTCATAATATATGAGGAAGTTTTAACAATACTATTTTTTGGTATTTTTACTATTTTTACAAGCAATGCCACTTGTAAGTGAAATTGCAGTCTGTGCTCTCACACACATACAGATACATGCTCTGCTTTAATTTAGGTTGGATTCAGACAGTAATTGCCCAGTGGCGCTGGAACTGGAATGTATTATCTGTAATTCCAGTACAATTCTCTTCTGTTATTTCAAATATAGGTACATTTCCATTTTATAGAAATAATAATAGTTTTCTCTCCTTTTTATAGTAATGGTACTTTAAGAAGATGGCCAGTACTGAAATTTAAAACATGAAACTTGTTGGGTTTTTTTCTGCCTGATATTATTCACCATTAGGTTCATATAACAGTAGATTAATATATTATACTGCTAGTGGAGTTTCTTTTGATTAATATCAGTTATTTGAGTATGTTGCTGCACAGTGTACTAATAATTCAGAAATACAAACTAAATGGTCAAGCTAAGTTTTGTAAATAGAATGATTAACTAACGCTATAGAGAAGTGGTAGCATAAACCAAAGATGTAAGGCTGTATGTTTCCTGCAGTAAAAGAGCATATACCATATTATCCTAACAAGGACAAAAGCAGAAGTCATCTAATGTCACTGATAAAAAATAGGGAGTTACCCATTGCAGCTAAAACATTTATATTTTAGTTCAGTTAAACATTAACTTGTCTGTGCACTAGTTAACTGATAACTTCTTACTTCTTATGCAAAATAAGAAAACAAAGTAGCTTTCAAAATAGTGTTTTAATAAGTGAGAGGTCTTCCTGATATAAATCTGATTAAAAATTAGTATGAGGTATTATGGATGTCTGTAGATCTAATTGAACATTTTTGCTTTATTGTGTGTGTGTGTGTTTTCTCCTGGAATTTTCCTGAACCTGACTGTTTCATAATATATTCTTAGTTTAGTCATTACAAGACCACTGTTTTCATTTGTTTAAATTTAGTGGTTAAAGTGTGCCATAGAAGTAGGTGATCTCATTGCTGTCTGCTCTAAACCAGCGAAGTTAATCACCTGTGAGGTATTGTTTTCACTGGTCAGTTCTGGATAATTTTTTACCTTGGTTCCAGTTGAAGGCAGACATTGTTTTTCATTGTGCTTTGTCAGTTTCTTTTGTCTCATGGTAGAGTTGCTGAAAGTACATGCTTGATTACTTCATACAGTGAATGGCACATAGCACTGGAAATTAGTGCAAGCTAACTTACCAAGTGCACTCTAATAGTGAAGAAACTGCCTTTCCAAGATTCAAAGCATGGAGAACCTTCAAATGCATACATAGTATTTTTTCATAATACCATGTTATCATATAATGTTCTGTTTAGTGTATTTTCTTGAGATTATTTTTACTGATTCTAAAAATTAAGTCTCTGCAAATAGTTAAGAACATGGGAATTGCCAGTACTAGTCAGATTAATGGTCTGTCTACTTTGGTGTTCTAAGTGGATACTGCCAAAGGATTTAGAGGATTTATTAGTAACAAAGCATTGCTAAATGTAAGTGTTAAGAAAACCATAAGCTACTATCATAACCATTAGGATCTTAATTTCAGAATTTTTTCTTGAACCAGAAATCCTTGGTTTCTTATTTTGTTTTATTTTTGAAAGAAAATAAATGCTAAGAATCGCTGTCTGTGTGGTGTAGTGGAGTTGAGAAACTACAATATTTTGTAAGACTTGAAATAAAAGTGATAATTCAACAATTTTTTAACCATAGTTTAATAATTTACTTGTACCCTGAAAAATTCCAGATTGCACACCATAAAAAATTGCTCATACTTAGTGTAATTGTGATTGATTTTTTTGTGTAGTTCACATAGAAATCTCAAGGTTTCCCAAAAGCATTTGGTCTCAGGTTGTGATACCAGTTTGAAGAAGCCCAGATTTCCAAACAGGCAAAGATTTTGTCTGATCATATGCTCATAGAGGCAAATGATAATATTCCCCCTCTTCTGGCTTTGTTTTTGAATTTGTTCTACTTAGAAACTCTGGTTTAACACACATAAAGAGGCTTTCAAGGGGTCTGATATCCACTGCCCCATGGCTAGTGTCTCTGTCTACATAGGTGTAGTGCAATCTGCTTCTTAGATGACTGCAGAAACAATAGAAAGGTGGCCATTTAGTGTAAGGACAAAGAGACAAGTGCTAGCTCTCTGGCAGTCATTAGTAATACAACTAAAGTTGTAGGGAAAGCCTGGAAAGGTTGGCAGGCTCAAGGTGAGAGGGATCGGGATATTACTATCAGGAAACAAGTCTTCTATGCAAACATTTGAGTTTGTTCAGTCAGCAGCTGCTGCGAAACCCCTCTAGCTAGGGTGACAATAACCCTGCAGATACACCCAGAAAAGACGTGTGTGGTAGCTGGGGATTGCAACATCCAGAAGATTGTGTTGTGAAAAAAAGATCAAATTTGGTTTGAAAAGGCCTTGCTGATTTATAGCTAATACGTGTGAAGGACATGCTGACACAGTCTTGCTTACTGCTTGGTCTCTGTCCTCTTTGTATGTTACTTATTGTTGTACAGTATGCTTTTTTAGTGTGCCCTTTTCTCTACATTTTGGTGAATAGAGAGTCCACACAAATAAGACTGGAAACCAATAACAAGGGAGACATTAAACCCAAACATTTCCAAGGCTCTAAAAGTGTACATTTTCTGGGTACATCAACACAGAAAATTCTCTAGGGAAATTAACTTTTGCTCCTATATTGCAATTCTTTTATTTCTAGCTGTTACTGTAACAGTAACAAAGGACAGGTTTTAAGATACTTTCAATAACTTTCTTTCATACTGATTAGTTCAGTAATCGCAAAATTTATTAATCTAAGAGATGTTTGAATTTGATCGAGTGTTACGTATTTGGTATGTATGTAGTGTGTTTCAGAACACCACATAATTAAAACTAGCTTTTGTTGACTATGATTTATAAATGGGAAGCGTAGATGACAATTTCAAAGATTTGGTGAAGCAGTGTCATTTTTTAACCTGAGCTACTTGTCTGCTTGAATTGGGGCCAGGGGAAAAAACAGTCCGCGGGAGAAACCCTCTGGTGCTCTGCAGGGAGCAGGCCCTGCGCCGTGCGGGGGACAGGGGCTGCAGTCCAGGTAACAGAATAAAGAGAACACACAGGGTTGGTGGAATATGGCGAACTGTTTATTAGAGAAGGGTTACAAGGTTTTATAGG
>JAWWES010000094.1:44535462-44558844 GCA_035583135.1 Lophotriccus pileatus
TAAGTGGAAGAATTGGTATTTTTTTCTAACAGCAAATGTTTGTCAACGGTAAAAAGAAAAAGAAACCTTTTACTTCCATTTCAACCTTAGAGAAATGCCCAGGCAAATGTTTATGAGGACTAGGGTCTTGCATTGCTTCTGTCTGTCATTTCAGTAATACAACCTCTCCAAAGTACTCCATTTCTCATTTTTTCCTTTCAGGGACTAATGACCAGACCATCTTTGGCCATCATCGTTACCCTAACATAGCGAATTCTCCTACCTGCTCTCTGCATCCCTGAGGTGCTGTGAGGGTCATAAATACCTTATTGAACTTCTTTTGGCAGTTCACAGCCCATTTGAACAACCTGGAGAAAAACTTGCATGAGTTGTACAACCATGTCAAAAGTAGATTTAATTTAGAAGAATGGTTTGCATTGAAGTACTTTTCACTATTAGTCCTCATTTTGCTATCCTGCTTTGTGCAGTATTCTGGATACAGAGAAGCACCTAGAAATGTGAATTGCCTAATTATTAATTTCCAGCTATGATGAGAATTTGGTAGATATCCAACAACTTCCATATTATGACCTACATTTTAACTTTCTTGTCTCAATGCATTTTAAGGAAGAGAATCTCGTAAATGACCATCTGTAACCTAAATCACAACACAGAGCATTTTGTAGGTATGTCCCTGTATCAGTTTGAGTCATGGCAGCAGTGATTAAGAACAGATTGTGGCTTTCAGAGACAGTCCAGCGTGCGTAATCTGTGGCCTTGAAAGAAAGTCCAGCATGCATCTCTCTTTGATTCAGCTCGGATTTCTTTCCTTAGATCTCTGAGGAAAGCTGGGCTCAAGCTGTAACTCTCTCCTGCCAGTAAAACTATGCAGCCATCATTGTAGTTTGTGTGCCCATCGGTGGTCCTCTTGCTTTTTGGATGACTAATGTAGTAATAATGGAAGGGCTACCTGAAGCTGTGGGGTTTCAGGGCATGGTGGTTTTCCATCAACCTCCTTGGGTTTTCTCTTCCTGCCCTCTTCAGAGAGATCTGCGCTGAAGACCAGGCCTGTCCCCCAGCTGAGGGCTGCTCTACTACCTGGTGATGCCTGGTGTTTAGTTTATGTAGTTTTGCACATGTTTTACACATGCAACATTTATTAATTAATAGTGCTTTTAGTATTTGGAGAAGATTGCAAAATTCTTATTTGGTTCACCGTTTGTCCTCATCTGAGGACTCCCATCACTTTCCCGACTTTGCAAAGTGATGTGAGTTCTGTGGCCTCGTCATGGGTTCGTGAGAGATGAATACTAAAACCTGCTGTGTTTATTTTTATGAGGGCTTGGTTACGGACATGAGTGCAAGTCCATTGGAAAAGGCAGCTACAACAATGCAATAGTCACCAGCATTTCCATGACAGTTCAACAGCTGGGACCTCTTCCACCTTGTGCTAATCAGGCTTCAAAAGCGTGCAGCCGGATCAGCCCTAGCTTACGGAGGTCTATGGATGCTTCCAGCCTGAGTGCTTCTCCGTCAGATACAAGGTCTTGAGTTGCTTTTTTTGTATTCAGTACTTTAAAAAGAGGGGTTTTTAATTATTCTGTAATTAAAATGCAACCTTTCTGATTATTAAAGTGAGAAAATCATGCTCTTTTATGCCATGGGAAGTTCAATTCCATGCAATTTAATTCACAGCGATATTGTAGCTATTCAACTATAATCATACTGTTTGGATCATCCAAATAATGGGTGAAATTTGGCCACACAAAATCTATGATTGATAGGACTTTTTTTGTTAGATAAAGACCTTTTTATAGTCATGTAACTAGATGTTTGTACTAAGGATAGGAAATGTTATGGAGGATGAAAGCAGAAATAGCCCACATATTACATGCACGTAGTTCTAAGGTTGGTGTCTGTCAAATAACACTAAAGTCTGACAAAAAATTAGGTAAATGCTCTGCTAATGTTCCTCTCTCCTCATCAAATACCTTTGCTTTCAAGTGATTTGTTTATGTAATTAAGTTCATCATGTCAATTGTCCCTGAAAACTTGTTCATTTTCATAGTTCTGGTAAGTGGTTTATTCAAAACTATGGCCTCTCCCTGTAAATGTTGCCTTTTGTGTCACAACCGTCCAGATAAATATTTATTCATTACTTTTAAATGCTTAAATTTTGAGATAATGACTATTAGTGTTGTCAACAAACATGAATGAAAGGATAACAGTTATTTGACAACTTTCATAAAAATACATTAGGCACATCCTGTGGATGTTAGTTAAACACAGAGTGAGAAAACATTCTGATGTGTTATTTCAGAAGCTGCATTCCCCATTGCCTACTGAGTTGAAATGTAGCTTCATATTTACAAAAGACCACAAGAGTCTTTATTATCAAAGCAGTTTACATTTTACTGTATCACTTTATTACAAACCAAGGAACATTCTTGAAATAATTAAAGTTGGTATTATGTAATTGGAAGTAAACCTTTCTGTACTCTAAGATAATTTTTAACATTTCTGTCACTTCAGTTGTGAAGATTGAGTCCCCTGGGAAAATTTACAGAATTAATTATGCTCCTTAGGTAAACATGTCAGGGAAAACCATTCAGTGCTAAGATGGTGACAAATGACAAATCCAAAGACATGCCCTTGAGATGGAACAAAACTGATGCTAGAGAAATAGAACTAAGTAATTTTTACTTGCTTAATAAGTTTTAGGTGTGCCAGTACAGTTCCAAACACTGAACGTGTGGTTGGATGTGCTGTGTGAGTACTGAGTTATTCATTTTTGGGTTTATTGCAATGAAACATTTACTAAGGGCAAAGTAAACTTGAAACTCTGGCAGAATCAAGGCTCTAGTGTCCCTAGAGTATCTTTTAATGATTTATCAATGAAGGTGTTATAAAGTAAGTTTGTCACACAAAGAAAGTAAATTTCAGCAATTTTGACCTCAAATTGACTATTTTGTAGGGCAAAGCAAATTTAAAGTCAGGTTTTAATTCAAAGATTGTTGAAACAATTTGGGCTTATTTGTAGTGGGTTTTATTGTTGTCATTGCTTTTTTTTTGGGGGGGGTGTTTTTGTTTAGTTGTGGGTTTTTGTTTGTTTGGTTGGTTGGTTGGTTTTTTTTGGTTGATTGGTTTGGTGCTTTTATTTTAGTTTTGTTTGGTTTTGTTTTTTTTTTTTGGTTAAATTCCTTCAACTGTAAACTGCTTTTGGCTAAACTAAATTGACTCTATGATCCTTCCAGGGCAGAGTGCCTTTTCTGGATTTTACATTTCAGGTACCATGAACTGTATTCCAGCAACTCAATCCAAACCAGATTATTTGCTGAACTGACCAAACCCAAATTATATTGATTTCTGTGGGTGGAAGAAAGAAAAAAGTTGGCAAAATTTGAGGTCTGCTACAGATAACATCAGGTTCTGGTATATAGACCACGAGGGATAAAGCCTTCCCTGTCTTTTTTGAATTTCTGCAAAACTTTTCCAGAGTATTCAGTTGTGCTGCTTGAAACCAGATGTAATACTGCCATTTGCTTTGATGCAAGTCAGAAAAAACCTAGGAAAGAGCAAAGGATGCCTGGCCAGTAAACCAGAAGGCCATGAAAAGAGAGAAAACCATAGTTTTTGCTCTTCCATGTTTATGTTTAAGATTCTGGGTTGTATTTTGACACTGTGGCCTCTGTACACAGAGGGAGAGTAGAAGGTAATTGTAAGTAATGTCTCGTAAATATTAATGAAAGATCTGGTCCAGTCAGTTTAAATTACAATAAGCAGATGTGCCAGTAAATACTGTCTGAGAATCTGGCACTCTGGTAGAGCTGGCCCTTCATTTTCATATTAGGTATATTTATTTCCCCTCGGAAAACTACTTAGTCACAGTGTGAGCTGAGTTTTAAATAAATCTTTGGGTTTTTTTTGGGAGCTGGAATCTTTATTACTTTTGAATTTAGATGCTGAAGTGGGAACCAAGGTTCTTCAGATTATCTTACTTATTGTATACTTGAAATTCTGGGCCAACTTTTTGTTTTTGTCCTGTCCTGAGACTTTTAAACACATTTTTTCTTCAGATTCACTGATGGCTAGGTCCCTTTGTGTTAGGCACTAGTAGCTTTTTGAATGACACTGGTCCTACTATGCATCTGATTAAAATTCTTGTCAGTACAAAAGTAGACTTGTAGAAGATTATTGATTCATGATTTCTTTTCCTCTACTTATAGAAGAGAAACTAAAAATTTAAATAAACAAACTGACAAAACATCCCCCCTCTCCCCTTATATTCTCTAGGTATAAATATATATAGCCTAGTGTGAAGAAATCAAACCTTCCTTACATGTTTTGCTTTGTTGAAAACTGTGGATCTGTATTTGGGTCACAGTGTACTAACATGGTATAAACTGCTCCATCATGAACTATGCCCATTGATAACAGACTCAACAGCCCAAATCAACTTTTTCACAAATAATTATCCTTTTAGGTATAAATGGTACACAAGATTGACCTGATAGAACAATCTAAGTTTTCTCATTTCTCTCACTGCAAACTGTACTCAGCATGTTAATTGTGCCTTTTGTCAGTGGTCTATTTTGAAAGTGCCATTTAAACTGTGATGGAGTAACGTAAGCTCCATAACAATACCCTGCACTGTTATTCAGTCTGAGCAGGATGTTTCTTATTCTGATACAGCAAATTAACCATCCATTACAAAGCAAGTATCTTGCACAAAGGAGCAAAATCACTCCCACTGATCACAGCAGCAAGGCTTGGTGTTCTTTAAAGCTTCATTTTCTCTGTTTGTGAGCTATCTCAGTATACAGCCATAGCATCTGCAAACTGCTTCCTCTGTCCTTCAGCCTGTGCCAAGCTTCTCCTCCTATGTCCTTGATCCATCTCATCTTCTTCAAAATTGTATTGTAAAAATAATAGAATCAAGAATTAACCCTCAAAACATAAGATGTAGAGGCTTCTGTGTCTATGAGATTGCTATGTTTACCTCGATACATACCTGATTCTTCCTATTGTCAGAGCCCCTTAAAAATTTCCTGCCAGCCACTACTGGCTGGTAGGAAATCCAGGTCTACCAGGGTGTGAACTGGAAACATAAAGACATATATCCACTTGATCTCTACCCAGCATTTGCAGCTCCAAATCAGGGACTCTGATGTCCTTGTATTTCCTTTTTATACCTCTATATAGAAAACAATGATTTTAAGAGCTTATGAGTTGGTTTTTGAAGCTACCCATAGAATATTTGCAGCATAAAGAAGTTGCATTAAATCCGTATGAAAAACCACTGATAATAGCAACATTACACTTCTGTGAAAGAATTTGATTGCTGACTTGGAAGCAGACACATCATCAAATCAAAACTAAATAAACCCCTTCAACCAGTTCTTCCACCTTACTCATTTATTTTGTTTGTTTTGTAAAGTTAGATATTATCTATATTTATAAACTTGATATATAAAACTTCTCTAGGGAAGTTTTGCATTACAATTGGCAAAGTCATTCAGGTTAAATATTTATTCTCTGTTAATCAGTTTTCTTCTCGTTCTTTTCAAGCAAAAATAATAGATGACTCAAATCAGTATGAGTTTCATATAAGACAGGAACATAATGCTTTAGCTTCAGGAGTCCAAACCTATTTACACCACAATTGGTGAAAAGATTTACATTGTTTTCTGCAGTGATGTACCAAGAATCTTTACAGCAATTTTTCTTCAAAATCTTGAAGTTTTAAAATGGGTTTCTGAGTGACTTTTTTTATGTATGTGTGTATATGACCTTTTTGCCTCTACGGGTACATTAGCTGAGTGTGCTAAAGTTGAGATAAAATTAGGGACAGCTTTTCTCACATGTATTCTTAATGTGTGTGTGAAGGTGAAAGAACAACTGCTGGATTTTCTAACTGCTTACTTACTTCATCGTGTCTTTATTTCAGGTCGCTCTTGTCACGTAAGTCTCTGACATCTCCAACATTAAGCTTCTCAGAAGGTCAGTCTAATTTGGACGTTAAACAAGAGTGGTCACATGGGTACAGGACACTTCCTTCTGTTCCTCCTGACCATGGTTTACAAAATAGTAGTGAGCTGGGGGATCTCGTAAGTTTTTCATCTGAAACATATATGTCCAGTAACTGCATCTCTAACTCATTACTGTCCTACTTATATGGCATGGAAAATAAGCATTCGCCTTACTCTAGTCCTCACCATTCCTCAGCACCATCTCAGTCAGTCCGCTCCAAAAAGAGAGCACTCTCTGTATCTCCTCTGTCTGACGGCATTGGGATTGATTTCAATACAATCATCCGTACATCCCCAACCTCTCTGGTGGCCTACATCAACAGCTCCAGAACATCACCAGCCAACATCTCCCCCCAGCCTGAGGTCTATGGCCATTTTTTGGGAGTGAGAGGAAGCTGCATACCCCAAAATTGCTCTATTCCAACTGCACAGAAAGGCCTCCTCATGGCGAATAGCAATGTCACCTTCCCGGGGTATGTCAAGAATGGGGCAAGTGAGTACCAGCGGATGCAGCAACTGGAGCAAGCCAGCTTGCAGATGGCTGCCACAGGTAACATGGTGATCCAGCAGGGCATGCTGCCCATGGACAGCCAGGCAATGGGAATTCTGAAAAATGAACAGCGGGATGACTTCTCGGGTGCTATGATGGACATGCCTCCTCCACCCCTACTGCCACAACCACCTCCTCCACAAGGGCCGCCCCCACCATACCACGCACATCAACACCAGCATCCACACAGCCTGCCCAGCCATGCTCACCCGGTGCCTCTTCCTGCCCCAGGCTCCCTGCTGGATGAAGAGGGTGAGCTGGATGATTTCAGCAGCAAGCATGGCTGTCGCTGGGTAGACTGCGGTAAGCTGTATGACCAGCAAGAGGAACTCGTGCGGCACATAGAGAAGATTCACATAGACCAAAGGAAGGGAGAGGACTTCACTTGCTTCTGGGCAGAGTGCCCTCGAAGGTACAAGCCATTTAATGCCCGTTATAAACTGCTGATTCACATGAGAGTCCATTCAGGAGAGAAGCCGAACAAATGCACAGTAAGTCTGAATTCTGTCTTTCTTACCAATTAAAGTCTTTCTATTACTTAGAAAAATATAGAGACGTTGTAATTCTGCATTTGTTTTTCCTATTTAATAGTGTACTTTTTAAATAAGTCTATGGGAATGAATGAGTTTGTCTTTCCACCTAGATAGAAGGGAAAAATATTCTTTAATTTGGTGCATACCAACAGATAGGATTAGACAAAATGTTATTTTCTAAATTTATAAACTGTTACTGTAGACTGCAAAAAGTGATTTGGTGGACCTTCATAAAGCAAAAACTAAGTACTTGCATGAAGGGCACATGCAGGAAAGGTGCTGCAGAATAAATGTTGCAATTTATACTGAAATATTCTTACTTTGTGTTACCCTTTTTTTGATATGAGGAGTTTTCAGGATCCTGTGTAATGACACCATGAGAAACTGAGGGGAGCTGGGCATTTTTTAAGGCAGTTGTTTGGTTTATTACTAAAAACAGCCAGACACACAGCCCTGTTTCCACAGATATGGTAGAAATAAAGCACATAACAATTTTTCTGTTCTCAGATACTAGCAGTGAGCATTCAAGCCCTAAAGTAATGTTTTTCTTGTTGCTTTTCTTAGGGTCACTGCAATTCAGTCTCACACATAGTTAGTCACATAGGGTAATAATCTATCTATTAAGAATCAGTTTATGTGTAGTCTCCAGTGCACCATCCATAATCTCTGTAATTCAGATTCTTGATATGCCTTACATATGGTCTGTATTTTGGATGATAATAAGCTTACACTTACTGTGTGTTTATTTGGTTTCATCAGAAAGGAACCTCACCAGTGCTGTTGTGCGTCCTCAGCATAAACTAACAAAATGATGAATATATAACTTCTAGGCATAAGTGCTGATTATTATTCACTTGAAAAAAAAATGTTTATGTGTGGTTGAATATAAATTGGTACTTTGAGTCAATTTCAGTGTGTGCCTTTTTGAATAATGTTTTTACCATGATGCAGATGTTTGCTTGTACAGTACACAGTGAAAGTTTATTTCTTTCACTTTTGTTTCCTCAGAGGGTCAGTCACCTTCAGGAAGAATGGATTTCTTCCCAGATTTCTCTCTCTAATTTAAAGGACCTGGTAGAGATTGTGTCATGACACTAGGAAGGCTCTTTATCCTTCCCTTTTGTCATACCAGAGCTTTAACTCAGGCTCCCTGGTCTCTGAATATTTTTTTTTAATTCCATAATATTCTTTTTATGCTCTCCAGATATATTGGATCAGACCATTGATTTCAGTTCCTCCTCAACGATTTCGTGTCAGCTTTACAGGGAGAGAGAAAATGAGGAAAAAAAAAAGAATTATTATTATGAGTCAAGAAAGTAATTTTTCAAGGGAATATCACATAGACTTAAAGATATGAAGACAGGCATCAGCAGTTGAGTGAAGACAGACAACAATGTGAGGAAAGAGGGCAGGAATGGTGAAAGAGCACTGAAATTCAAGTACCTAGTATCTTTCTTGTCAGAGAATTATGATGAGGGATCCTGTAAGACTGCAGAAAGCACGGTTTTGATAGCAGTCTGTACTTCCTGCCCTGCCTGTTTAGAAAGGGTACTTGCTGACCTTCTCATGATTATAATTCCTCCTTGAGGATTCCTTAGCTTTGAAGGAATCATCATTCACTGATGATTGATAATGTCTAAGTGCATAAGGTACTTCATATGATAAAGTTTTTGAAATTACTAAACTGAAACTACAGTGCATGCCAATGTCACCAAAAATGAGAGCTATTAGCGGTATTAGCTTCCCAAGGAGTGATTGCTTTTTAAACATTAAAAGTTGTGATTAATTTTACTGAACTTAAGCAAGTGTTGCTGGATAGCACCAAAAAGTTTTCATATCAGAAGGGACAGCCAAATATTTAACTTGCTTTCATGTTTAGAATTGTGATGAAATGTAGAAGTATTTGGGGTGATAGTATAACCCGCATAATGTAAGCATGCAGAAATGGCATTCCTGAGCAGTGTTTGACTGAAACAGCTTACTCCTTTCCTTCTTTACCATTTCACAAATGGTATGGATTTGGAAAAATGTATTTGGCCTTCTGTTACCCAAGGGCCGTAGTCTTTTGAGGTATTTAGGAAACTGTACTTCAGCCAAACATTATACCTTTCTCACCATGCAGTAAAATTTGCAATCATATCAATACAATTTAAGCTTTTAAACAGAAATTCCAAGTGAGGTATTGGGAGAAAATTTTGAGCAACATGATAATGAAGTATGATTTCTGTAATTCACAAAAAAATTATGCAAAAGCAATCTGAAACTTTTCACCAAACCTGTATGAATTTATGCTTTTAAGTATAAAATCAAAGCAATCAATTTTTAATCTTTATTTCTCTACCCAGGGGTTTTCTATATTTGATTTTCTAGTTCTATGTGTGGGGTGCTTCTTTCTCTAAAATTACTATGAAGAAATAGTCTATGTCCACTGCAATTTGCAGACTAATAACAGGCCAGTCCAGTAGACCAAGCAGGAAAAGGGAAAAAAAAATGTCAAATACATAGCTATTATGTGAATGAACCAGATTTATTACAGAGAACATAGCGGAAGTACTGAGACATTAGGAGGAACTATCCTATGTATATCAAGGCATCCTGTAATCAAAGGCAGGCCTTTACACCAGTCACCCTAGTGCCATCACACACTAATCATTATGGAAGCATTGCATGTGTTGATGGTTCCTAGCATTTTGCAAGAGACAATCTTCTCATTAAGCATACATTACAATGGGTGCTAGTCGATATATTTATCATGTCAGTGTGTTTATTTGTCAGTATTATTTGTCTCTGTGCAGCTGTGTATTGAATGAGTATTATTGTACACTCTGCTGCATATCCCACTGGATTGCTGTGATAGTGAGCTTTAAACCAGCAAACTTTACAAGGTTTTGGTGATAAAAGTTCAGGGTTACTTCCAAGTTGTACTTTTGTAATGCTAATAGAGATAATGTGAAATCATATACACAAGTGAACTGCATAAGCTGAACTTCATAAATTCATTTATTCTTCTGTGTTATCATTCTGTGATGATGAAATCATATAGTTAAGAGACTTGAGGAACAGCTAGGACCACAGTACTTGATATGCTTATAGTTAAAATCAGAGCCAAGTAGGATATCCCTGTGACCTCAGCATCTGTTTTGCCACATCTGAACTAGTATCTATCTATCTGTGTAAGAAAAATTTGGAGTGATAAACTATAGCTGCAAGCAATACTGTAGTCATTAGTTCCTGCTTGTTCTCGGTGAGCAGTCGATTCTGAAAGATGAAACTGTTGAAGGGTGAGTAATAATCAGATAGCAGCACACCAAAACATGTGATGATCAGGATAATCAGATCCAAAGTTAAAGATAAGCATTTTTAAGGTTGATCCCAGAACATACTTATTCCTTCAGTGCAAAGGTAACTAGCATGAAGTGGAAAATAATTGCATACCAATCCTGATAGATTTGTTTTGACCTGGTGTTTTTCTGTGAATTGAGCTCTTTTTCTCCATCTTTAACTGAATTTGCTGCTGAAGCTGCAGTAGGTCTCATCAATTTGTTTCAATATACTTTCTCCATGTAAGGAAAAATAATAGTGTATTTTTCATTCCTATCCGTTTTCAGAAGACTCGTTCTTCTGAACGATAACAAAAAACCCCTTTAATCTTAGAAGGAATAATTTTATGGAGTTCTGCATTTTCTTTTACCAATGTAGGTGACTGTATTTGGCCTTGCTCTATTAGGTGGAAATCTGTGAAGTTGAAGAGTACATGCATGCAAGAAATTGATTAATTTGGAATAAAAATTCATTAAACAGCTGTTAAAATATATTGGGCTCCCTTACTATTCATTAAAACATCTTTCAGGTTCCAACTTATTGCAGCTGGAAAACATTCTTCTTTTCAGTGACCTGCTTTAATGCCTAAAAAATTATTCATGACATGGTAATACGTATTTAGTACCTATTCCTAAACTTCTGCATAGGAAGTAGGTATGGCATGTTCAAATGTGTTTATCAGTTAATTTATACATTAGCTTGAACTTTGTAGGAATAAATTAAAGAAGAAAAATGTGAATGAAAAATTCATGTTGAAATGCAAGCAATAAGTACACCAGTGGCTGAGATATAATCTGTAATATTTGCCAGCAGTTACCACACAATGGCATTTGAGGCTTCTGCAGATTTCCTGTGGATTAGAAAAAAATAGAATTCCCAGTAACTGTGGAAACTTCACAGTGGCAATTGGCAAATGCTGACCTTTTGCTCTCTTAATTTCTACCTGTGAGCTCATTTTCTGCTCAGGTTCCCTTTTTCTAAAGTGAGCATTTTTACTTTTTAAATTCAGCTGCAACAAGAGGTATTTAATTAGCCTTACTGGCATGTTGTGCAAACATTAAGCTTAATATATTTATGCTAGTGAAACCAGCAACAGCATATTGTTAGAGATAAATTCTAAGCTATCTTTTAACAGTTTCATTCAGATACACTAAGAATGCTTCCCATTTTGAAACTGAATTCAGTCTTCTTATTTTTCTGTAAGTTCTGAGTTATGCTTCAGCACAACGCCATTAGTATTATTATGGAGAGTGTTACATGACAACATTTTTTTAGTACAGCTGCTTTATGTGATTTAAACCAATAAAATTGCTAATATTCCTGTCAGATTTGAAACACTGTCCATTTAACATCTGGTAAATATCTGAAATTATCCCACAATGCATCAGTTTACCAACCTAGAACAGAACCTAAAACAGAAACTGTGGTGCAAGAAAAAAAGAATGTGGAACTTAAAACACTTGTATAATGCTTACAAGAAAACTTGTTTAGGTGAGCATGAGTATTTAGATGAATGTGTGTGTGTGCTGTTCGAAGAACATATGATTAGAAGATGGTGTTGAAGCTGAAGTTTTAATTAAAACCAGAAATACATTCCATAAAATTGATTGGGAATTTTTTTTCCATCTCCAGGCTTTAGCAGCATGCCTTCATATGGTGTGTTATGTCTGGCATGTGCAAATATTTTATGTATGGTACCTGCTGCTCTTTTTCAATAAGAAAAGACCATATCACATCCTAGATTGTACTGAAATCTTGACAAAATAGCAACAATATAAATTTTCAAATTTGGTTTTGCTTACATGCTTACAGAAGAATTTTTCATTATGCTAAAGTAGCCTTTGAGCACTTTGTCATAAACTATGTTGAAGGAAGAGTAATTTAATTGTCAGGTTGCTGAAAGTTAGAAAGTGCCAAGTTTATAGTTGCTTGTTGCTGATTTTTTTCACTAACTCAGTAAACAAACTGAAACAGAAATACCATGGAAAGGGAAAGAGATATATGACTAATTAAACTACATCATGGTGTGTAGTAGAGAAAAGTTGAGTTTTAATTTGCAGCCATAAAGCTAAGATTTCCTAACTCTCACAAGTTTGTGCAATCTTAGTAACCTACTGGTTTTGGTTATGATGTCTGAGCTGTTTAAAGAAAAAACAAATTATGAATTCTGGGTGTGCCTCCACAAACAGTTCAAACTCATGCGATCACATCAGATGGCATGTAGCCCAAGCTAATAAAACTTACCTCTCAGCAATGGTAATAATGCTCTTTTAATATTATTCTTTCAATATTAAATACATAATGTATCTGTAATTCAAAATGTAATGATAGTAGCTTTTTCTTTGGCTGCTGAAGATGAACAGTATCCATTGGAGTTCAGTGAGCACGTGAAGGCTTACGGTACCCAAAGTACTGACCCTAAATATCAAAACATCTCTTTGAGCATTCAAAAATGCAAAGCAAGCTCCTTTTTACATGCAGATGTAGAACTTATGGTAGTGAAAAATGATAGAGAGCTGTATTTTATGTTTCAGAATAAAAACTTCTGAAACATCTAATTTTATTCTTATTCTTCTGATGAATAATTTCATTTTGATATTAAGTATTTCAACCAGCTTTTCTTGCCTTTGGCTTAGATAATTGAAAAAGTTGAAACAGAACTTCAATGAAATTTTGCAATCAGGCATGTTTTTAGTTTTACTGTAATCCAGAACATGACTATGAAACATCCAAAAATAATAGTGAACATTTCTAATTGCAGAAATACTTCTGTTTGTGTGGAAAGGTTTTTTATTTATTACCTCTCTGTGCTTGTGGATAAGCACAAAGATTATATTTTACTTTTTGTTATTTCCCTGTAGTATGATTCTAATAGAATATATTTTAGATATTTTTCATTGCTGTACCAAACTACAAATAAATGATGAACTTAAAAAATAAAGCACTCTTAAGTTTCATCTGCTTGAAGTATGGAATCCTAAAACAAACTTTGCATCTGCCAAAATTTCACCTGCAAGAAGTTTAGAGGCTATTCTGGAGTTTGGTTTTTGTTTGATTGGTTGGATTTGGTTTCATGTTTTGTTTGTTCGGTTTTTAAACTTGGGTTTAAAACTAGAAAATTATATTAGTTCAAAGCTGGAGGGGGGTGGCAGGGGTAGGAGACTTAATGCTAATGTTGGGGTTTTGGAGCATGTTCATGTTAAGTATTTGGAAATTGGATTACTCTCCAAGACATAAAATCTTTTTAGATAACTTCTGCTCTTTTCTGTCAATTTTACTTTGCATTTTCAGCATCCTTCCTTTGTTGATGATGCAATGTGTATCAGGAACAGAGAGAGTAAACTTTGAAGCATTCAGTGGGAGAAAAGTCTGACAGTGTCTGGGGGGGGAAGAGAAAATGCAAGTTATGATACAGTTACAACAGAAACAGACAGGGACCTTTCTCAGAAAACATTATTCTGTTTTGAAGGAAGGAAGAGAGTAGTAGAGGGAACTGGTTAATAGATTGTGCTGTTCATTGCAGTGTTACTTCTTCAGAAAGGAAATACAGTTTTAAGTAAAAGTAAACACACTGTGGGCTTTATTCAGGTGATTGACACTGATTTCCTAAGGATTAGAGGTTTAATTAATGCTTCTGGTGTTCTGGAAAACTTTCCAGACATCTGAGTCTTATGGTTTATCTGTGAACATAGCCGTTAAAAAGAAGTGTTGAGAATTAAGCTGCATAGAACAGTCATTGGATTATTTGTACCGAGTAATTAGGAAATGGAAAAATGCCACATACCTTTTTGCACTAGTTAAATATGTTGCAAAACGAATGCAAATATATTCTGAAGCATTTGGACATACTAAGGTATTCTTTGACATTTCTTCAGCATTCAGATCTTATGTCAGATATTTTTACTGACTTAATGTTTAAAGGACTCAAGAGACTGGTCCTGTGAACTTTTAAAGGGTAGGTTGCAAAGCAATAGTCTCGTAGACTTTAGTGAGATTCTTCCAGGCAGAGTCTTGAAGTCTGTGACACACAATTTAGTGATTCCATTGATTTCATGACATGTCTTGAACACAGGTTAACATAGAGTCTAGATAGAATCATCTGTGTTGGAAAAAACATAACAGAATCCAACTCTTAACTCAGGGCTTGGGGGAAGAAACTGACCCCCTCTTCACTACAACCTTTTGGGTAGTTGCAGAGAGCAGTAAGGTGTCCCCTGAGCCTCAAGCATAATAGTCCAAACACTGAGAATGCAAGAATCATCTTAATTTACTCTGATCCCTGAGCAATTCTGTTTTATTGCCATTAGACTAAAAGCTTGTGTACTTTTATGCATAAAGCTACTTGCAGGGTAAGTTTCCGAAGAACTTGAGCAGTATAAAGATTAAGCACTGTTCAGAACGTGGTTATAGTTATATACTCCTTGTAAGTGGTTGAAACAGGCATCTTGTACAAGGACATTACCAAATATAGACAGTGCAGTGGAGCCATCTCTTACAGAAATGCAGTTGCTGTTCATATGCTAGCAGTGTTTGAATAACTGATGAGCAAACTTTTCTGAACAAGCTGCATGGAAACAGAGTGGTCTTTTTAGGGCTAGTCATTGTGAAGGTTCAGTCTGTGTCTGTGCTGAACTAAAGGAAGGAAATTCAGAAAGAGAGGTTAATGAGGATGCTGTGACTATTTTGTCTAGGATTGCTGTGGGACTCAGTTCTGTTCAGTGCATCATATTTTGCTAAATGTTGGTATAGCCACATGATGATTGTTTTCTGGTATCACCTTTATTCACTCGAAGTGCTTATTTTTCCTGTCAATTAAAGACTGTTTCGATTTGGGTTTGATATTTTGTTTACATTGTTTTTAGGCTGTATGGCGACTTTATTCTCTGAGTACTCAGTTCTTAAGAATTAACACTCATAATTACAAAGTTCAAGATCACAAGTGAATCATTTTAGAGAGATTTCACTGTGGTAGGAAACCTTTTGGGAACTGTTTCTGCATGAATCTTGAAATGTAATGTCCCATGAAGCAGTGTGCTTGATTGCAAGAGTGGTTATAAATAATTTCCCACTATTTCTTTTCTCCCTGTTTGGTAGCTTCCTATTGGTCATCAAGTGGCACAAGCTCAAGGAAAAGATGACAGCATATCTTTATGTGTACTTTTTGGTCCATTTCTAAAAATGCTTTCAAACAAAGTTAAAATTCTTTGGCTCTTTACTGTATTTTTTACTGTTTAACATTTGCAGAATTGCCTCCAAGGTTAATCAGGTGTTAACATCAAGCAGTGCCCCTTTTCTTCAAGGTCTGTCGTACTGCTAGTAGCTGTCTTTTCCTAGTAATGTTCAGATTTCTGTTTTAAGAAATTGCAGCTAAGCAAAAAAGCTTATCTGGGCCAACTATAAAAAAATCATTTATTCTAATTAGGAGTTGTCACATAACCGAAAAAGACAATGCATCTTTTGTTCCATGAAAAGCCTACTTTGCCTGCTTGCGAAAATGCATGGATTTCTTTCCAGTGGCTTTACATAGTTGGTATAACAAAGCTTCATTCCTGTGATCTTACAGTTTCCAAGTGACTCCGACATACGTGTCCAACTCTGTTTAAGTTATTTGATGGTAATCTGTTGCACGAGTTGGTAGATGGCATGAGCATGAGCTCTGCTTTGTTTGTCTAAAGGGACAGGATATGGGTAAACTGAATTAAGGAATATTTATGCTGAGACTGCTGAAATTGTTGAGACCCCATTTTTAAAAGTGAGCCACTGTTGAGAAACACGGTTGTTCAGTTCTGACTGGGGCACAAGGACTCTGGGGTATTGAATGCCTGGATAACTGTGATCTGAATCAATTGTGTAAGTTAACAACGTGAGCTGCTAAGTTGTGACACTTATTTTATGTCTGCACCAGTTAAGCAGGTCCAGTATCATATAACTTGTCAAGGAGACATGCAGATTGAGCAAATACTGTAGAAATCATTATAATTGATAGCTCTGCAGGCACAGCAATTGGAAATATGCAACATCTCCTCTTTTAAACTCAGAGTGTTAAAGTCAGTTAAATAAATTTCTGTGAAGCCTGGGTTGGCAACATGACGTTTCAGTGAATTAGTGGAGAATTTGATTTCAAATTAAAAGCAAGCCATCTGCAAGATTGTTCATCTGCTTTAATTGTGAGAATGTTCTCAAAAGTCTGTCATGCGAATTTGTGAGAGCTGACATTCCCTCTGAACGCAGAGGTCTGCTGCTTCTAATTCTGGTTGTCAGTAGTAGCTGAAGGACCACTGAATGCAACACTAACCTTGAATACTCAGTCTGAATCATCACACGTCTTGAAAAATGATGATGACTTCTATGGATACTCATCTCCCATTGTCCTTCAGTTATCCACAGTGAAAAGCTTTGAAATAAATTTTTCCGTTTCTTCTGGGCTTATCAGAGCAAGATGCATAGTGGTCATATGTTTTAGACAGCAGAAATAAACTCCTCATAGCAGGTTTTTTTTAATAATATTAGTTCTAGCACTTCTTTCATCATAGTAGTATGTGGGTGCTTTTTTTTCCCCCATTATGTAAGGAGAGATGGGTTACTGAATCCATCGTCATAGCTTTTGCAGCTGAACTAAGGGTGAAAAGTTAGCATTCTGCGGTTTTATGCTGTATTTTGCTGGTATGACAAACCCTCCAATACAATCAAGCGAAAATGGTATTTTGTGGTATATGACGTATTCGCCGGTCAGCAAGGAAATGATATATCTGGCCACTCTTTGAACCTGAGGGAGACAGAAGACTGAAGGTAGCTGAATGTGGAGAATCCTAGATTCACAGAATCACAAAATATTTTGAGTTGGAAAGGATGCACAACTTTTAAGTGAGTGGCTCATAGAAGCATTGAATCCACAATCTTGCTGTTATTAGAATTATGTTCTAACCAACTGAGCTAATCTCAGGATTGCTCATAGGGAAGGAGGGCTGTGTTCATCCAGCCCCTGGATGAACATGGCAGTGAAATTCTGATGCAATTTTATGTCGAGGATATTAGGAGTAGTTGAAAAAGAACAAAAGATGAAAATGAACTGCTTTGGTAAGGATGAATAACTGTGATAAATTGTTGCAGTGAAAATGCAGTCTTTATAAAGGAAGGAGGGTGAGACAAAATCGTGCTCTGTGTGTAGTCCTAGTAAATGAGAAAAACTAGTCCGTTACCCGTCTCTCAGGTCTTGAGAAAATGGTATTGCCTTCAACAATATGTAATATAACTGAGAAGCATGAGGCCTTTTGTGGCTCACAGCACACAAGGCAAGGTTGCAGCAGAGTGAGGCAGCTGCATGTTCCTTGTGGAGGTAATGGGGGAATCATATCTCAGATGCGTATACAGAGAGTATGTCTAGCGGTGTAGGGATATTGAACATTCTGTAACAGACTGTGCTGGTTACAGACTGCAGACAGATGCTGTGATGTGTCTTCGACAGGCTGCTGCCTGCATGTTTTATTTCTTGCTGCTGCTCCTTGTTTCTCGGGAGGGTGGGATGGAAGGACATGGTTGAGTAGTATATCTTTGATATGATGCCATGTGGAAAGGTAGAAAATTAGGCTACCAGGCTTTACATCATGTCTGATGAAGACATTACATAGGTTTTGCACATTCTTGTTTTATGCACACTTAAAAGGTGCTTTTTTTTTTTTTCTCAATTTTTAACTTTTGTAGACAGGATTCAGTCACTTTTTTATATGTGATGAATATTTTTCTTCAGTTCTTGTGAAATTCTGTGTGGTGAGAGCAGTCCGCAACATTAATCATGGATATGTCTTATTTGGATCTATTCTGGCATGTATCTAGAAAGCTCAGAGTTTAGGCAGAGTCAACTCACTTCTGTCTGTTTAAGACTGCATAGGTACAACGTTAGTGATCCTGAGAGCCTAACTCGGTGGACTAGTGACATGAGCCATACAAACAGCAGTGTCATCTTTAAAATTCTGAAGGAAATAAAAACCACAGTTGCACTCTTTTACCTCTAGAGTGACTCTGGGAAAGATACCAGAAATTGCTGCGCTGTGGATTTGGTATATATTTGGTATGGTGCTATGTATTCCATGAGCTTTCATTTTTATTGAAAGCCTTTTCTTTTTAAAAAAACAAACTACTTTTAAAAATCCCTTTGTGTAGGAAGAGTAGGCTGAATTAAATAGCTTGAACTGTTTCAATTTTTGAATGATACTTGGCGTTCCTTGCATTAACTCATAGAGTATTTTGACTTGCTTGGACTGCAGACTTTCCAGAAACTGCATGTTTTTACTTCTTACATTAAAAGTGTAGACAAAATGCAATTTCTCATAATGAAATAGGGATCTATTTTATTAACAGATAGGCTTTTCTTTTAAAGTTGATTAAAATCTTTACAAAGAAAAATGCTTTTATCTGAGTCACAGAAAAATAATTGTCCATTCTATAAATTCACAGTAATTTAATGTTTTCAATGTCATGATGTAATAAAACATTGTGTGGTTGCTGTCACATTCTCCTCCCCAGCACCACTTCAAAAACTCATGCAGAGGGAGAAAATGATTTTAATGTGTTATTTAAAGTTGCACAGGCAGTTGTGAAGTATTCAACTTCTTTAGAAAAGAGCAGGCAATTTTTCTTTTCTCCTTTTTTTTTTTTTTTTTTTTTAAGTGTCCTCATTTATATTAGCCTGCTGGAGACCATCAATGGGAATGACAGCAGAAAGGAGAAGTGGCTTTTCCTCTCCTGACAGTGTAGAATTGTAACTACAAAACTTGGCTGACTTTGGAGTAGTATTGATTGCTGACTTTTTTAAAAGACATGCCTGCATTGTGTTTTGTCTGTTGAAAGAAATTCTATAAAGGCCTTAGTTTGCAGTCAATTAATCTCCTAGAGTAATTTGTTTGCCTGATTCTATTGCCAGCTGCACTATCCAGGTACAAGCCACTTTATGTAGTGGATGAAGGGACTTAACTCATAAAGCAGTTTATTATGTTTCTCTGCTGTAAAGTACATTGATCTTGCTCATGGAAAATGTTAGTACTTTCTCCTTTGTTTGAAGTGTACCTCTATTTTTTCAGTAATTGTTGTCTGTGACTTAGATCTCATTAGGATTATGCCAAGGTCACTGAATGGCATGTCAGCTTAATTACAGTGGCTTTCAAGCTGAACAGTTCTGACTCACAAATGGGAATTCTCAGTTAGGTAAATGAACAATCTGAAATCTCAAGCTGCATGCCATGCAATGCTTAGGTCCTTGCAGTAAGATGCTGAGTGAAGACTGTATTCATTAGCTCCAGTAAACAGCAGCTAAATTCAAAAAACCCTTGACTTGAAACAGGACTGAGCACCCCAGGGGTTGGCCATAAGTTGTGTTTTTTAGCTGTCCTATTTTAAACAGATTAAAAATGGACAGTTTGCTATCCCACTGAAAAGCTATGTAACACTAGTGGTAAACGTGAGACATCTGGTATCCTAAAGGAAAGGTGTCTGTTAACAACAGAGTGACTTATCCATTGCAAACAGTGAAGTTTGCAAATTAAGTAGTTCTAAGCACTCCACAGGGGGGGGAAAATTGAGGTCCATCTGTCAGGTTAGAAGTCCAGTTCTTAAGGAAAGGCATAAGCAGCCTGCACTCTTTTGTCCCAGAAGTTTCCATGTGTTGAAAACCATCTTCTTATAATTATGTCAGGGTACATGTCATTGAATTTTTTTGCTCCAAAATCTTAGATCTTTCTGCAGCTGGTTGATGTGACCCATATAAGAATTCTGTTTGCAATGAGAGGCAGCTTCCATTTTTAGTGATCTCTGGTTTTTTTGTACTCCATGTTTTACCAAATTGACATCCACATATCTTATAAATCAGACTGCTTTGTGCTTCTATAATATAATTGGCTTTATTTTGCACTTCAGAGGTCTTTTGCAGTGGTGCTTATCTACACAGACATCACGTGCATCTAATAAAAAAAGTCAGAATACAGAGGAAAGCAGAATACTACAGGAAACAGAATTTTTTCATGCATTCCCGAGTACATACATCAAAAACATTTATCATTTATGCTTATAGTCACTGTTTATTCAGATTTGATGAGAATTAACTCAGGTGTTTTTAAATACAGGCGTGACAAGGGAAAAAAACATTTTTCCAGTAAAAAAGTGGAAGTGTACCTCTCATGTTTTCTCTAAAGTTAAAATAACTGAAGTGGCTGAGAAATCTCTGTTGGCAGTAAACATAGTCAGTTCTAATAGCCAGACCTAGGTAATGCTCAAGGGTAGAGTTGGGTGTCATGATCAGGTGTGGTCCAGATTAAAGAGGCCGAGAAATGCACTAGATCAAAAACCTTGTGAAGAGCATCTGGCATCCTTTGGCTCTAACCAACAGTCTGAGGAATCTAGGCTGCAAATTTGATTAGAACTAGACTGGAAACCTAAGTAGTCCATGAATAAATGGTTAAAAAGCAAGAACTAGAACAGAGCACTAAGGACTAGAGATTCCTACCCAATACAGGATGAAGACTGGTGCAGGGCAAGCAGGCGTTTGGACTGAACAGTGAAAGATGATCTCAGCTATATCTTACGGGGTGTATCCTGGTTGTTCTAGGCTACTCTGCCAGCTTTACAGGCTTGCCCTTCCTATCCTGGAATACTGATTTATGGAAGTCACCAGGTGTATCTTGGTTATTTTATTCAGGTTGAATTCTTCCTGATCAAAAAAGAAACACTGCCATGTGGTTTTCTGTCTGGGACAGATAAAGTGCTGATGGAGAAAAGAACTTCCTGAGAGGCTCTTAAGTTTTCTGGCAAAGCTTTCACCTTGGTCTCAGTTTCTCAGGATGTCTGAAAGTTGGGCTTTGCTGCAGTGGTTTGACATCTCTGAAGTGCCTAGTTTGGGGAGAGTGAAGGAACTTTACAGGTCACGTGCCTGACCTATTTCTCAGTATGTACACGTTTGTGCATTCTGTGTGATGTATACAGTAACATGCTGTCAGTGTAATCCTGAACATAATAAAAATACTAGACCATTTTAATGGAGGGAGAAGGGATAAGATGGGTAGGTTCAGGATTTTTTAACGTTTCATCTGTTTAATTCATTCTCAGTAGTTAAACTCCTAGGCTGACTAAGGAATTGAAAAGAAAGATTGCAAAGTAGAAGTACTGTGTCCTTAAATTTAAAATGCACGTGGCTGTTGACTCAGATTTTTAAAATACAGAAATTTTTCCCATTAGTTTGAGCTATGAGTTCTGAGCTTTTCTTAGGAAATCAGTAATAAAACGAACCACTAACATGTGAGTCATTACAATCTCTTTTCTCAAGATACTATGGCTTGATTTAATTTTCTGTGGAATTAGAGTGATAGATGGAAAGTCTCACAATTACTTCGATACAAATTAAGTAGCTGAACTTCTAGTTAGTGCATCAGATATGAATGGTTATTACTGTGACTATTTTGCGGTGGTTGATTGGGCAGTTGACAACAGCAGTGCCTGCATGTAGAATGATGATGGTTGACCCTAATTGGCTTGTACAATCCGTTGTGACCTGATGCTTCCTGGGACAGTGATCAAAGTCCTGTGAATCTTTCTAATGCAAAGAGTTATTCATTATACTCCTCAGCACATTCTTTGAGAGATTTGTCAGAAGATTTGGGATTTCTTTAATAAACCTGAAGCATGTAGAATAACCACCAGTCATAGGTGGTAGGTAGCCTGTTATTCCTTCATGATGTTTTTTTTTTCAGACTAGTTCAGTTTTCAGGCTAATGTTCCATAGAGATATGGGTTATCTTCATTACTGTATGTAGTAATTTAGCTTTAAAAAAAAATCATGTTCAAAACTTGGTGTCTCAGGAGTATCTTTCTGTGGAGTCCATTGTGCAAAGCTATTTAAGAGGCAAGGAGAAGTCGCCAGTATTCATTGCTGTTTTCCTCCTCAGTGTTTCTGAGTGTTATGAAATATTAAGACAGGGACGAACATTGCTTAAAACAAAAATCTGACGTCTCTG
This sequence comes from Lophotriccus pileatus, assembly GCA_035583135.1. Classification (NCBI taxonomy): domain Eukaryota; kingdom Metazoa; phylum Chordata; class Aves; order Passeriformes; family Tyrannidae; genus Lophotriccus; species Lophotriccus pileatus. The sequence goes on from JAWWES010000094.1 coordinate 44,557,874, forward strand.
AAATATTGTCATTGTACCATTCAGTTAGACATGTTTAGCTCCATAATTTGCCATCTGCATAAACAGAATAATTTACTTTATACAAATTGCAGGTGATGCAAAGAGCAGGATATATAATTTTTCAGAATCTCTTCCAAATTTTTTAAGTACAGGAATTGGCCAAACACCAAGCAGCACCAGATTCTGTCACTTCAAGAGAAGGTTTGCTGTACACCTCATAGCACTTCAAAAGTTGGGTAAAATTAGATGAGTTTTTAGCATACACCAACTTCTCTGTCCCTGTTAGAATTTTATATTCTAAGTGAATACAATGTGGTCTCTCCTAGGAGACAAGGGAAGTCTTTTGAATAAAACTTGGAAGTTTTATTCATGTGGGCAAACACAATGACATTACAGCTCCACTACATACAAGGTAGTTCAGCCCTGCTATCACAGCTGCTCCTTAAACTCTGAAAGCAGCAGTCTTCCCTGCAGAAAGGAAAACTCAGAAAAGAGATCTGTGGTCCTTGGTAAGCTCAGGGAAGTCTTGCAAGTGCAGCTCCCTTGAATGAGCTGTAAACAGTATAAAATTTCCACCCAGGAGTCATAGTCTGCCTCTTTGGTACTACTTAACTCTCTGGGAGTGGTTTTGTATTGCAGACTGTAACAAGTCTTCTGTCTGCAAAGACTTTTTTTGTGTACCTCACAACCAAAACAATAACCACCAAGGTACATTGTCTTTAAGGTAAAAACTTGCTCGCATGCTTGAAAGAGCTTGAAGACAATGTTAATAGTGCCATCTGGTGACATTTCATGCAACCCTATGCTATATTTTAATGTGATTTTTTTTTTTTTACCTGTGTATAGGAGAGCATTTTCTGTCATGCTAATAAAATAACATGGACTGGATTTTCTCTATCTAGTCTCATGAAGTGCTTTTGAGTCAGTTTTCTCGGTTTGAAGGCAGTTTTTTAGACATGATGAGAGGACCA
>JAWWES010000094.1:44566314-44625363 GCA_035583135.1 Lophotriccus pileatus
ATCGGGGCTTTCTGATCACAATATGCCTTTTTTTTTATTTTTTTTTTTTTAAATCAAGTGTTTTAAGAAAACTTTTTAAGAAGTCTGTTCAATACAATGCTATTTCCTTGATGAATGTACCCCCAAAAATTATTCTAATAAGATCTAATCACTTTTACTTTTCATCATTGTTTCCTTTGTAAATAGGTGCTTCATGTAAGACATGAGTAAATGGCTGGGCACGTCACTTCATCAGACATTATCTCTTCCGTAACAACTTTTTCCAGTTTTCCTAACTATTTATTTAGTTGTAAACCTTTACTGACTCATGTAATTAGAGGTTTCCATGAGTGTTGAGAAAACTAATCTTTATTACTTGGTAACAAGCTGTGTAACTCTCTTTTGAACTTCAAAAGAAACAATCACTGAAGGAATAATATTTATGGAATGTCAAAATGGAACATGACCATATTAATCACCTCAGCAGAAAATAATCTTGCTCATAATTAACTGTTGAGACATTTTTTTATCTACATGATTTATTAAATTTCACTTTCAGATTTGGAAAGCCAAGAATACTTCTCAAGGGTTTTGTCTAGTCCCACAATGCTGTAGCTGCTAATGATGCTCCAGCTGCTGTTGTTTTCAGTTAGGGATCTTATCACCAACAGTTACAGGCTTCCACTTCTCCAGATGCTATAAAACATGGTTAGTGTAGCTGGAAAGCAGACTGAATTTAGCAAGGAACCAGTTAGCCTTTGGGCTGAATTGTGTGGTAACCAGTCTGGGTGAGTGCTGCGAGTCTGAATGGGTGAGTGCTCAGGCTCCTGGTAAGTTAACATTGTGTGTTTCCATTTAAAGTGAGCCGAATTTGTTCTATTCTCAAGTGCACGCAGCAATGTACCAGCCTGTCAGCAGTAATAGAAACTATACTAAAATTCATAAAAATCAAGTGACTGCATGTATGGCTTGGGATGTAAAAGCTCCAAAGCCTGATTTCTCTTTCATTTTCTCAGGACTAAGTGAGGGATATCTGCACAGAAGTCTGTGTCTCAGCAGGGCCACCCAGTTTTTATATAAGCAAAATTTGTCTATATGCCTTTGCTCTTTCCTGAAGTGTATTTGAAGTAATGAATCACAAAGAAAAGAGTTGATTTTTCTAATTTTCACTGAAGTCTGTGTTACCAAAATTATATTATATTTTAAAGAGTGAAAGGAGGTGTCAGAGGGCAGTAAACATGAGAGGACTAGGCATTTGTTTTTCAGTGTGATTTGAAAGTAATTCACAGGTCCTTCTACCATATCAGACTTTCCTTATTTGTTTATTTGAGTTTCAAGCACTCTCAAATTTGAATATATCTATAACGTATCAGACAAGTTTCAAATAAACTGAAAATATACCTCTCAAAATATGTTCTGAACAGAACATCATGTGTAAATAAAAACAATACTGATGGTATTCCTAAGCTTCATAAATATGTACACTTTGGCCTTTCTCCAAAGCAAGTAAAAAAGTACAGTGAATGATTTTTGAAGGTCTTTTTGGATCATTGTTAGTAGATGAATCTTTCCTAGAAACAGCCTCAATAGGTCAGTATGCTTTCAGACCTGTTTATCATTTTTATTTGACTATGCAACTTGAAATCTGAAGTTGTTAGCAGCCAGAACTCTTGTAGTACACAGGTGCTGGCAAAAACTGCTATGAGGATGTGGGCTCTGTCATACAGGTCTTTCCATTTGTTCTTGCCCTGCTGTAATTTCTGCACTCTGTGGGTGGTATTTGTCTCTCCTCAGCAAGTTGTTTAGGCTCTCCAAATTCGGCGGAGGGAGACACACAGGCAGACACAAACATTTCTGAAAGGACGATTCATCTGATCCTAAAACAGTCACTCGTTGGGACATCTCGAGCTTTCTGCAATTTCTCTGCTAACACTTTCCATCAAAAGGTGGATAGAGAAGATGCTGACTGCCATGAACTGTTAGCTTTTTGAGGTCACCTGTTGCTATAGTTTTGTGTGATCATGATACAAAAATAATTATTCACAGGACACCACTCTTACAGTGCCCACAGACTATTAGACTCTTGTAACCTCTTAATCTTGCTATTGATGGGCCAGTCTTTTAGCACAGGAACAGAACAGCTAAGGGGAAGACAGTCCTTAACGTGCTTTTTCTATTCTAGACCCTTTCTCATCCAGCAGATTTCCTGTCCAAGCTGAGACAAAAACACTCAGGCATCAATTTTCTTTCCCATCTTTTCTTGGTGCTTGTTAAGTGATAGTGTGATGCAGCCATTACTACTTTGCAGCTGCTGCCAGCATGTAAAACTTGTTTCATACTAGTTAGAACATCAGATTCAGAGTGCTGGAAAGCTCAGACCAGCATTTATGCTTTTGTGATGTTTGCCATCACTTGCAACAAGGGCTGATCTGGGGAAAGCTGCAGCATAATGTGAGTGTTTACAGCTCATCACAAGGCTCATTCTGTAATTTGTACTCGCTCTGTAGAGAGGGTCACAAGGGGGACGTACAACCCGTACTGACCAGTTGCTTTTATACTCCTTGGTTTTAACTGAATGGGGACTTGCCTCATTAAAAGGCATGAGTTCCTGCAGAACTGGTAAACATCCAGCTCCTCCAACTAAGGGCTTGACAGTCCTGTATCCTTTATAGCGCAGAAAAGGGATCAGTAACTGCAGAGAGTCAAAAAATACTTCTTTTGGCTTGTTTTACAAGAATGTTTGTGACCTGAATTGTATTTCCTGTGTTAGAAATGTGGAAGAAGAAAAATTAAGTTAAAATGTGAAATATGAATTGAGATGAAAAGGAAAATTAACTTGCAGTAGTACTAAAAGGTTAAAAGCTAAAAGTTAAAGCTGAAAGCTAAGTTTGACATCAAAATCTTGAAGTAGAGAAAATTAAAATTTTTATATCCAAGAAAGATTTTTTGAAACTAAATAAATGCTGAAATCAAATAGGTTTTTTTAGAACATTAAGTAATTTAGAAAAAAAAAAATAGTTTCCAATTATCCAATCAGTATTTTAAAAATAATTTTACCCTCTTGAAAATTTTCTGATAGATTGGTTATAAATTCCATTTTTCATGTATAATTTCATTGTTTAATGTATATACTTTTTGCAAGTGTGTGTGTGTGTTTGGGGGCTTATGGGTTTAGTTTAGGATTTTTAATCACTATACTCAGTTCAGATATAAAAAGTTTTCTCTACATGAAGACATCAAAATCTCTGTTAAAAACACTTTGTAAGATATTTTGTGCAATTGCTGCTTTCCTTCTAAGTTGAGGGAGGTGATCATTAGTTTAAATAACTTCTCTAGTCTCATGTGTTTGTGTACTTTTTGATGTCCGCCTGCATTTTTAGCTCAGGTGAAGGTACATATTGGCATGGAAGATAATTTGTTGTAGAAGCAGGAATTTTTACTTCAGTAGAAATAGCTAAGAGTTTTGTTGCTTGTAAGTGAGGAAACAGCACAGTTATGCTATTCTTAGTATCATTTTGTCTAAACATATTTTAATCTTTGACTGTTGGTCCATGCAAACTTGTCAACATATGAAAGTTTTCTAGTTTTTGTACATCTCTAGACTGTTCTTTTTGTGGTAAATGTTTGCAGTTTAATTTATACATAACTTCTTCAATTTTATTGCAGTGATAATTAGTACCTCGTTCATAGGACTGGGTTTATTTTCTGTCTGTTGCTGTGTAATTAAATAACCAGAGAGTTAACTCCTGAGCCTGACCACTAAAATGTCAACTTCAAGTATTGCAGTGGAGAAAAAGGTAGGAAGGATTCGTCTTTCATGGATTGGAAATGTGTCACCTTTCAGTGCAGCTATGAGGCATCTACTCAGAGTCACAGAACATTGTTAGAAGATAAGGTTTGCCTATTACAGACAGAGAGTCAGATACAAATGGCCCAGAACTGGAAGAAGAAACCCTACTGGCATCAAAGTCCTCAAAATCCTTGGTAAACTACTGCCTGGCTTTGGGCAGATTGATAAGCATACAGTTTCTTGACCTTGAAGTCCCTCCCCTAGGCACCTGCGTTTCTGAGTGAGGATGTGCCAATATTTGGTGTTGACAGAGCTGTGTGACTCAGCCCAGTTTTCATTCTTGACTCCCAGTCAGGTCCATAAAATAGTTGTCCTTCTGTCTGTTCCTTGAGGGTTCAAATAAGCTGACATTTTTGGGAATACCAATCATATCTGTGTAAGAGTCTGATGGAAAACACAGGGGTAGCAGCTGCTTTGGCTCACTTCATTTCCTTGTGCAGTGCATGCAAAAAAAGAAGTCAAAAATTCAGCAATGTAATTGTTAAGGTATTTATGTCCCCCATTGGTTTTAGTACTAAGTGACTTTCTTAGTGTCCAAGAATGTTTTATTATTGAGGCTAGAATTGACGAGGTTTTAGCTTTTGACCTGAGATCTCAATATCCCATCATGTTGTCTCTGACAAACTGTTTGAATTCAGCTGAGGACGCCTTCTGCTAAGGAAAAAATGCTACAGAAGATCTGAGATCTGATTATTTTTAATTGATTAAATACACTAGTTTGTCTGATTTACAGTCTTTATGACAGATGGCCATATTGTTGCAAGTAAAATGCATGAAAAATGGCTATTCAAAGATAGCATGACTCTTTATTGCCTAGGCTAATGTATTTCTCTCAGACACCTATAGTCCTACTAAGAAATTATGTGACTTTGAAACACTCAGGGAAACACTGAATGTCACAGTATTTCCTGAAGAGTGAGGAAAACCTGTCATCTCTATCCCTCTCAGCACTCAAGTCTAGATAACGTGACCGTAAGAGCAAGCCCATGTATGCTATTTCTTCAACAATAGAAATTTTGCTTGTTGAGAAACATAGCCGCAGATGATACACCAGAAAATTTCCTGAGCTTCATTGTTCACCACAGAGACACAAATCAATCCTTCCAGTGTTCAAGTGTTTCTGAGTGGTGGTTGTGTTATGTGACCATCTGCCATCGGGTGATAGGATTGTAATGGCTTTGAACAATGATATAGTCATAAAAAACCTCAAGGAACATGACAAATAATGAGTGGCAGTATTCTGCAGTGTTTCACTTAGGAAGGAGAGAGTGATTTAGTACAGCCTTGTGTGGGAGTTTTAAAGTATTCACAGAACCGTATGTCTCAGGAAGGACGGTCCATGCTTAAACTGGGAGTTGCAATATAATGTGCAAGCCCACATTGTAATCTTCCTCCTGCATTTTGCTGTCTCTTTACAGAATACAAAAGCACTGATTTATTTAGGAAGGCTTATTTTGATCATCCAGCTCCCCTGTGTTTAATCCCTTGAGCACTGAAGAAATAAGATGCAACAAGAGATCTTTACCTTACGTCTTTTGTATGAAAGGGTAAAATGACATGCTAATTAGAAAATTGCTTTCCTGAATCTCAGGGTTAACAGTTATTCACAGATCTCCTAAAGAGTACCTGTTTCTGGGGATTTAACCTGTGAATGGCATCACAGAAGCACAAATGCATGTTTCTGACTTAGCTATATTCTGGCCATTGTGAAAGGAGAGAGGCCAAGCAATGGGTAACAACAGGCCAGGTGATAATGAGAGGAGAAGGAGGAAGGGAGTCCTTCCTAGGAAGACACGAGGAAGAAGATGCTAGAGAGATCATCTCTGGGAGCTGCCTGCTGTGCCCAGGGATGCCATAGGATGGGCTGAGGTCAGTGCAAGTAAACACAGTAGTGAGCACAGATGCTGGTGCACCTTGGCTGAGCAAAACCGCAGTTTGATGGCTGCACAGCTGTGCCCTTTAGGTAATGATGCCTTAGAATTCTTGAAGTTTGTAGTGTATAGATTGTTAATCTATCTGTATCATTTCTAGCACTTGGGAAAGGAATTTAACAGAAACTCCTTTCTTATGCTCCATATTGAATTCCTGAAATTCTTCCAGTTTTGTTTCATATTTGTTTCAAGGAAAAGGCCTTAGCGAGTGTGTCTTGTTTGGGACATTACCTAGAAAGACATCACTGTAGACAAAGCAACCTAAAAGGCCCGTAGACCTTGGAGAAGCTCCAAAGAAGGGATGAGACATGCTTGACAAGAAGATGGTGAAGATAAGAAATAAAGGAGTCCTGAGATCTCCAACTACATTCCAGGAGGGCCTGCTGAGGGGGCAACCTATGGGAGGTTCTGGGGGCTGATAATTTTTGGGCTGGACACATCCATTAGATAGGATAATTAATTAGAGCTATAAAACTGTGAAAGCCCAATACTGTATTGTACACTATAGTACACATTTTGTGTGTAGTGTGCCTCAAAGCACTTTAATTAAAGACTGCTGTCTACTTTATCTATATCTATTGTCCCGAAAGTTCTTTTCTTCCATTTTTGGCAATAGTACAATGGGAAATTACCCTTGTTCCAAGTGAAAAATTGAGTATGGTCCTAGAACACTGATCCCAGAATATTTCTCCCAAGTGCACCTTGGGTTTTCCCATAAAACAGGAAGGGGTGGCTGAAAGCAAGACCTGGCACATAACTTGAGCTGAGGCCTGTATTCAGCTCTTTATGGGATGGGGGGTGATTTTTGTATTCTGGTTGGCTATACAAACACATCTTGTTTGACCTAATTTATCGTCTTATATATGCTGAACTTTAAACCTTAGCAAAAAGTACAAATACGTAATTTACTGCCTACATGCATGGACTTGAGTATTAGATACTTAATATCAGGGATGTTTGATAAAATCAAGATAAATTGGTGAAACGAGTTACAAAGTGTGCCTTATAGGATGCTGTTGAAATTGAAATCTACCCCAAAACTTGGCTTCTCTAGCACATTTATAAATTGTGAGCATAGTACATTAATTTTATCCCTTGCACCCTGTCTAGGATTCTGGAAAATTGCTCTTAACTTTGTTTTAGAACAATAGGTTCTAGAGGTTGAGTATTTCCGTATGTCTATCAGGAGTCTAAAAAGTCTTCATGGATCATGACCCTCATAAGTATATCTCTGTCCCACAAGTAAAGAGAGTAATGAAATGTGCAGGTTCAGACTTAATGCCAGAATCGAAGAAAACTGTGGTGATGTAACAGCGACATGCAGCAGTGTGTTCCTTTTTTATGTGGAATTTGTTTCCTCATCAAGGCGGCACCTTCTTAAGGTTTCTCTGAGAGGTTTTTGGTGGTATTCTTTTAATGCAGGATAAACCAGCATCGTACAAAACTTGGTGAACACTTACTTTTTCAGTGCTTGATTGCAGTTTCTGTAGCACCTACTGTTTAACCTATTTTGCAATCCAGTAAGTCATCGCAGTGCTGCCAAGCTCAGAGATCCTGACATTTGCTTTTCCTTAGCAAAGTTTGCACAGGTGGGAAAAAATGCTGTGAGTCTGGGCACAGCAGAGCCGTGCAACCTCTCCAGATCAGTCCTCCTGGAAACTAGATTTAGGCAGCGAAATCTGACTCAGGGTGTGGTTCTTACATCCACATCTTTGCCAAATATACTCAGTGTTAAACTAGTGTTTTAGTCCACACTGGTATCAGGGTAAGGGCCTGCACTTAAGTCAGGGATGGGGGCTGTCTGTCTGCTGTTTGACTTTCCATGTTTCCAGGCCAGAACTGTCTTCTTAGTCATGTTCTCTGCCAGACATAACCTACAGCAGCACAGTTGCTATGATTAGCCTACTCACAATTTGTGGCTGAGATGACAGAGTTTATGCAGTTTAGCCAATGTAACCAGACCCAGAAACATAACTTAGAAGCCAAGGCTTCTTTATTCTTCAAACAAACAATTCAGTACAAACTCCATTATGGTCTGTATCAGATCACTGTGGATTATATGGTTTTGCTGAACAGCTGCACCTAGAGTTTAGATGAAACATCTAAAATTCAGTCAATTTAAATGTTTTTCAAGTGTTAAACTTTTTTTTATATTATCACTTGCTGGTATAATAACTTTGTAGAAAATAGTTTCAAATTAAAAGCAGAAAAATGCTAGAAACAGTGCATATACAACTGGGAGAAAAAAAGGGTTTCCACGTAAGCATTTAGTCACAGCTGCTTATTCTGGTGAAAAATTTGTATGGGCTAGCTGGCCTTGCCTGACTGGGTTTTTCTGTTATGTTTCTGAGCAGCCTGGTTGAAGCACGAGATACAGTGCCAATGTTCAAAATATGTTCAGCATACGTGACTGAAATACATCCTTTCTGAAATAGCCTTTTCTGTTCTCCTATCAATGTTTTTTTTTAAACCAAAATGTACCTGACTGTAGTTAGCGCATGCCTGGACTTGAAGGCTCCTGCAGGGAAGCATGGTTCGGAGATAAAGCTGAGAGAGGTAATGTCATGCAGCCTCCCCCTTGCAGCTGGGGCAAGCTGTGCCCCATGGGTTCTCATCGTTTTAGAGGACTCTGGTATGTCTTTGTCCTTCACGGTCGCATTTGAGATTTGATTTTTTAAAAAAGACAAAACCGTCCAAACAGTGGAAAATAGAACTTGGGTATTTTGAATGTCTGATTCACTTCAGGGAAACCAACACTCCTCTGCTTTGCTGGCAGAGCTGCTGAAGGGGGATATGCAGCCTGTAGTCACAGGTTGAGGCAGCACCCTAGGGATCACAGAGGCTGGGTCCCCTCCCGCAACCCCGTCACCGTATCCCCACACCTTGGTTATCCTTTCTCCCTTTGGATGTTCATGCTAATTGTGTTCCATGTCTCTTTCCCTAGTGAAGAATTACAGTATTATGGCTGAATGGCTGCTTCAGTCATTCTTGGATTTTTTTTTTTAAATAAACTTTTTTCTGGTCCTGTCAGTTTTCTAAACTAACTTTATTAGCATTTGCTATAGGGTCTTTTTCATGTGTGCCTTTATGTCTGGACTAATCTGATAAGACCATCTTAAAGATTTGCAGTTCTTTCTTTAATCCATGGTCTGCTCTGATTCTGATTTCCACTGATGTTTTTCTTTAACGTTTGAGAAATCCTGTATCTGAGCCTGGACTTTTGTTCAATTTACATTGGAGCAAATAATTATTTAATTCGCTAGAAATTTACAGCCTAACTTCTTGAGCTTCAAATTACCATTTTAATATAGTTGAGGTTCTAATGTTTAATATGTGGGCTTCTTGATATTTGAATACATAAAAATTATAGGTTAGTTGAACCTCACAAGTGGAGGTTCTCTTATACAGGAGATAAGTTGTTTCCTGAGCTGAGTGTGACCATGGTTTGCAGAAGATTGTGTTTAGGGCTGTTGAATATATATATGGACTCTGACTTCACTGCCTATGGCAGGGGGATTGAGACTAGAGGATTTTTAATGTCCCTTCTAACCCAAACCATTCTATGATTCTGTAAGTGTCCCAGGTATATTGTGTTTGGTATTTCCAGTGGTTGTTGAGCACCTGAGCTTTTAATTTTAAAAATTCTTTCTTAAAAACAAAAGAAAAATTTACTGAAAATGTGTGGAGTCCAAAACCCGGGTAGTAATTTGACACTGTATAGGTATGCTTCAACACTAAATGAAAATAGAGAACTCGACTCATATACTTGGTCACTCCATGTTTAGTCAGTCATTAGATGTTGAGGTAGGAAAAATCCTGACAGCATGAATAATATGGTAGCAGACTAGACAGACAAGAGGCCAATAGAGGTTATCACCAGAGACATGTAAATACAGTTGAGCTGAGACTTCAGGAAAATACTGTGAGCAGTTCTGTGGATGATGCCTAGTCTGGCTGCATGATTCAAGTGATTCCTCCTTCCAGAAATTCCTTTATCTATGAGTCAGCGTGTGTAAATAAGGACTTCAGCCAGACAACCGAAGAAATAACTTGGATTCTTTAACTGAGCAAAGACATGTCCATGACATCATCCTTGTTCTCAAATATCTGCTCTATTATTAAAGGCATGGCTTCATTCTAAAGAGAAAGTGCTGGTTTTGTCTTTTTTCCTAAGCTCAGTACCCTTATGAGAGGACACTTATGAGTGCATAGATATTGAGACTGTTCTTTATGGAAGCTTTTGGTGGTTGCATATGTGACACATAGCTTTGGAGACATGTAGTCAGTACTTGAGTAATCAAGATCAGAATACAATATGTGGATTTTTTTTTCAGTTGGAATCAGTAAGAGTAGACATAAGGGATGGTACTTAGGCAATAAGAATGAACCATGGAGGAGCCTGGTAACATTTGACAACATAACAGATTTTTGCATATTTTTGTGTATCATTAAATAATTTTGTTCAGCTGCAAATGAGACTTTTAGGACACAGGGCCTTGCAAGGTTGAAGTACTATCTGTGAAACACGTGATACCATTCATATGGCTTATTCTCGGTCCAATGATGATCTCTCTAGTTTAACACTGCAATTCAAGTGCACATGAACCAGTTGAAAAGCCTCACCCCTGAGGTCCAGGAAGTCAAGGGATCAGAGATTTAGAAAACAACCCAGACTATATGCAAGGATTGTGTTAGCTAAGGAATGGAGTACTGAAGAAGTGTTCTTGTTCAGTCCCTTATGAATACGGAGTAGCTTTTCCAGGCCAACCCTGGCTGAAGAAATGTAATATGCCACTCATTATAATGAGGTAGAACTTGAACAAGGCATGAAAGAAAATACTTGTGAAATACTGTACTCATTTCTGAAAACATTCCTTGCAGTGGAGAGAATGAGGCAGAGAATGTGACTCTTTCATAGAGAGAAGGGAGATTGAAAGGCCACATCTGGAGAGAACATTAAAATGTTGCAAGATCACATCCTGCAGTTACCCATATGAATAAATATTTGGCGTTACTCAGCATTTAGCTGACAAAGTAAAAACTTCATTTAGGTAAGCTGAACCTATGGAAGCTAACCCTAAATGATGTAGTTATTAATGTAGTCATTAATGTCACTATAAGGGTAAAGGTGTGATGAAATACTTTATAAATGAACATTGTAGCTTCCAAGAAACAGATTTTAAACTACAATTAGATAGCTCTATTAAAGTTATGCCTGTTTCAGTTTATAATGTTCTTGATACACAGAATGAAGATCTATAAAACTGTAGGTAGCACAAATGGTTTTAAGATGTATGCAGCCTAAATATAGGAGAACAGAGATCCAATACAAAGTGAAATTTCTGATACATATATGAAGTGAAGTTCTAGGAATCTGAGAACATTCAATCCTCTCTCTCTCTCTCTCAACATCTCTCTTCTTTTTTTTTTCCTCTCCCCTCTTCAGTAGGAAAAAGGCTTCATTTTTGTAGTGTCTGTTCATAAAGGGAACCAGAGAGGGTAGGGCCTGTCTTGAATCATGCCTGGAGTTCATTTAGCTTGTGTGAAAATTGGTGACTGGATACATTAGGAGCCCAGATCATTAATTCTGACAAGACATTCGTTCGGATGGTGGAGACACCCTATCTAGTCAATGCACTTCACTGCAGTGTTGCTGTGCCACAGGTTGCTATTTGTCCCGTCAGTGGCAAGGGGCAGGTACCAGGAGAGAGCTGGAGTTGTAGAAAGGGCTCAAGAGGTGAGGCAGGGTAGATAGGAAGGGAGGCCCGTGAAGTAATACCCGAAATACTAAGAGGTGAGGGAAAAAGAAATAAATCTAGATGGAACATCTTGGCAAATGAGGACACTTACAAAAGCAATCTATTGGTCTGCCTGTATGGGTAATACATTTTTTCTGCTGTGCTGTTCACATCTCATACTTCTGTACTCAAATTAGACACTTGTTATTAGCACAATAGCTATTCTAATGTTTCCTGCTTAAATTATTGCAAGGCCATGCAGAATTACTCCTTTTTCTCATAATTTTCCTCAAATTTATGAGCTAAAACCTACAGATTGATGATAAAATTTATAAAATCATAATTCTAGGCTGAGAAATGACCACATATACTTTAGCAAGAACCTTACCTGTATAAATTTATTGCATTATTCTCTTTAAATTATAAACTGTGCTCCTAATTGAAGTACTTTTTACTTTTAAGCATAGAGTTGGGCATTTATAAGTCTGGCAGTTTCAGACTAATTACACTTTTTAATCAAAGAGACTAGGCCTTACGATGTCATTTTATAAATACAATCTCTTTTTTCTCTTTTTTTCTGATGAAATGCTTATTTATGTGTTTGTAGAATGAATAAAATTAAGCTGAAGAATGCAGTTGTATTTTAAAATTTTATAGACATTAAAAATAAGAAACACAAGGGGACCGTCAGCATAAGAGTTGGAAGGAAAGGCCATACATTTCACCTGTTGGCACTGAAGCAGACTAGTGTTTCAACTAAAGTATTCTTATCTGTGCTTTAGGTAGCTACTGAAGAGATTTTTGGGATGCTAATGGTATTGTAAATGCAAACCTGATGCTTACAGTACTTCAAACTTACATATATAATGTGCCATCAACAAAGTCTATCGAGAAAAGAAATACCTCAGTTGCTTGGAGCTTTTTGTTGAGGTTTTTTTTTTCCATGATGAGTTTTGTACCATGAGTAGAAGGAGAAGCCCATAGAGACAAAAGGAAATGTTATCTTTGTTCTGTAAAGGGACACTGAAAAAGAAGAATTCAGTAAATCTATTAGTGTGAAAGAACACGTCAGCTTGCAAAGGTTTAAAAATTTCACAGCAAGAACAAATGGAAAATTAAGATGCTTCTGAACGTGGTCTGTAATTTTTTTAATTCATCTAGATACTGTAGTAAACATTCTTATTTTGTTATTTATGCAGTTGTATTAAAATTCAGGGTAGTCTTACCACATGCTGCGAGAGGCAGAAAAAATCATGGGAAAAAGTGCATTTTGGAATGTCGTATTCTTTTCTGTAAGGAAATACAATAGTTCTCCTAAAAACAATGTAATTAAAGTGTGCTATTCTGTAAAGTAGTAATGAAGGCACAGAAGAAAATTCAGAGTAACTTTAGAAAAAAAAAGAACAGCATAAGAAAACCCAGTTATATTGCAGTTGAAATAAAAATTCAGATTTTTACATGAGTTTAGTATCACTGATTTAGAACAGCGGAGTACTGGAACAAAACCCCTGAAAATACTGATCCTTCATAGATACCAAAGCTGTTCTCAGACATGGTAATTTGAGAATGACTAAATGTGGAATCTGTTCTAGTAATTATTTCAGGGCTGATTCTGCTAATCACAATGTCCAAGTGTAGCATGTTTGTACCAAAGTGAGACCTGTATCACTGACTTTTTCCGTCCATGAAGACAGTATTCCATTCATGTGGACTGTTTGCACCCTAAGTTTCGTTTATATTGACCCTCTTTTTCCACAAGTGCTTCATAAATATGCCAAAAAATAAAACCACAGTATTTCTCTTTCACTGTCTCAGTTATGCTCAGAATTCTGTTAAAATGAAAAACCATCCATGACGTATGAACTCATTTTCCTATCATACTAATGACACAGAAAATACACTGGAGGCCTCTGAAGCTTTTTTAACTGAGCATGACTGCAGAACCTAGTTGTATTTATCCCCTAAAGGATCCTGACCAAAGGGTAAAAAAACCTCTTTTTCTCCAAGAACTCAATACTGACATAAAATACTGATATAAAACAACCATGTATCTCTATATCAGGTTTATCCAAAACATCCTAAGAAATTATTTTGCAGAATTTACAGTGAGAACATTACTGTGATTTGATAAGGTCTGCATTATAAATTGCTTTTCCTATCTGGTGTGTGTTGGACAGCACAGTGTTAATAAACCTGTTGCTTTCATGCAGAATGTTAGACAGAAAAGCTGCAACTTATCAAGGTGCTTCTAAAACTATGACAATCACACGAGTGAGTGTTTCGTGGCAGGGATTAAGAAAACTAATCTTGTCTGTTCAGGAGCATGGGAGCTTCTTTTTAACAGTAATTTAAAAAATTATTTACAATCTGTGTTACAAAATGCACACAAGCAGAGCATGTAGAGGAGTTCATCCTATAACTCCTCAGGTATTTACTTGGAGAATCTATTCAGGAAAAAATAAGAGGGACATTGTTTAGTTGTATTGAAAAGAAGAAGAAAGAATTTTAAGGATTAAAATCTCATTTGGTGGTCTCCAAAATTACTTGTATCTAGACCTTATTGAAAAAGTTATGCGTGCTGGAAATGGGATGTGTACTTTCCTGACAGGATTCTAGTTTGTGAATTTTAAAGTTGTGGTTATATCCTACACATACATATAATCTCCTAATGGTGTAAGATCATATATGAATTTATTAGAAACTTGAGCATAATTTATCCTTAATTGTAGTAGTTTTATTTGGGGTTTTTTGTGTTTTTAAGCTGCATAAATATGCCTAGAAATTTGACCAAGAAATTGGAAGTGGGATGTTTTTGTTTTCTTGATTATTCTATCTTATTATTCTTGATTATTCTTGATTATTCTATCTCCTTAAATTCTGATTTAAGGTTTTCTGATGTTTTAAGGATTTGTGGATGTATTCCCAAATAGTACTATTGAACACCAGGTTATACTCAAAACTGTGGGCAGCATGTCTTGTTGTGTATTTGTGAAGTACTAAAGGCCTCAGATGTGAAGACTTACCAGAGTTTGAAACTTAGAAATCTGATATTGGAGGGCTGCAGGGTTTCCAGGTAAGTCTTCCCTAGGTTTTCCACCTCAGTGTGGACCATTGGGAATAAACCATGGCTCAGACAGGTTTGTCTTCGCCTCAGTTTTGTCATCAAAACCCACTTCCTTCAGTAGATGTATATCAACACTTTGGGGACACAAAGTTGGGTAACAGCTTTTCTCCAAATTCACTTTAGAAAATAACTTAAATCTATTTGAGGAAGAAGTTGCATTCAGATACTCAACCTGTTAGAAGCATCTACTGGAACATCTAAAAGAAAGAATCTTCTCACAGATAATTTTCCCTGGGTTTTCTCTGCCCTGCATGCATCAAATTTCCTCCAGTCTTCTGTTCTTTCCCTACATTTTTGCTCCTTTACATGAGTCACTTTTTTTTGGTCTATATCTTATCCCCTCAGTGAAGTTTTTTTCATTAAACAAAAATCATTACATTGATGTCTTTGCAGTGCTGGTATTTTTCATTCCATATGCCATGGGGTTTCCTTTATTTTTTATTTTTTTTAGTGCAAGTACTTGCAAGGACAATTAACTATTCTGCTTGTACAGGATGTAGTGTAATGTCAATCCATCTTTTACTGGATCAATGGACAGTATATGCAGAAATATGATGAACTTGTTTCAGCTGTTGTCTAGTGTAGCCTCATGCAGTCCCAGTGGAAACTTCACCCACACACCAGTGTGATGATTTTGGAAGCTTCATCTTTATTGGGAATTACACCTGCTTTTATACAATTTAATAACTATTACATATTCGATTACTTAACCTGTTATTGGTCACATACACAAAACACACACTGTTCACACGATTATTGTTGGTTAACTACTTTATCTTATTTTCTAAATTCTTCTACTTCTAAATCTATTTATTCCCATACATCTCGGCAGGCCTAGCTCATCCTCCCATCTGCAGATGTTGCTTTGCTCATGCTGCAGATGTTCAATCCTTGTCATTTTCTCAAAACACTTAATCCTTGAAACTTCTCAGATTCCCACGAGCCAGTCTGCTCCTGCCCTGACCAAAAAGGTCTCTAATTCTCCTACAGGCTAGGAAGCTGGCAAGAGTCCACAGGGTAATCACATAGTACTCATTGAAATTCACTGTCACCACTGTGGTATTTAATTAGCTGAGTTGCTGGAAACCGGTTACAGGGAAGTGAGAATAAAATTCTGAAAGAAAGCAAGCAAGAAACAGGAGAACAAAAGAGCCAGACAGTCTGTACCTATTCAGTCTGTACAGAAGATAGGGTCAGTAGTACTTTTTCCATGAGCCTATTTTCAATAGACTCGATTACAGAATATGAATTAAGAAATATTTCTTCTTGAACTGATGCTTACACACCCTACAGTCTTTTACAGAACCCTTCGATTTTCTGATATCAAGTACAAATCATGTTATGAATATGGGTCTAAATAACACTATTATTCTATACTGCTACAACAGTTGACCCTTATTTTTCACTGATGGCTAAGGTGAGAGTTAAACTGCTGTTGCATAAGATGTCCCTATTAATTGCCTGAGCTTACATGTGTAATATATGCGAGAAGTCAAAAACGTCTTGTGTTGGAAGCATCCTGTTATAAAATTTAAGCATTTAGCTTGCAAGATTATGTTCTCTTATAAAACTGATAACTTGAAGAAACTTTGCCTCATGATGTTGTTAAATAGGCTAGACTGATATCAGTTTAGCTCATCCCACAAACTCTTGTATCTGTGAAGCTCCTACAAGATCCTGAAGACCCTAGAAGACCCACCCAATGGATGAGGGAAAGGCTGTGGATGTAGTCTACCTGGACTTCAGCTAAGCCATGTTTTCCGTGGCATTCTCCTGAAAAAACTGGCAGTCCACAGCTTGGAGAGCTGGTGGCACTCTAGGGTTAAAAGCTGGCTGGTGTTAAAAACTAGCTGGATGACTGGGCCTGAAGAGTGATGGTGAATGGTGCTGTATCCAGTTGGTAGCTGGGTAATAGCAGGGTTCCCTAGGGCTCAGTTTTGGGGCCAGTTCTGTTTAATATGTTTATTGATGATCTGGATGGGGGGTTGCGTCGAGCATATCGTCAGTAAGTTTGTGGATGACACTAAGCTGAGCAGGATTTTTGATCTTGTGGAGGGTAAGAAGGCTGTAAAGAGGAATATAGACAGGCTGAATCAATAGGCCGAGGACACTGGTGTGAGATTCTACAAGGCAAAGAGCTAGGTCCTGTCCTTGGGTCACAACAACCCCAGACAGTGCTACAGGCTGGGGGAAGAGTAGGTGAAAAGCTGCCTCGTAGAAAAAGACCTGAGGGTGGCTGCTCAACAGTGGCTGAACATGATCCAGCAGTGTGCCCAGGTGGCTAAGGCGGCCAATGGCATCCTGGCCTGGATCAGCAATAGTGTATCCAACAGAATACAGCAGTGGTTGTCCTCCTGTACTTGGCAGTGGTGATGCTGCAACCTCAAAACCTCTGTTCAGTTTTAGGTGCCTCACTCCAAGAAAGGCATTGAGGTGCTGAAGTGTGTTCAGAGAAGGGCAACAGAGCTGGTGAAGTGTCTGGAGCACAAGTCTTATGAGGAGCAGCTGAGGGAGGGGAGCTTTTAAGCCTGGAGAAAAGGAGGCTTGCTATCTACAAATTCCTGGAAAAAAGGTTGTAGCGAGGTGGGGATCAGTCTCTTCTTCCAGGTAACAAGCAAAATGATTAGAGGAAATAGCCTCAAGCTGTGTCAGGAGAGGTTCAGGCAGGACAATAGGAGGGATTTCTTAATGGGAAGGGTTGTTAAGCATTGGAATGGGCTGCTCAGGGAGGTGGTAGAGTTGCTGTCCCTTATTTCCATGGCTTTAATTGCAGGAGAAGTTTCCTTAGTCTTTGTGTTACCTTTCCTAAAAATACACCAACACTGTTCACGCTTGGGAATTTTGGTGGAAATTGATCACTACCAGGTGAAATCCTACTATAGGCTATGCCAGTGTGGGGGAAAAAGTTAAGAAAGAAAATTTTGTCTGCAACGCAGTTTAGAAAGAGGAATACATTCTGTGTTGATATGTTGATCTGTATTCATACCTGTCACTGTCCATCTTTCACCAGGCTTCTAAGAGGAATCTGGAGGAGACCTTTTTCTGTTGTTCTAAGTATTGCACTTCTTACTGCTACATTGAGTCTGAAAGGATAGCAGGACATTCTCTGTCTGGTTATACCTGTTGCTAATAAGTACTGACCATAAATTATTTTTCCCATTTTCTATTTCTAAATAACTTTCTTCACATGTGAAATTTTGCAGCAACTAGCAGGAATACCACTTGTTGTTCTTTCCAGCAGTGCTGCAAAATGTAATGAGAGACTTTTTTGGTTCTTTTTTAAAGAAATGCTGCTTTTCTAGAGATTGTCCAGCCAAATCAGGCTGAAAAGTGAAGCAGATTTTACAAAACTCATCCATCTGTAAATGACCTTAATGAAATATGCACAGCATAGACCTTAGAAGAAGCCATTTTCAGAAACAAGTTCTTAAGTGGTATCTATAGGAGCTCATAAAGATAGTGGTGGACAAGAAAAACTGAGAGTATTATTTGGAGAGACAAGACTACGTGTCTTCCATCATCAGCACTAACTTGTTGAGTTATAGCCCCGTTTTGTCTGCAGAGTACTGTGGTTTTTTGCATATGGAGTTGTCTTTAAGGCGGTGACTTTGATAGCTGAAATACACCCGATCAAGAGTGCTCCTGTTAGTGGGAGCCTTGCTCTAAGGAAAAACTACATTGCTTTCTCATTAGAGGGAGAAAACAGTGATTTGCAATCCAGCTCTGTGGTCTAGATAGACATAGTTAAAAATTCTTCTGAATCTTTGTTCTCTGGTTTATGACAAAGTATAAACTGAGGAAAACAAGGTAGGTTATTATAACTCTGTTTTTGAGAAGTTCATGTTGCTTGTTTTAGTCCTGATTTTCCAGCTGTATTTTGACACTGAAAAGACTGGAAAAATATACATGTCATTTTGCAAGTAAAGGACCCGCAATTAACTTAGGCGAGGTGAAATTGTTTCAGTAAATTAGATTCTTTTGCTATTTATGTTCTTGGGTTTTGTTACATCAGAAATATTAAAGTCCCATAAGCTGAGATTCCAAGAACTCAGTCACCTGCAGTCTGCAGTCTAGTTTTCCATACATGAAAAAAAATGCAATTCTTTGAAGCCTTATAATAATTCTGTCATAAATTCTTGGAATTGTTTTAAACTTTGTAATCTGTCACAAGTGGATAAAATATATTCCAGGAAGCCGAAAATGTGATTCAAATTGATTTATTTCTCTTTCTCCACTTATTTCATGAAACCTCCTATGGGATCTTGTTTACCTGTTTATTTCTGCTCTTTAGTGCCAGAGCAACAGTTGTGTTTAATCTCTTAGTGGAAGAAAAAATTATGAATGTTTTTGTTACCTTAACAGCATTCTCCTTACATTTAAAATAGAAGAAAATCAAAATTAAGGCTGACTTGCTGGCTGACAAAGAAAGTAAAAGAAGGAAAGGCTAATAAACACAAAAACCTGTGGTAAAAGCATAGAATTTCTTAATAATGTTGATCACTATAAAAAAAATTTTAAGATTAAAGTGGAAAATAATGAGATGTAGATACTGTAAAACACAATTGCAATACTAGTAAAATTAATATTAGTACATTATTTTCTGTTTATACGAGTTAGAAGTTTATTAGTCTACCTCATGCACTGTTATCTTTAGGAAGGAAGGGTTACTGGAACAGTAGAGATCAGTGAGTACTGCGGCTGTCGGACTCGGTGAGAAGACTGGAGTTGAATCCTAACTCTACAGGAGTAACAGGCAGTGCTTCTCCACTGTGGCCTGGACATCAAACTTGCCACTTCTTCCACTGCTGTATGGTGAAATTACATTATGAAACTAGTATGTCCTGTAAGCAGAAATATTCAAAGAAGTCCTAAGCTGGACTTCATCACTGTTGTTTTTGCTCAGCCTTATGTACTGGAGAACTGCTTTTCAAAACTCAGTGATGCTTGTATCTCTTGTCAAGACCTCAAAATGTACAGCTGGCAGTCACCAACTAATTTGTTTGCATAGGCTATTTGACTCAATGCAGAATTGTTTTGTGATAGCAAAGCACAGGCCACAAACAAGCCAACAATCAGTCAAAAGTTTAACTGAGCTTTGACAAAACATATTGTTAAATCATAAAAACTTACATGCAGATGAACTATCATGGTTTGCACAGCAGGAACAACACAAAAACCTAGAACCATCACTGTCTGTGGCTAGGTGGGAGGTTTAGAGAAGAGGATGCTTGCAGACATTTTACTTCATTGCTGATGCTAGGGTCCAGCTTTGAGTGAGTTGAAATTTCTCTGCGTTTTTTTTTTTTTTTTTTAGTTTTGTCTGGTTTGGTTTGGGTTTTTTGTTTGTTTGTTTGTTTTTGAGAAATTCTATTTTGTATTTGGAAGAATGAAAGCTTAATAACTTACACTGAAACCTGAGGATGAATCTTACAGTTTCCCTGGAAGGGAAATCTTCAGATATCTCATCCTCCCTCAGTTTTGCTCCTTTGTCATCATCTGTGGAAAGATACCTGAAATTCCAACATTTCTGTGGATGAAGCTGTAAATTCACACCCACCAAAAAGTTGATGAAGGGCTCTTCTGACCTTGTAATTTGCTTGAGAAAGCTCCAATGAAATTGTTATCAGCTGACAAATTATT
Organism: Lophotriccus pileatus; assembly: GCA_035583135.1. Taxonomy (NCBI): domain Eukaryota; kingdom Metazoa; phylum Chordata; class Aves; order Passeriformes; family Tyrannidae; genus Lophotriccus; species Lophotriccus pileatus. The sequence continues at coordinate 44,586,577 of JAWWES010000094.1, forward strand.
GAAAAATGTATCTACTAGTTACTGAGGAAGGAATTTGTACTCCTTTGTAATACAAGTACTAACAAGTTGAAAAAATTGATACCACTGTAAAAAGTCCAGATTGCTGAGACACAATCATAAATACTATGTTTTGTGGACAGCGGAATGATGGAATGGCACAATACAAAGCTTTTCCCAGTAGCTGCTTTTTGCTGGCATTTACTCTCCCTGTGTTTTGCTGCCTTCGGAAGTCACATAATAGTGTATGTTTCCCCTACTCATGTGCATGTTTGTTAAGGCCTCTTCCTTAAATGACGATATAAACTAACCTACCTGACTTTGTGGATAACGGAACACTGCAACATAATCACATCCGTCAGCAGCACTGGGGGAGCAACTGGGAAACAGCAGCAGTTAAAGTTGGAGTTATCTTTGGCTGGTACCAGTACCCATCATGTGCCTTATCTTACTGAATTGATCCATATATGTCAATCAGGTGAGAACAGTGCACCCTCACAGTAAAGGGTTTCTTCCTAATACCTAATCTAAACCTATCCTCTCTCAGTTTAAAACCATTCCCCTTTGCCCTATCCCTACGTGACCTGGAGCTGTAAACAGTATCTCTTTAATGACAGATTTTTCACCAAGCTCTTTAACCACTTTCCAGTACAAGTCACTACTAAATAATTTGATAATATGCAGCTCTAGATGTAGTTTTTCTTATATAGCAAGGAATAAGTATAAAATAGCTTGTAAGTGCATCTGTTTTTCCATATTCGTAGAAGAGTACGTTCCTATATCACATTGCAATCTCAGATGTGTTTTGTAATAATGGTAATATTCCTTCAAGTTTTGTTTCTTGGTGTTCCTGCACTTGCGTACATTTTATATGTAATTAAAACAAATGCAAAATACCACTTCTTTTGTAGATACTTTTTTAGCTTACTCACATTAATTTCTCACTTGTGAAATTCTCTGCATAAAAGAGAGCAGCAGTGACTCACAACTCTTACGTCTGCACACTGATCCTAAGCTTTTTTTTTTCTTTTTGAACCCTTTTATCTAAATAATTATTGTATTGTGGTTAGATACACAAGCTGTGTTTTATTACTTAAAATTATTCATGTTCTTGTATGAATAGGACAAATATTTAGGAGTATACTAAAAGTTTGTTGGATAGTCATGCATGTAATTTGAAACCGTGTTTTTATAGATCTTTGTGCTAAAATATTCTGTTGATTTACAGAATGTTCAGACTGAATAGGCATGTTTCTTAAATGAGTAGAAATAATCCTTTGAAATACAACTGCTGGTTTTTACATGTAGCTGTACTGTGCTATCTTTCACAGATCTGCAATTTTAGTCAGCTTCTGTCCATTCTGGTATTTATAAAGCATAATTTCTGATAGTAGCTAGATCCATATATCATTTAAAGGGATGATTCTGTAGGAATCGCTAGCACTGAAAAATGTTCTTTATCCTCATGAATAGAAAACAAGAGTGATTCTACATTGCAGGGGGTTAATTAGGTACAGCAGCCTGCCCTTGAATTTTAACTTGATAAGTCTGGTTCTGTGATGAGTGACTGGTCTGAAAAACTGCTATCAAGATACAGTTTTATTCATTGCTGCTCTCCTTCTCTCTCTGAGCCTTCAGGAGTCATGGGTCACAGATTTCTGGTTGAAATTATGACAGTAATCTGAACAACTCTGATTTCTTCCTGTTGGATTCTGGAGCAGTTCCAGGTGCATTAGGGGAGTTATAACAAGATGACGGAGGATTATTGCCATGTGGGTGGTTTATTGTGCACCTTTTGCATGGTGCATCTATTCCTTTTCTTTCTGACACCTGTTGTCATTCCCTGACACCTGTTGGTGACATAAGGTACTTACTTAAGTACACTTACTATGGTAAGAATCTGTATTTGGTAGGCATAGTTCTTTATTTTTCAAAGAGTAAAAAAAAATTAGTAATTGTTTTATTTTTCTATTCCTTCCTATGGCAATCCTTAAAAACCAAAACAAAACAAAAGAAACACTTTGCAACTTAAGGAGCGGCTTTCGCAACTTGCAACCTTTGTAGAAAAGTTCATATGCCTTTAGACGTTATTTTTGCCTTGAACTTTGTCTGCTTTAGGCTGCTAATGGGCAATCATAAAAAATTCTGAATTAAGCTTCCCCAATGTAAACTAACAATACTGGTTATGGATATTTAGTGGGCCATCCAAACACATTGACTCTGTAAAAATTTTATGTACATCACGTTAGAGCAATCTGGCTGCCTGTGTATGCTAACCATTAAGTTTAAAAAGAGGGCAAAAAATCTTTTTCCTTTTTTTCATGAATGCTGTTCCATGAAATAAAAGCATAAAGAAATAATGCAAATTGTTTTCAGTGAGAAGCATCTCACTCTGGAAGTGATTAGCAGATAGGAAATATGAAGATGTCATACCCATTTCTTTCTCTAGTCTTACTTTCCCTCCTACCTGTTCAAATTGATTCATCTATGCCTGATTTTAACAACAAAACATGCTAGTCAAAGAATGTTGCGTGTTTTTGAAAACTTTTGTCTGTGATATTTGGCAAGTTGCAGTATTTGTCATTTCCCCAAATATTCATACCACAATGACCATCACTGTAATTTATTTTTTTGCCAGTGAATGTAATAGTCTTTTTGTACAACCCTATCCCAAATATAAATTAAAAATAAACTCAAAATAATTATATGGCTTTTTTAAGCTTAATTTTTTAGTTGTGGCTACTCTTTGTGTCCAGGGGGAACGGATAGAGAAGGCTAGGAACAACTTAAGATTCACATTCAATCTTGTCTTCAAATACAGGACTTCATTAATGTTGAATTTGCTTTCTAACCCTTCTTGTCTAAAAATCCTTCTTGTCACCAGAGATTAAATACTGAATTACATCATTAGGACTCAACAAAATGCTGGGATCCTGTACAGCACTACTCTCCATTTCTTTCTTTTTTATCCCTTTTCATTTTCTTTAGTTTTCCTTTCATAAATGGGAACAGTGGTGTTCAAAGTCATTACATTGCTGATGGGCCATTAAGTTACTCACCTTTGTTTAAATAAGTGTATTTCACACAGACATAAAATCCACCAACACTCATTGTCTCTTAAGACTATTTCCTGTTTGCTGAGGTACATTGAACATGACCATTTTCATTAAAAAGGTATCTTTCCAAGGGCTTAGAAAAATAATTGTCTTACAAAAAGTACAGAGGAAAGGTGATGGAATTTAAAGGCTTCTAGGGGGAAAACCAAAGACATCTTGCTGTCACTGGTATTTACAGAGCTTTTCTTGTACTGCAGGGTAGCATACAGGTGAAAGTCCTGATGCTGCAAAGTTTTATTTATGTGATGAGCTTGTGGCAGTACAAGTAATCTCAACTGAACAAAGTAGGACATCTCAGAGTATTGGGAATAAAGGCCCTTTCAGAATTGGTGCCTTGAATGGTTAGGAATGTGTTGAGAGAAAACTCTGAAACTTTTCCCTTATTTTTGCAAGTTTATTTTCCTGTCAAATACTCTGTAGTAACTGAGGATAGTTACCCCATTAAATTAAATACGATTGTAACAATGAAGGAAAGATTAAAATCAGGTTATGAATGATTTTCCACAAAAATAATTTAAGTGGTAAGGATAATTAGAAAGGATTAATTCTGTTATAAAACTCTTGTATCTTGAACTTTCAGTGAAGCAAATTGTACGTATATGCAGATGTTCTGGGGACGGATTTTACCCCACTGTAGTAGATGTGGACCGATACTAAGTACTTTTTGGCTAGTATTACATCAGATAAAAAGCCTGCCACTGGCCTGATTCAGATGTCACTTATGTGGTGAAGAATATATAGAGGATTATCCGGTAATGATCTGCTGGACTGGGCTCAGAGTGCTCCACTGCCAGCTGCTGTGTCTAATCAGCTTTCCAAAAATGTACTCTAAGTCTTCTGGTAACTTCTTTCATAGAGTTTTGTTTCACAGTAAGTGACTTGCATCATCTTTTTAACTAAAAAGAAAACAACCCAATACTTTACTATCATCCTTGCAGGTCACATACTGCCTTCAAGTGTTCTTTCCCTTTTAGATGTTTGAGATTTTCTTTACTTATTCTACAGAGTGATTAGTGGTGTCATTTGGTGACCCCATGTAATTTAGTTGGTACTGTTTCCACCTCTGCTGTGGCATACATATAGGATGCTTGGTGGGCTCTGATCAGTCATTTACTTTCTTGCAATGCAAAGGCCTGTTTAGTTTGACATGTGTGCTGCTGTCAGAGGCAGTGAGGGTCATAGTTGTGGTGACAAATTAGTTTTGACAAGCTTAATGACCCCAATGAAGAAAAGTCTGCAGCCTTGTTAGCAACTGCAGAATAATTGGGTAGCTCAGCCAAACAAGAAACATGTTAAAATCCTGGATCCTCTCTGGCAGGCCAATTACACCATTCAGCAGAAAAGGTGGAAGGTTGCCATTAGCTTCTAAAGTGATACAAAAGCATCAGTGGGCTGTATTTCAATCAATTCAGTTTTGATTGATGGGATATCAGGTGGCCGAAGGAAACAACTGAGCCTTTCAAATTATGTTCATACAATAAATTGAAGTAGAAATCAAAGGGAAATCTTCATATGAGCCTTTTAGACCTCTGTGGACAATATTGTCTAGCAACGTTTCAGATAAATATGTGTGTATATATATGTGTGTGTGTATGTTGAACTAGCTAAATGAAGGACTTATTCAAGTTTTTCCCAGGTTTTCAGACTATAGGACAAAGCAACCAAGTCAAGTAAAAAAGTAACATAAGTAGTGGAGTAACAGCTGGTATGCACTTAGTGGAGAGTGTTTAATGTTTGGTCTAAACATAACTTTTGTAAAGAGAATACATCCACTGCTGGGATATAGCCTTAGCATCAGCATCCCATAATGTATGTAGGTTTTGGAAATACAGCATATGCTGTTAATAAGCATCAAAAGGTCACTGCTAGCAGAGCTAGCAAAGGCAGTTAAATATGGGACCTTTTTATAAGCAAACGCGAATGGAGGGAAAAAAAGTCTGTGTCACCGTGTTCTTACCAGCAGTGTCATAATTACCATCATTCTCCTTCATTGCTGGACTCTGATTCCCACCTTGAGTAATGATGAAAATAAATAAATTAAACCCTCACTTTTTCCTCAAGTGGTCAGTTTTCTAGAGGAAATGAAAATTGCTGGTGCAATACCCCCAAAATTCCCACTGGGCCTTCTTTGAGTTATCTCTGACATCTGAAACTTGACTGATCTTAAAAGATAAACAAATCTGGTTTGAATGCTCTATTAGTACATTGGATGGAAAGGGAAGAATAGAATACAGATATCACATATGTTTTTCACAGTGCTGCTGGTATGATTTGAGTCAGTAAGTGCCTAGTCCATCACGATCTATCCTGAGATTGCCCATTCACTTCAATTTCTTGATTCTTCTTGATCTCTGAATCCATGCCAGTTTTCTCCCCACTCATCATTCTCTCCTTCTCAAACACTCTACATATGTGGTTGTTACCTGAAAATAAGCAGGCCTCTCCATCTAGGAAGCTATTAATTACAAATACCTATCAGATGTATCAGTGTGCTTAATATATTATATTTAAAATATCGATACCAGATTTTCTCGCCCTGCATTTGGACATCTGTCTAGAAATATGATGATCTTTTCAATAGGAGTGTAAACATAGTTATTTTGATACAGAAACTCCAAATAGGTCAAGTGCAAAAAAGCACCATTCTGCTCTGTTTTCAACGGATTTTGTGGTGCACATCAATGTGCACTTTTAGCATTGCTCTTGTTTAGGAGGTGTGCATAATTCAAGCTCAGTTAGTCTTCTGTTTCCATTAGCTGATGTAAGCTTCATCTGCTGTTCATTCTCGATTAGTCTTTGTGTTGTGCACTTATCTGTATTTTTATCACCTGGCTTTTTGTTAATGGTACAAACCATTAAAATAGCAAATAAAGTCTGTATTTGTCAGTTTAAAAAAAAAACTACAATGGCAATGGTTTTGTCCAATAGTTCAAAAACAGTTCTAATATCCATTGTAACTTCTTTAAGACATCCTTTCACAGTGGGAAAGTATTAATTTCAAGGTCTATTGAATGCTGTAATGATTCACAGGGAGTGAGGTTAAAGTTAAGTTGCCAAGGGGAAATACATACTAAGAAGAATGCAATGTCCACCAAAGAGAAGAGACAATACAATTCTTAACTTCACACACTGGTGGTATGTTCTAAGGATAGTGATTTGTTGAGTCATGCTTTTATTTTCCTTTGGTGAAAATCAAAGCTTTTTATCCTTGCCCTCAGAAAATTGCACAGCTCATCCCCTGTTTTTCCCTGTGAACCTGCAGGTATCTGGGGGTTTTGTTCTCTTTGGCTGTCCCCATGAGCAGTAAAAATTAGATACAGTCATTAATCTGCTATTATCCAGAATGTCCTCTAGGTATTCCACAATCAGTTGTGGTGCCAGATATGCTGCTTAAATAAAGTCTTGTAACTCACTGACCACTTCGCTTTAGGAATGGGCATATCGTTAGTAATATGCCATGCTTACCAATCTCATTTTCCTTCCTGTCCCTATTTTATGCATCTCATTCTTCTGCTGGCCCTCTATGCTTTGGATTTATTCCCACAGCTTCTGCTTCTATAAAGTCTGTAAACTCTTCAAGACTTTCCTTGAAAATGACATCTGTTGCATGGTAAGAACAAAATAATTAGATTCATCAAGTCTCGGGATTATTTCATTAATACTCTACATTTATTACTAAATTCCTCTATTTATTATTTCTTGCCTTTGGCTCTGGAATGATCACTTAAGTTTTATCACAGATTAAGCACTGGTTGGATGGTGAGAACCACTTCTGTAGAATGTGTAGAGTGTGTAAAACACTCAGCTAGTTACATACTGAGGGGAAGAAATGCATTCCTCGATGCAGTGGAAGATCTGTGCTGTAAAGCAAAGAAACTGGTCTAATGCTAAATTACATAGACATTTTCTTTCTGAGTCACTGCCATGCTACTTTTCTCAGGAGTCCCAGGGAAAGAAAAGGGTTCAGCACAAATGTAAGCTATGCCTGACATGAAATCAGTACATGCTTTTATTGTTAAGCCATGTAGGGTCTTCATTATTTTAAAGGTTGGTTGTGGGATATAAATATTGTAAGAATGATTTAACTTTTTTAGAAAAATGGAAAATAAAAAATAATCAACACCACAGTGTCTTAGCAAATTTCTCAACTTTTCCTGTATTAAATTTTTCAGAGTGGAGTAGGGAACTGTTTTGCATTAATCCTTCACAGTCCCTTCACCACAGGCCTTTTGTCACAAGGATTTTGTTTACATAAGGCAGCGTCGCAGCAGATGAGACAAAAAGTCTCTTTATGTGTGACTTAAATGAGTGCAGGGATCCATCTACATAGGTTTTGCATTACCTTATCTTCTGGGTTTGGAAACTGGAACCTTTTTGTACAGTCTATGTGTCAGAAGGAATAACGACCCTGTAGTGAGTCAGAAAATATCGTCATTGGCATTGCCCTGAGCCAGAAGATGTTTGCTGCTGAGCTATTTAGAAAGAAGTGCATTGTGCCCCAACCATAGTTCTACATGCAGCATGTGCCAGCAGCTCTGCAGGGTACAGTCCAGTTCGAAGCCTTGCCTGGTGCTTTAGGTGGTGTACTGTGTGCTCAGCCTTGCGCTGAACCCCACGCCCTGTCCCTGGTACCCAGCCACATCTGTTGATTTAGATGGGGCCCTGCCTCCTTCCAAACCAAGGTCTAGCCTAAATATTTGTGCTCTCAGATTTGGCATGGCGCTGTTATCTTGGACATCAGCCTTAACTCACTGGGAACAGCCTGAGCGAAGTGACTGCTGTTTGTCCTGACTGCAGCCACGGCCCAGCCCAGGCTCCTGGTCCTACTCTGACCAGGCTTGCCTGAAATACAACCCTAACCACCTTTACCATGTGATTTCTGCTGACACCAAATATTTTCTGCTATCTGCTTTGAGTCATGTCTGCAAGAGGCAAGATGTTCTGGTGCATGTAAATTGAGTTGCAGGTGATACAGTATGTACTCAGTTTGTTGGAGCTTTGCTGGCATTAAATAGGATGTCAGGAAGCTGTAAACTCTAACTTGAAGTTCACACTGCTTCTTTACTATGTTTTTTTCTGATGTCAAGAGAGAGAAGGAAGGGGAGGAACAGCAGCCTTGTTTTCTTTCCTGTTGTACATGTTTGTACATATTGGTCTTTTGCACTTGGGTACACTACAGCAAAAGGAGAAAAATAATTTCCAAAGGTTTCTCTTGCTGTTGTTTTTACTGTCATGAAATCACAGCAAAAATTTTTCACAATTTGATAAGGCATATACATGCAAGGGGGTGTACTATCCCAGAAGGAAGATGATGCCTATTTCTGCTTTTAGCATTCCTTTTGACTTGTGTCTTTTTCATCAAATTATCTTCATTTTCATTTTAAATTGAAAGCATGATTATATTTCAATAAATGCTATTGCAAAAAAATAGTAAACAGTAACCAACACTTTACCTTTTCCAACCTTTGGGCTCTTCTGTTGGTTTTCTTATCCCTGGGTAACTCACTCCCATCAATCAGATCTGTTGGTCATTTTGAAAATTATTTTCCTTCTGAGGCCACTGAAGAACTACATTGCCAACACATCTTTTCACAATTATGGCTTGCTTGCCTCGCATCCACATGGCCTTCTGTTTAGCCCTTTTGAATATGGAGAGCTTGCTCACCAGGTGGGTTTTTGTAAGCTTTCCTAGCTCTCTTTGTAAGGCTTATAACATGTCGGAGTATTGTCTGAGTTGTCATGAATTTTGAGATTTAGTTGCAGATAGTCAAAAGCGTATCTTCAGCTGAACAAATTAAATGAAGGAAAAAAGCTTCTTTCTGCTATTATTCTTATTACCTTTCCCCAGCAGGGCAGAAGATTAAAGAATGCATACTCGAGATTTAAAAAGAATTTCTAGTTTCTGTTCTTTCTTCATAAAATACAGGGCTTAATACTTTCTATAAAGGGTGTGGTTTTTCTTTTTTTTTTTCTTTTTTTTTTTTAACTAAACAAACAGGATCTAATTGAAAAAAAAAAAGCTGAGAGTGCTCCGCAGTCAAGAATAGAAAACAGTTACTGAGCTGGGAACTGCATTTTAAATGTTGATGGAGATTTTCATGTATTTTACTTGTGGGGTAAGAAAGAAACCTCCTCTGGCTGTTTGCTATTCTGATGGTCTCCCACTGATTACAATGCAAGCACTTTTGCCTTGTTTTCCACAATTGTTTTTTTCTGCAATCTCTCTCTATTAAATTGTGAGGTGAGTGTTCTGTGCTGTGCCATGAAAAGAGAGCTGTGTAAGTAGCTCTGCTCAGAACAGGGGAAAGTGAGGGTTTAAAATGGAATTGTATTATTGATTTCCCCTTTAACAGAGGACAAAGGGGGAAGAAAATGTCAGGCTACATTACTAAACAGCTCAAAATGCATTTCTCTCTAATCTTTGGGATACATAGTTTACCTATTGCAAATAAGAGTGCAGAGGCAAGTTTCTGGTATGATTTTTAGACTAATACAGCAGAATCCCACTGTTAATGCCCTAAAATGTGCTGTAGAACTGTTCAGCCAGCAACATTATGAGCTGAGGTATTATAATTATCTTGGCTTGGTAGCTAAGGCTTAATAAACTAATTCTACATTCCTTGCATATCCAGAATTCTCACTTCAGTGAAAGTGGTGTATATTCAAGTAATGCAAAATTGGGACCTGGTTATTATGACAGAACTGTGTATATGGGCTGGCGGTAATACAGCCATGCTAAGATTATTTAAGAATTCACATTTGCCTCATTTTAACTTGCTAACATTTTTGCTGAATGGTAGCTTATAGGGAGTTTTCCACGTTTTTTCAGTAGCCACAGTTACTAATCTGAATACTTCTCAATAAAGCACCAATTAATCTGATTTAGAAGTAGTGTGTTTTTAATTTAGTAGTTTTTAAAAGTTCTCCAAAACTCATAAAATGAACATTAAAATATGATCTTTTTATACTTTTTAGTTACGTTTTAGGGTATGTGGATTGGATTTTAAATACCACAGATTGTATTTTGGACTCTTCAGACCATTCAAGGGAATGTGATAAAACTGTAACCCCAAATTAATTACTTGAAGTGTTAGAAAATGCTGAATACTTACTGATGTCTGTGGCCCTGACTGTAACTTCTGTATGCTTTACATGCATCCAAATAGTTAGAAGTATCACAAACTAATGTACCCTTGTTTGCCTTTTATGTACAATTATCAAGATTAAAATTTATCATGAATATCACTGAGATGGCATTATCATTGTAGAGAGTAAGTATTTATGAAACAGAGGTAGAAAAAAAAATCAATATTTGTCATGTCTGTTTCCCAGATGGTTGAAAATTTGAAGTTAGTTATGTTGTTAGGGACTAAATAAGTAATTCTTATAGCCATGTATCCAAGTATAGTGGATGACCATAGCTATAAAGATGCACGCATTTCATTGGAAAAAACAAACAAACAAACAAACCACAACAAAAAAACAAACCCAAAACCCCTCAGAAAAACCAAAACAAAACCTACTAAAAAGCAGTGCAAGAAAGAAAACTTGGAAATAATTTATTTAAAGTGAATTTATCTTGGGATGACAATACCTATAATTTTGCAGTCACCGCTGCAAATTTTTTCTAAACATGGCAGAGGTTCTGGCAGAGTGGAACAAAACCAGTCCTGAGTGGACCCTGAATACACCATGGATTGAATAGCTGGAACTTAATAATTCCACAATAGACATTCAAGAAACATTACCTCCCTGACAGAAACATGTCAAATAAATTCTGTCATATGAAACTTGCAAAAAATTCTGTCCCCTGATGAGGTTGTTGTTTCATAATGGAGAATATAAGACTTTTTGGTCCTCGAAATCAAACAGTATGCTTCTGTGTATCCCTCTGAAAAAGCATACTTCAAAAAAGGTAATCCTCAAACCATTACACACTTGAACAGTTATTTTCATGATGAAACACTCTGCTTATATGTGTAAATTAAAATAGTATTTGTTCTAGAGGTTACATATGATTGATCCAATTTGGCAGAAAAAAAAATAATGCAACAGGTATGTAAATATTGTATTAAAATTGAGAGATTTGCCTTTTTAGTATTTGGTGCATTTTTCAAGTGAAACTCAAAATTCTAAATTCCAGTCAAGGTTTGGCCAAGCATATTTCTTTTTCCTAATGATGCCCCTTGCTGTATGCATTGTGCTTGAAGTGTATCAGGCACTTTAAGCTGAACAGGCTCTACATAAGCAACCCATGAAATTATGCCTTATCTTTTTGATTTATTAAAACCTCTTTAACCAGGCTCTTTAAGTAACTGTGGTGTCAGTTTGTTAAAATTGGAGCCTGTCAAACTTTTTTTTCCCCAGAATAACTTAAGTACGTAATTTCTTTGGACACAAAGTTAGCATTTGTGGGTATGTTCTACTGTATCCTGGCATTTTTTCTCTAGGCAAGGGCTGCACTCAGGAACTATCAAATGGATCTCTCACTACCCATTTTGCTCTTGACAGTGATCTGTATGGGTTTTTTTAATTAAAAAAGACCCAAAACCACCAAACTGTAAGAAAAGTGAGTTTTTACTCTGTAAATAATAAATGGAGTTTACCCAGAGAGCCTATGCCAGGTAGCAGCTGCCCTTGTGTACATTTGCTGGAGGTAAAAAATCCCTCATAGCCAGGTCTCTAAAACACTCTGCTAAAAGTTTTACATTATGAGCTCTGAGTGATGTACCATAAGTGAGAGTTTACTAATACTCTAGATGATCACCTTAGTGCTTTCCTGTCTGTAATATCCTTGTATCTGTGAAAAATGGCAATCAAGTGTTAATATTTTCAAATGTAAGAAAAAAATTCTTTTACAGTGTTTGTAGAACATCATGCAAGTTTATTTGAATTTTTCAGTCCCAGTTTGCATGTTTATAGATAGGATAAGATAGGACAGGACAGGATGGAATCAAATTTTACTACTTTGTGAAATGTACAAAGAGCAAGATGCCCTAAAAAAACAGAATCTTCCCAGTGCTAATGTGATTTACACTATGCTACCTTGAAAGCCTATGGTCTCAATTTATAGTGTACCTCTGGCATGAAATCCTGTAGAGAACTGCAATACAGAAATGCATGTCTGAATTTGTATTGGAGAGGAAGATGGCATCCCTGCATATATTTTTTAAAATATCTGCAAGGAAATAACTGGTTCTTCGCTTGACAAAAGGTCTTGCACATCTACAAGAAGGAAGAAGTATTCAAATCTATATGACCTCTCTGGGGCTTAACATTAACAATAGCTGCCTTAACAGTGAACGACTTTTAAGAGAGAAAGCTGCATGAATACAGATGATGACCTCAGTTACAAGAGGGTCAAAGACAACCTTTTAGAAAAGCCAAGGAGGAAGAGAAAGAAAGGAGTAAAACCAGGGAAACAAACAAACAAACAAACAAACAAACAAACCCCAGCATCATGGTCTTCCTAAAGGAAGCAATGAAAGAATTCCCAAAATGTTCATTTTTCCTCTAATGGTTTCTGTACCATATGGTTTTTGAATCACTAGCAGCTGATGTTTTCAGTAATAGTTCCTTTTGAAACAACTTGTCATAATATTTACCTTCTCTACAGCAACAGAAATAGCTTCTGAGGCTGAAATGGCCGTGCTTACTAAGACTGATGAAAACAAGAGACATTTCCATGGTGAATGAATCTCTTGACACCATTATTTCAGGGGATAAATAACATTCAATGCACTGTGCTTTATTTCAAGTAAGGTGTTTGTATCCTCAGGCATGGTGTTACTTAGAAAATAAGACGTTACCTAGAATGTGAGAAATATGAAGATCCATGGGGATCTTAGATGAAAAGGAGAAAAGAGCATGCTACATTTATCAAAAATAAAAAGAGCTGTCTGTAAAAAGAGTTCTCAAAACAAGAGTGTTTTGGGTGGAGACACTTGCTTAACCACTTTCCTCTTCTACTTTTACTGTGATTTGGTGGTATTCTTAATCCACTGTCCTGTCAAAACTGACACCAGAGTGTTCTCTGTGAATTTGGATCTCCTTGGAAAGAAGATTAACATTGAATTTTATTTATACTCTCAAGTAATCTGTCTGCATACATAATTACTCAGCCAAGTGTGTACAGTGTGACCAGTAAAGTGAGATTTTGCTCAAAGAGAATGCAAAAACCTAGCCTCTCATGTGCATCTGTCTGAAAAAGTAACATGATTCAGTTTCCCCTGTGAACTAATGGTAGGTTTTTGCTCTGCATTAATATACCCTCTTTTTCCATTTATTTCATTGCCTTAGTAGCAGCATGTAGCTTTTCTTACTTAAAAAAATACCCAAAGAAATGGATGTGTTGGAAAACTGAAGTCAGATTAGGGTATAGTTTATTAATCTTGTTCTATCCCCACAGATACATACAAAAAAGCATTATGTGCTGCTTAGTCAAAAGCTCTTAGAATATGAGTCCTACAGCTGTTAGCACTAACTAGTCCCACGAGTCTTAATCTGACTAATAATATGAAGTTTCTTTTACATGTATAATAAGCCTTTTAACTTAAAGTAGGAAGTACAAAGAAGATAAATAAAAATTTACTTTAGATTTTGTCATGGTCTGTAACTATCTTTTGTTTGCATTTGTACTTACGCTTGCTGGATCATAAAACTTTAAGGAATCTGTCAGAAAAACATGAAGTGAGGATATTGAAGTGTAGGGAACCTTCTTTTTTAAGAGGAGAAACAACCCAACTAGTTACTTGTTGACTTCAGCAAGCTTTGGACCAATTTTTGGACCAATTATTTTGCCACTGAAAGACAATGCAAGCATCTGCTATAATCTATGCAACACATATAAATATAGCCTGTCATTGTTTACTGGAACAACGAATTCCAAGACTTAGTATCATTTCATAAGATTAACTATAAAAGCAAAAATAAATGCTGGCCTTTGCATAATTTTGAGGAAAATATATAGCCTTGTGTATAAGCTTAGTGCATTCACGAAAGCATTTAGCCACCACATTAGAAAATGTGTTCTGTTCAGATCGATGCTATAATGAAGTGCTGCTCTGAGTGCAACGTTTTCTCCCATTTAAACACTTTAAGGGTTAAAAGCGCAGCACTTATTTTACAGTAACTGAACCTGGGCTTTTAAATCTCAGCTGTGGACTGCAGCCTCCTTGTTGGTGAGCACCTGATGTCAGCAGTTTGAATGATGTCTGACACTAATTATGTGTCATTCACAAGACTGCCAGGCAGGAAAGCCTGAGGGAATAAAAATCTACTTGAAAGGTTTTCCTATGAGGTCTTACTCTCAATTTTTTGAAAGCACTTACATCTCTTGCAGAGCAGCACCTTGCTAATACTGTTGAGGAAGGAAAATACTTTAAAACCTATTAATTAATGCTTGAAATATATTGCACTTGTTTGAAAGTCATATAGGGAACAGCTGTTACATCTATTTGTGTGTTAAATACAAAGCTGGGGAAAGACACTTTCTCCTTGTCATACCACCTGCCTTGGTGCTGACACGGGAGAACATACCTAGTCAGCATGTCAAAGCATTCAGAATTTATTGACAGGTAGACATAAAACATTGTTAAATACTTAATTTGCCCTTAATCTGCTAGTAAATCTTAGAAAATGCTACATGACTTCTGAACAATTCAAAAATTTGTTTGGGGGCCTTATGTGTATGTTACCCCATGTTTATTCTTCCCTATACATTTTTAAGGATACCGTTGCCTCCATTTGCATATATGCATTCATGTATGAGAGCATTCCCTAAAATCTAGAAGTGGCTGATATTTTTATTGAGATAACTTCTTTCAAGCTCTAGGATTTAAAACTTTTATTTGTTATGCTTATGGTCACTTTATGAATATTACGAAAGTAA
Organism: Lophotriccus pileatus; assembly: GCA_035583135.1. Taxonomy (NCBI): domain Eukaryota; kingdom Metazoa; phylum Chordata; class Aves; order Passeriformes; family Tyrannidae; genus Lophotriccus; species Lophotriccus pileatus. Next base: position 44,601,580 of record JAWWES010000094.1, read on the forward strand.
GCAAGTCAAGCAGCTTGTCAAGACAATCTCAAGCAGTTATTTGCTGTTTTAAATACGATTGGATCAATGTCCAGACAGTATCTGGGGTAAGGGTCCATCTCTTCTTCCAAGTAACAAGTGATAGGACAAAAGAAAACAGCTTCAAGTTGTGCCAGGGAAAGATTAGATTGGATGTTGTGAAAAATTTCACCACTACCAAGCTCGGAACAGGCTGCTCAGGGAAGTGTCAGAGTCACCATCCTTGGACCTGTAAGAGGACTTGTAGATGTGGCGCTTGGTGACTTGGTTTAATGGTGGACTTGGCATTCCTGCATTGATGGTTGGACTTGATGATCTGAAGGGTCTTTTCCAACCTAAACAATTCCGTAGTTCAATTATTTTAAGTCTTTTGTATTAAATTTCATTAGAAAGAAACATACAAGAGCAGGAGGGCTTCACTTGTTCTCAAAATAGTGGTCGTAGTAGAGCTATAAATACTGAGAATATCCCACTGATACAGACTATCTGATTGACTTTGCTGGACTGTTGCATTATAAAAAGGTGCACTGTAAGTCAACCAAATGCAAACCAATGCAAGCAGGAATGAAAACATATAGCATGTAATTGCAATATAAAACATTCTGCATGGAAAAAAGTGAGTCTGAGTGGGAATTTAATATTAGCAAGTGTAATGAAAACCCTCTGTAAAAAGCTATGACTTAAACAAGGCTAACATGATCCTGGAATTAGTGAAAAAGAGAGTTTGATTCATGTTAGCTGAATGCCTAACGTTGATAAGACTCCTACTGAAATATTGATCAGGTATGTTGTATTTCAGGTGAGTGTGGAAGTAGTCAGAAGGGGACCAAACTATGATGAGTGAAGAGTTTTTGGAGTATGCATCTATGTGGTCATGTGGAATCAGTCATAGATTAATGTGGGTTGGCCATGGGTTTGATGGCAAAGAAAGAAGCAGGTCTGATTTTAAGTATATATCTGTGAGACTGCTAGGTTTCCTACCTGTGTGGATGTAATGTGGAAAGCCCCCAGTCCCACACTGTTATGATGCCATGTGTCCTTGGACCAGCAGTGGCATCCATTGTACATAATGAAGTAGAGACATGGGAGGTAGAGATGTTTTGATATTTTTTTATGGAAAGCATTTTTGCTAGGGTGAATTTTCTTATCTCGTTGACCTTTTAAAATCAGTGAGAAATTTCTCCCTTGTAATATGTATCTCAGTTTCTGCTGCACCTTTTTCTTCTGTTTTTTGCATCATCAAAGGTTCACCATGGCTAAACAGGTTAATAAGCCAAACAAACTGGTATTTTGCAACTGTATGAGAACATGTTTGAAGCACCTGGTTACTATGTCTTCTGTGTGTACAGAGAGTTAGGTTGATTTCCTCAGGCCAGACTGGGAGAGATTCGGAGAGTTCTTCACCTTTCAGTCATGCGTATGTCACAGGTGACTTTATGAGATCATTTGGATTTAGCTCATGCATTCATTTCCCCATATCACAGTCTTTGGAGCGGCTCTCATTATCTTCTGCTTCTTGCCTGAGGCACGTATTCATTGGTATCAAAGAGCCCAAATGTATTTTGTCACTGACATTATTTTTTCACTGTATATAGGTTTGTTATTGAGATTTTTTTGTGGTCACTTGATAGCTCATGTTATAGAGAAGGCCAGCTGGTGCAACTTAATGGTTAGGCAGGCTAATGTTTAGCAAAGTCAAATTTAAAAAGGAAAAACGCTCCCCTCTCCCAGTAAGCTTAGAGAGAGACCAAATGAGGAACATATAATGAAATGTATTTATTATAATATCCAATAAATATTTCCTCACACGTGACAGTGGAGAAGGGAAATGCTTATCCTTTACACTTAAAAAAATAAAAGGTGATCCTTTCCCACATGCAGTGATTCTTAAAAATATTTGAGGATCACTCTGGTATCTGATTCAGATATAGATATTAAAAGCCTAAACTTGAGGACAGTAATTATATGTTGTATATTGGATTAAACAGTAAGGTAAAATCAAATAGGGTTCAGTTGTTAATATTTCTAAGAGTAATTATATTTCTTTTGATTTTGAAACCAATTTCGAAGTAGGTCTGAGAAGGCATTGGTTATGGTGAGAAAGCAAACAATTTTGATATATATAAATTATTTGGGAGAAAGTTAAATTAACAGAAGATAACAGAAAACACCTAGAATCAGAAGTTACCTTTTACATTACTTATCACGTTATTATATCAGAAAAATGACAAAAGAAAAGACACTGTTGAGGTGCTGAAGCAAAACTAATGCAGATAGTAATATGTGAAGATTGGACTTGAAGGGTTGGACTTGATGATCTCAGAGGTCCTTTCCAACCTGTCTGATTCTATGATTCAATGACTTAGAGATTTTTAACATCATATACTGTTAAGGTATAGTTGGATTAAGAAGAAGGTGAGCTACCTGTCATTCACTTTTAGAATCAAGACTAGATACTTTCCAGTGAACAGATCAGAGCTCAGGCAGATGTTATCTGCCAGAACAAGGTCTTCAGTCCTCGTTACACTGGTGATCAACCTTTTACAGTAAAAACAAACTAGTTTCTTAATCACTTGGCCACTGAATATCTGCTACTAATATTGAAGTATGCACACAAGCTGTTCTTAGAGTGTAGGGGTCTAAATGTATTTCATAGTGAAGGCTGTCTAATTCCAGGCAGGGCTCAGAAGTGCATGGTGCATCCAGCAGGTCTTTGTGTGTTGCACAGGTTATTGTATATAAACCTATGTAATTATATTGTCACTTTATAGGATGGATTGCCTGGTATGATGAACACCATCTCTGCGTATACCAAGATGAACAGTATATTCATGAGAAAATGAGTGTTTTAAAGTCATAGAACTGCTTTTGCTTTCTATTGACGTGCTTTACGTATCACTGTAAATATATTATTTCTTGCTTTTGACAATTATCCTTATAAAATGAGATCCCAAGTTTAGGAAGTACAGAGAGGAAATTTTCCATATGAGCTACTTAATGGTTTCAATTTGCATGCAGCAGTAAAAATAATAGCTCAGTGACTTGATTTCTGTATTGCAGTTTAGGAGAACATTACATAGTTAATTCCAGATAATACTTGCAAAAAATCTGGTTTAATCTGGGTTATATTTAGGAGTGTTAAACAGATTCAGAATGCCAAATGTATGCCATTAACTTAAGTGATTAGCTGTAATAAAGGTGTTACATCCTCCTCTTCAACAACAGTTAGTAACTTAGAAAACTATGATGAATTTAATTTCAAAATACAACTACCGACTACCTGACTTTTTCCCCCTTAAGTAGTTGTGTCTTGTCTGGAATACTTTCACTGAAATCTGTTTATCAGGATAGAATGTATATTTTGTATTACTGAAAAGAGTATCTTTTAATTCCTTTTATCTTAAGCATTGGAGACTCCCAAGGCTTCAAGAAATTTAGTTTATAAACATTTGTTAACTGTTGAGTAAAGATGGTCTTTCTAATAACACAGCCTTTGCAGAGTCTGCGTGTGTTTAGCTACAATGACTTTCTCAACAGCACACAACTGTATCTAGCCTTGTGAATATGCTACACATTAGTTTAGAGCTGTGGAGAGAAAAGTTCAAACTGTCTTTTTCTCCTTCCAAGTTATGCTCAGCAAGGCAGGAGTGTTCAGAAATAACAATTTTTAAATTTGTAAGATAACATTCCCCAATTCTGCATAGTTAAATGTTTTTGCCCATTTAAAATCAATGCTAATTTTACAGTCTTATAAACAATCATTTACACCTGTTTAAGTTTGTTTGCTTGCTTGAAGATTCATAGTTTAATAACCTGTGAAATAAACAAAACAGAGACATGCTTTCACAACATTTTCATTGCTCTGAAATTGAAATTCATGGCTGCTTCAGGTCCTACAATTTATCTCATACTTATGTACAGCATAGTTACAGTCATTAGAATGGAAGGTTGTTCTTTTATGAAGTTATTACACAATACTAACTTGTCTCCATAAAATGGGCGAATCAGTAGATTTCTTTCTAATTTTAACATAAGTGCTCTTGAATTATTTTGCTTTTTGAAGGTTTAAAACTGAAAGTGTACATATAGATTAGAAATTAGGAAGGACTTTACTGTGAGAGTGGTGAGGCATTGGAGCAGGTTGCCTAGAGGAGCTGTGGCTGGCCCATAGCTGTGTCTGGAACCATTCAAGGAGATACTAGATGGGCTGTGAAGAACCTAGTCTAGTGAAGGTGTCCCTACCCATGGCAGGGGAGTTGAAAATAGATTATATTTAAGGTCCCTTCTGACCCAAACCATTCTATGATTCCACAATTTTATGATTCATTTATTATATCAGCTTTTAGCGCTCATGTTTTTATCCTTTCTCCATCCATTCTTTACTTTTTCCTAGAAAAATGTGGTATTTTTATCCAGGCAATTGAAGGAGATATGTCTTTTTTATTTTATTTATCCTGGAGTATTTTCTAATAATATATCACTGAAAATAAAAATATTTTTACACTTGCAACAGTGTTATGTATGCACACTAAAGCTTCATAAACATAAGAGCAACACTGTTTGTACAAGCATAAATTGTATTCAGTGATCAAAATGGATAAGCTGAAAAGCATTGTAGGTTTGCTTTGGATAAAGGGGTGGAATATAAATAAAAAGCTTCATGGGTTGAGACATTTTCTGAAATGGATGTGTGGGAAAGATAATTTCCATTCATGGTACAGCAGGGGTGCTTCGTCTTATTTCTCAAGCTTTAATTACTTAAGCTCAATTTTAATATTGCTATTTTATAGGTAATGTGATTTATACTTTATTGTTTGAACTTGTAACTCCGTCTTGCATTAGTCAAAACACAGATGGGTTTAAATTAAGGAATAAAAACTTTATATCCTTTTTTCCTTTTTTTAAAAGCATGTTAGAGATCTGTAAGAAAGCTGTGCTAATTATGATCAGAATTATATCAGTGTTTTCCTACCTCTGCTTTTGTAAACATATGCACTGAATAATATATTATAAATTTATAGTATAAATTTATAGTATATATATAAAAATATATATATTATAAATTTATAGGATAAATTAGTATGTAGTGAAATGATGGAAATTTTTGTCTTAGCTGTAGAAATGTTTGACATCTCTGTTACTCCATTATTATTTTTGCAAGTATACAAGAACCTCAATCTAGCATGCCATGCAGTAGATAGACGCTTTAGGTGTTTCACAGTAGAATATGTGGCAGCTGAAACTAGTAAGATTAACTGATCCTGGCTCACAGAATTTTAGAAAGCCTATACTTCTGATAATCGTAAATATTTAATTGAAATCAAGTGTATATATCAAGTTTAATTGAAATCAAGGTGTCAAATAGAACAGGTGTTTTTTAGTTTCCCTTGGGATAAAATATATTATGGTAACATGATAGATGAAGAACCGGTTTTTTGTTCATATAAACTTCGATTTCTCCACAGATGCAGTACTTGATTAGGTATAGAAGTACTATGCCACATGATTATTGGTTACCCATAGGGTTTACATCCTATTTTGGCAGGCTTATATTATTTTTAGTACCTCATACATTTACTCATGGTAGAAAGGTAAAGACATATGTCAGAATTCGTTTTACTTTTTACATCATCATTAGCAAGGCAGAGCAGACTGACATTTCTCTGAATCTGACTCTGAGATTAGCTTAGTTGGTCAGAGTATGGTGCTAATAACACCAAGGTGTTATTAGGTGGTGAGTTTGATCCCCGTACAGACCATTCACTCAAGAGCTGGACTTGATCATCCTTGTTGGGCTCTTCCAACTCAGAATAATCTGTTAAATCTGTGTATAGTGTGCCTTTGCTGTTGCACAGGTGGGGTTGATACTGAGAGGTGCCCCTGTTTGGCTTAGTTACTGATATCAAAAGAAGCCCAGAGCTGAGATAAGAGTAGTTAGTGGAGGACTTGGGAATCTCACAATGGCTCTTTTGCTTTCTGTGAGCTACAGGGAGGAGAATCAGTTGTGTTTCCCAGATAGGATCTGTGCTCTCAGCTGACTGGTCTCTCTGGGTTTCAGTGTAAATCTGTAAAATGTAGGACACACTTCCCTAATTCAGCCACTTGCAGGGAGGATACATACATTCTTACAATCTAAGTGGTTTGAACCCTGCAACAACACCCACTCTGAGAAGCTAGACTTTCCTCAGCTCTGGAGAGGTAGCCAGCTGTAGCAGGCTGGAGGTCTCTTCATGTGCTTTCACACTCCTGTTTGGTGTTTGCTCTGTGTGCCTGACTTTCAAATACTTTCTTTATCTTTTCTAGTTTGAGGGTTGCAAGAAAGCCTTTTCCAGACTAGAAAATCTCAAGATTCACTTCAGGAGCCATACAGGTGAAAAGCCGTACCTTTGCCAGCACCCTGGCTGCCAGAAAGCATTCAGCAACTCCAGTGACCGCGCCAAGCACCAGAGGACACACTTGGAGACTGTAAGGACACAGCATTCCCCTTGCAGTCCCCTGTACATTATACCATGTGCTCCTTTCCTCCAGCTTGGTGACAACAGGTGGTAGCCTTAGAAACAGGAGGATGGAGTGTCAAATGAGGCTGTTGAAGCTGTTTCAGAAGTGACCCAGTCTCATAAGCATGGAAGAAGATGGGTAAAGCTAGTTGATAAAAAGGCTACAGGTCCGGGGTCTTTGCTGCAGGTATGGGCAGTGACTTTCTCCCACTTAGAGAGCTTTAGGGAAATTGAAACAATCTGCGATAATAACTGAGCTTCTTTGACAAAAAGCTAAGGCTGGTGCATGTACCAGAAAGTAGAGAGGAAGAATAATTTTGCAAGACTAAAAATTTTTATGCCAACAAATTGTTGCTTGTGAATTTGACTCACAGCTGAGATTTGTTTAAAAAATTTTGTTTCATAACAAAAGATCATGTTTTGTCAGAGACAAGCTGTTTCCCAAAGGGCAGGAGTCCAGAAATAAAGTTACAACAATGCCATTTGAATGCCCTTAAATGCCTTTTAAAAAATAAATTATCCATTTTGAATAGTCGATACTATTGCTGGCAAGCTAATCATTTGTACAAGGTGTTTTTGGAAACGCTCTGTGGAACATAACTGAATAAATTGCAAAATAGCTCATTTCAGGAAACAGTTGGACCTGATTTTCTAAGGTGACATATTAGAACATGTGAGCTGAAAGAGTAGGCCTTGTACTTCCCATTAGAGTGTGTATTTTTGTGTATGTAATATTTTTGAAACTACAGTATTCAGTGTTTGGTTTGGTTTTTGCTTGCTTTCTTTGTAATTTGGTAAACTAACACTTTTTCTTCTTCTCTTTTTCTGAAGCAGATCCTTCTGTAATCCTAAAAAGTCTTTCTGGGCCTTTACTTCAGTTTCTTTTCCTGATTCACTAAAGACTGTAATTTCTGATTAAGTCAAAGATTGCTCTGAGGGAAGAATTGTGAGTATATCTAGCAATATTCATTGTACTGATCACAAAAAAAAAAAAAAGGTAACAATGAAAGGTGCCATAATGAAAGCTTTCCTTTGGTTTGTCTTCTTTAAAAGCCTTAATTTCATGCTTTCCCTTTCTAACAAATTACTAAGCATCCTGCTTGTACTGATGTACATTTGTGTTCTGTAGTAATGCAGTTTGCAGCATCCCAAGACTCAAAAGGGATTCTCTTGTGTTAAAATAATCTGTGATTTAACAGCGGCTTTATCCTTTTTCTTTTTGACTTAGAAACCTTATGCGTGTCAGATTCCAGGATGTACTAAGCGATACACAGATCCAAGTTCCCTGAGAAAGCATGTGAAAGCCCATTCTTCTAAAGATCAACAAGTCAGGAAAAAGGTAAATTTTCTACTGTCTTGACCGGTGTAAGTCTTGTGTGGAGAAGTCACTGTTATAAAATTAGATGTTTCAGTGCATCTTCAAGGACTTGTGCTGATTTCAGACTGTTTGTTAGAAAATGTTAATAGGAAATAGTAGATTCAGTTTGTATATGGCTAATTTCCTCTTTGACTTAATGAGTCTGCCTCCTCTAATGCTTTATGTTTTCTGATGTGATGGTTAATCATAGCCATGCGTAACGAGGCAAATAAAAGTAATTTTTGCCAATAGAAATTTTTGGTTTTAAATTCTGCCACTTGGTAAATACACAGTATTAAAAAATACTGGCCAGTCGCAGATGGAAGGATGAATTTCAAGGCAGTATGTGAGATTAAGCTCTAAATTATATTTCCATGTGCCAGACACTTCCAATACCAAGACATTTCACAATATCAGTTCCCTGTGGATATCAAGTCCATGAATCAACAACTGTTTGTATGTATAAGTACATCTCTGAAAAGCTAAGTTGTGACGTAAGGGAATGATTTTCTTTTTTTTGAGTACTTTTCATTATAGCTTCTGTTAATCACTGGCACTATTTCATTGGATTGTTTTGATCATTAAAGATAAAAGTATAAGCTTTCAATTTAAAGGAACCTGGTCCTGATAAAAGGAGAATGTGCATGAAATGGTGTAGGGATAGATAAACCTTTGAAATGTCAACACTGTGTTGAACAAGTTACAGTTTAGAAGTTTTGGAATTAAATGCACAGCCATTCATAGCAGGTAGCCAGAAAAGTGCTTCATGCAGCACTGGAAGCACTGAGTGGCAGTATTTAAAGCTGCAGTATACAAATTAGAAGAGTAAGTTTTGATTCAATGGTTTGTGGAAGCAGCATGTCAGTCTCTGAGGAGCTGACCTGTTGTATTCATGAGAAACATCCTTTAAACTTATGAATGCCCACACCTGTATCAGAGATGAAGTAAATAAGCATTCATTTTCACCTTAGTAAGTATTTCTTCGGCTCCCGTGTTCCTGTGCATGCTGCCCCAAGGCAAGTCTGCCAAAGAAGATTTGTGAGCCTTGTTCTGCTTGTCCCAGAGGGCAACTTGGCCACCCAGATACCATCTTTTACAAGCTTGTAAATTAAATGCTAATCATTCTGAGAAATTTGTGTGATGCCTCAACTAAACCTGGCATAATGGATTTGAATGCAGGTATTAAACTCCACTGTATCATTACTGTCATTGAAGGCAAAATAATGTGTTAAAACTTCTCTCATTTTGCTATATTTTACTCCTGTGTCAGATTTTCCTTCCTGCATTTCATACACTAGTTGATTTTGCTCATTTTTCATTCCCTCTTTGTGCCAGACAGTTTAAATTTGACCCTTTTTCCTCCTCACTTGACTCTTTGTAGGCACATTCTAGACCTGTCCCCCATTTTTTCATCTGTCTTTGATAAGGATTTGTTTATGCTCATTGGTCACCTGAGGTAATATGGAAGGAGGAAAGAGAAAAATTCTCACAAAGAGAAAAGAAAAATTATGGCATCTGTCAAGCCAGATACTTAAAGCACTGATAAAGTTTGCATAATGTTTACAAGGTACAACCTAACAAGTTACTGGACCTTTGAGAAGTTATAATTACTAACTAACATTATGCTTTGGTATTTGAAATATTTCATGGCAGTAATAATAATAAAAAATAAGAACAACAAACCTCTTAATGCAGAATTAAGGTTATGTATGGATTTAATTAAATGTGAAAATTGGTTTAATGTCAAAAAGGTATTTACAAAAAATGTGAATTCATAAAAAATAACCATAAAAATTCCAAGGTGTTAAAGGCACTGTAGACTAATACTTCCAGCCTTAGGGATCTATTCTGGTGAAAAAAACGAAACCCTTTGCTGTCACAACCTATTAGCCATGGGTTCCTTTAATATATTGTGCTTGACTGCTTTTAATCCTCCTTTTAACCTCTCCCTGCATACCAAGTGACATTATTGTGGCGTCTTAAGTTGCTGGCTCTCCAAGACTGTACCTGCTAATGTGTCTTTGATGTTGCATAGACTTAAAGAGCAGGATGAAGTATATTCATAACAGTGGAATCAGCTACTTGCTGTGCTGATGTTTTAATTAAATCTTCGCCCCAGATTTTTTAGGTCTGTCCTTTGACCCTTTCCTTGGTTCTCTAAAATGGAACCAGATTATGCAATGGAATATGGGTAAATTTCCATCTCTGAATTATTTTAAGCAACATTTGTTGATGTGTCTGTGACTTAACAAATAAGGCAAAATGCCTTTTCTGCAAATCCTGTAATGCAGCCACTGTTCCCCTTCTCCCCCCAACTCCTAGCCTCCAACCATCCATTAAATACATTTAACTAGGAATCTCTCCAGGTAATGGCATGAAATTCTATAGAACAAGAAGATCACAGCACAATTAATGAATGCATTTTAGTGTATAGTACAATAAACTTTAATCTATTCTTCAGAGGAAAATAGAGCCCTGAGAGAGTAAAGACAGCCATGCCTGTTTTAATCATCTTTGTCCAATTTGCAAAATTATTCGTAAAGAGGAGGGCACACATATACACAAATATTACGCAAATGCCTGGGAACAGATGCTGAAAATGTTTTTATATACATTTTAGGTATAATCTCTATGCATCATAATAGTCAGTCTGTACTTTTAAAATATTGTTGTGGGGTAAAAAGCAGTGCTTATTATCTTACTTTAAAAAGGGAAAATTGCTGTCTGTGCCAGGATTTCATCTTCCTATAAGGAGGATGGATGGAGCTCCTTCTAAGCAGGGAAGTCAGTGATAGAAAACTGCATAGTACCCCAAATGAGAGTTTAAAGTGATGCTAAGAAGAATGCTAATGTACAACCTGTCCCTGGACTACCATTACTTTTGAAACCTGTTCTCTTCTTAAGCTTGTGCTCATTTCAACTTTGAAAGGGCAACAAAGTTAAAAGAGATTTTTGTAAGTTGACTAAGGAAGTAAGCTTATTTTCAGTTGGTCACACGTTTTGTTTTCACTAAACAGCAAATGTCTTTCATCTGTGAACTGATGATACTGCGTTCAAAAATAAAAATCCGTAGCTCTTCTAGTTTGTAAGCCTTTGATTGAAGTTAGTGAAAATAAAATTATAGAATATATCAACAAAATCCGGAGCCTGCACTGTTAGATATCACAGAATCACAGAATGGGTCAGGTTGGAAGGGACCATAGTGGGTCATCTGGTCCAACCTCCCTGCTTAAGCAAGGTCATCCTAGAGCACATTGCACAAGATTCTGTCCAGATGGTTCTGGAATATTCTTAGTGAGGGAGACTCTACAACCTCTCTGGGCAATCTATAACCCACACAGTAAAGAAGCTCTTCCTCACATTCAGGTGGAACTTCCTGTGCACCACTTTCTGCTCATTGCCTTTTGTCCTATTGCCTGGCACTACCAATAAGAGCTTGACTCCATCCTCTTCACACTCTCCCTTGAGATATTTACAGGCACTGATGATGTCCCCTCTCGATTGTCTGTTCTCAAGGCTGAGCAGACCCAGCTACCTCAGCCTTCTTTGTAAGAGAGATCCAGTGACTTGAAATCGGTACAGAAGGTGAATACCACCATTATGCTCTTCTTGAAGATCCATTTTTGTGTAAGCTAGTACTCAGCCTTGTACAAGTATAAGAACATTCTCTTTTCCATACAAGTATACCATGAAAATAATTTACTCTTTCTCTAGCAGTCATGCTCAAGAAGTCTCTACTTGAAAATGTAAAGAAGATATTTAGTTCACTTTCAAATATTGCAGTACAAGTCCCACTGTGAGTAGAATGGAATGGGTTCTCCACTGGCTTTGTAAAGATCTTGTAATGAATATCTGCAATGTCTAATGCCTTTTTTAAAGGTTTTCTCTTTTTTAAAAAGTGCATTTTCAAATGGGTAAGAGATAATACAGAAAGGACAAAAGATTGCTCAGTTTTAGTACAGCTGTTTGGCAAGGACAAGATCAGTTCAGTAATATTGAACTTATCATCTGAACAATGCAATGGCTATACTTTTAGATAGAGTTTTAATTTTATCCATAATTATAGTAGTGAACCACTATTGTCATGTCTAATAGTTCTTTAAGACAGATTGTCCTGCCAAAAAAAACCCCATGAAGATTTAAAAGATTGTTTCCATTTAATGAAGTGTAAGTATAAAGATAAGTATACAACTGGTTAGCACCATCTGGGGGGGGGGGGAGGGGGGGGAAGAAAAGATAATTTCATCAATTCAGATAAACAATACCAGCTTAAGGGATTGCAAAAGTCTTAGTCTGGACCTTAAATTGAAGCATAATTTATAGCAAATAATTTCCTCCTTCAGCTGATCAGCCTTTGATTCTTTAGCAATTTTAATATTGACCAGGCCATGTCTTTGATCTTGTTGTTTAAATTAGTTATGAATAACTGCATAATATATCTTATCCATAACTAATCTAAACAACAAGATTTGAGACAAGTTTTGAGATACTGAATGATTACCTGATGATTCCACCTGAAAGCTCTCTGTCCTGGAAACCTGCATTATCTTAGCTCATTCAAATGGGTCTTTAGGAAACCGTGCAAGGATTCATCTGTCCAAATGGGTTAGCACCTCAGCAGGTGCATAACGTCATCAGTAATACTTCTAGGTTAGTACTTAACCTTACTCTAACACAGCAGTTCTGTCTATTTTTCTGGGATAAAATCTTTGTACTGTCTCTGCCAGAAAGCAAATATCATGGGCGCGTAGCTTCGGGAAGGTCAGTCCATAGGCTTTTTCTGAAAGTTGTCTAGACTTGATGGAGGTTTTTTTAGTTGTAGTTTATGTGGTACATCTACCAAATTACTAAAGAATGAAGGGGGTTGTGAGTCCTCAGGAGATAAGGGATATGCGCACAGACTTCAAGAGGGATTTGTTTCTGCCTAATAATCTTCCTTTTTGACACAGATTGGTCAGTTGTGAAATAATGGCTGAACAGTCACTTTTAGGGAGTTGTCATAACCTTATCCCAATGAAGACAGATTCCAGCATTTGAAGAAATGCTTCAAATATTTGTTCCTGTGATATCTGTCTGGAAAGAGATTTTTTTAAGGAGTTGCTGTTGGGGAATAAAGGACGAAAGGCAACCAGGATTTCTCTAAATATTTCTCACAAATACCACCAGGATTTCTCTAATCCTGGTGGTATTTGTGCATGGTTTCTTCCACATTGCATTTATTGCTCTTTCAAATACCAATCAGCTAGCAATGGCAGGAAGTTTTCAGAATACTTTTCCTGATCACAATGAGAAAAACATTGATAGACTGCACTGCTGAGATGAAGCACACAGGAAGCCATACCCACTCCCATTTCAGACTGTAGCAGACACTAGCTGTAAAGCAGAGCAGTCCACATTAGGTGTGGAGCATGTTGAGTATAACGGGATAGTGATGTAGACCATCTGGCCAAATCCTGGCATTGCCTTGCGAAGTGACCTATGCTGAACTTGACAAAGGTTCCCACCTGAACCGAAGGGGCTTTACAGAAGCCACCTTGCTAGTAAAGATCCTGCAGCCATTGTTCTTATGCCACTGTGCAACCCCCATTTTATCAAAAAGGTGATATAAAATCTCCACCTTTAGGGGCAGATCTCAATAACTGAATTCTTCTGAAGCCTAGTCATATTTCTTTTCTAACAGTTCACTTATTCTCTCTTAAAGCCTTGTTATGTATCATTCCATGATACATTATACATATTAATGAATCATGGAATCACAGAGTGTTTTGGGTTGGAAGAGACCTTAAAGAACATGTAGATCAGGCTCCTCAAAGCCCCGTCAGCCTGGCCTTGAACACTGTCAGGGTTTTGTTTTCAGTGCCTCTACCACCCTCACAGTAAAGAATTTAGTCCTAACAGCTAATTTAAACCTACAATCTTTCAGTTTGAAATTAGTCCCCCTTGTCCTATCACTACAGTTCCTGATGCAGAGTCTCTCTCTGGCTTCCCTGAAAGCTGCTATGAGGCTTCCATGCAACCTTCTCTTTTCCAGGGTGAACAGCTCCAGCTGTCTCAGCCTGTCTTGATAGTGGAAGTGAACTTTGTGATCCTCCTCTGGACTTGTTCTAACAGTTCCACGTCCTTCTTCTGCTGGAGGCACCAGAACTGTACGCAGTGCTCCAGGAAGGGTTTCACAAGAGCAGAGGGGGAGAATCCCCTCTTTTTGGAGGAGCAAAAGGCTATGCTCCTTTTGATGCAGCCCACAGTTTCTGACTTTCTGGGCTGTGAGCATACATTGCTGACTCATGCTGAGTTTTTCATCAACCATCACTAACTCCCCCTCAGGGCTTCTCTCAATCACTTCTCTGCCTAGCCTGTAGGTGTGATATATAAACCTGTCCATTTTACAATGAAAACAAGAAACTGGAAAAACCGTAAGTGCTTAAAGATGTGATATTCCCCTATTGAACAGTATTTCTCTGAAACTTAGACATACAGGTGTTTTCATTACAGATTAATGTGGAATTTTCTATACATATACATATAGTTTTGAGAGATTGTCTGCCTTTCTATTTTGTGCGCTATGTCAGCAAATATATTATTTCCTCAACAAAATAATACGGAGGTCTTGCTTCTTGCCTACATCTGCTGCACACGTCTTGATTGTTCATTGTTTACGTGACTTTACAGTTCTACAATAGAAAGAGGCTTTTTGTTGTGACTACATGTTGATTTTACCACACTACTGATGAAGCTATCAGTTTGTTTGAAGAGTTTGGAACAAACAAAATTTTACTCCAGCCTTCAGATTTAGTGAACAATGTGAATAGAAAACAACGTCTGGGGATTTTTTTTTAGTTAGTATCGTTCATTTATCTAATTTCACAATGTATTTCCAGTTTTTCCTTTCATTTCATTTGTTTCATAGTATTTGAACTGGACTTTTTTTTGTGACACAATGCCTATTGTGTTTCTTACAGGAAAGAGTTTTTTTTTCTAACTCAAAATGTTTAATTGCTGAGGAAAGGGGGAGCCGAAGAGGGTTAGAGCATTACACCATTAGTGTTTCAGCAGGTTATTCAGGCATTAAGCTAGTTACCAGTAACATTGTCCATTATGTGACTATATTAATGTGGAGAAACTGCTCTGTTTGAGAGCATCTGCCTCATGGGGAACAAATATCCTACAGTATGAGCTCAGTTGCTTCTCCCTCTTTCAGGTTTTACTTGCCCTTACTCAAACTCATAGTTCAGATTTTACTATTTAAACTGCAAAAGGGAGAGAACAGATTGAAAGAGAAGCAAATCTATTTTCTTGCTTTGAGAGCAGTTGAAAATAAGGATATTTTTCTTCATTTGTTCTCTATGGAGTCCACTTAAAAGATGTCATTAATGCAAAAAGAAGTGCATTCAGGGGCTAAGGGTCAGTGAGCAGTGCCTATGGCAACTAAGAAACTATTCTGCAGAAAAAAATGCAGTAAAGGGTAAGTGTTTTAATCCCCAACTTTAATCCCTTCCTGTTTTCAGAATGAAATATAAATCAGACACCATGGCATTCAGTAATTTTTCCTGAAAGGGATGTTGGCAAAAAGGGATTAGGAATGGGCCGTAGTGTTTAAGGAATTTAATCATACAATTTGTTGGAAAACTTTTGAAACTAGGAATGACCAGTTCCTTTGAGTGTGGCCAGTGAGAAACAGGAAAACAGACTGTGAAACAATGGAGGACTGGCTGTGGCTGACACCCCCTGTCCCACGCTAGCTGCTGCAGTGGCAGTGATGTGCACTGTGATGGGATGCACAAGGCGGGCCCCTCAAGTTCCATCACAGGCAATATGCTTTGCCACCACCACATTTAGAACTCTGTTTGCTGAGGAGAGGGAAATGTCAAAAACCCCCAATGGTTTTCATGGTGCTCTGACAGCTGTGGCAGTTGTTATAGGCAGGAGATTGTTAATTTGTTTTACTTGCTGGCTAACACTTGCTATTACATACCCTGATTCCTCTCTGCACTTGCTTTCTGCCCTGAGCTCATACTCCTGTGAGCTTTGGCAGTGTGATGTGTTGAAATGTGCACCAGAAGGAATAAGTGCTGTCACCCTGCTTACATTTACACATGTGGGGAAAAAAAAAAATCCAAATGTCTCAAAATTTTGTAAACAGCTGTCAGTGCATGATCATAGCATTTCATGTTCTTCAGGTCCTTTTCTGATATCAAACAATATCCTTTCTTCCATTTCTGTGTCTTCACTTCCCAGCCATGAACATGGGTTGAAAGAGGTTCTTTAGAGGCCCGGTTCAGGAAGTCACTTGGGAGGCAGTCCTGAAGGGAAAAGGGCTCCAGGAAGGCTGGGCATTCTTCAGGAAGGAAATCATAAAGGCACAGGAACACACCATCCCCATGTGATGAATGAGGAGAGAGTGGAGAAGTAGACCATACTGGCTTTGTCTGGAACTTGGGAAATAAACAGGAGTTTCTGACCTTTGGAAAGAGAGGCAGGCAACTCAGGAAGACTACAGGGATGTTGTGAGGCTGTTCAGGGTGAAAATTAGAAGGGCCAAAGCCCAACTAGAACTTAATCTGACCATTGCCATAAAAGATAATGAAAAATGTTTCTGTAAATACATTAGCAACAAATGGAGGGCTAAGGAGACTCTCCAATCTTTATTGGATGCCAGGGACAAACATAGTGACAAAAGGTAAGGAGAAGGCTGAGATGCTTAATGCTGATTTTACCTCAGTCTTTCCTAGTCAGACGAGTTGTTCTGTGAGATTGCAGCACCCTGAGCTGGAAGACACGGATGAAGAGCAGAATGAAGCCCCCACAATCCAGGGGGAAATGGTCACTGACATGCTACACCACTTAGACACTCACAGGTCTGTAGGGACAGATGAGATCCACCCAGGGGTACTCAGGGAGCTGACAAAAGAACTCACCAAGCAGTTTTACATCATTTACCAGCAGTCATGGCTAACCAGGGAGGTCCCAGTTAAATGGAGATTGGCAGATGTGACTCCCATGTATAAGAAAGGCTGCAAGGAGGATCCAGGGAACTGTAGGCCTATCAGCCTGACCTCGGGTGCCAGAGAAGATCAGGAAGCAGATCATCCTAAATGCTATCACATAGAATGTACAGGACAAACAGGGGATCAGGCCCAGCCAGCAGGGGGTTGTGAAAGGCAGGTCCTGCTTGACCAACCTGGTCTCCTTCTGTGACGTGCTTAGTGG
Source organism: Lophotriccus pileatus (assembly GCA_035583135.1). NCBI lineage: Eukaryota > Metazoa > Chordata > Aves > Passeriformes > Tyrannidae > Lophotriccus > Lophotriccus pileatus. The sequence goes on from JAWWES010000094.1 coordinate 44,618,659, forward strand.
ATGAAGGAAAAGCTGTAGATGATATCTACCTGGACGTTAGTAAAGCCTTGACACTGTTTCCCGCAGCATTCTCCTGGAGAAATTTGCTGTTCATAGCTCAGATGGGCACACTGTTCACTGGGTAAAAACTGGCTGTATGGCCAGACCCAGAGAGTGGAAGTGAATGGAACAGCCAGTGGTGTTCCCCAGGGCTCAGTATGGCCATCTCTATTTAGCATCTTTATCAATCATCCAGACAAGGGTGTGCACCCTCAGTTTACAGATGACATTGAGTTGGTAGGGGTGTTGATTGACAGGAGGGTAAGAATGCTCTGCAGAGAAATCTGGACAGGCTGGATCAATGGGCCAAGGTCAGCAGTGTGAGGTTCAACAAGATCAAGTGCTGAGTGGCTGGAAAGTTGCCCGGTGGAAAAGGACCTGGGGACGCTGGTCAACAGCAGCTGAACATGATCCAGCAGTGCCCAGGTGGCCAAAAAGGCCAATGGCATCCTGGCCCATATCAGCAATAGTGTGGCCAACAGGACCAGAGCAGTAATTGTGACTCTGTGCTTGGCATTGCTGAGGCTGCACCTCAAATCCTGTGTTCAGTTCTGGGCCACTCACTCCAGGAGAGTGTCCAGAGAATGGCAGTGGACCTGGTGAAGGGTCTGGAAAGTAAGTCCTTTGAGGAGCACCTGAATTAACTGGGATTGTTTAGCCTGGTGAAAAGGAGGCTGAAAAGCTGGCCTCCTACCTGAGAGGTTACAGCTAGGTGGGGGTTGGTCTCTTCTCCCAAGTGAAAAGTCACAGGATGACAGGAAATGGCCTCAAGTTACACCACGGCAGGTTGAGATTGGATATTAGGAAAAATCTCTTTGCTGAAAGGGTAGTCAAGCATTGAAAGAGGCTGCCCAGGGAAGTGGTTGAGTAACCATGTCTGGAGGGATTTAAAAGACCTGCAGATATGCTTAGGGATGTGGTTTAGTGTTGGACTTGGCAGTTCTGGGTTTACACTTGGACTTGGTGATCTTACTGATGTTTTCCAACCTAAATGATTCTGTGATTCTGTAACTGTGATTCTCATTACCGTGTCACACTTCAGTCTGGGCTTTAAATGTCCATTATGCTACTCAAGCATCACTAGTGTCTGAGCAAACAGGACTGCAGCTGTATACAGGATGCCTAAGAGGTTGCAGTTAGCTACCCTGACAGCAGCACAAATACCCTTCAAGTCTTTAATACTGTCCTCACTCAGTATTCCTGTTCCAAGCTTAGATCTTCTCTGTTTTTGCTATGCAGATTTCACACTGCTGGAGATGGGTGTTGGCAACTGCATTGGTAGATACTTATTTTGGAGTCCTGAATCTTACTCATGAAGCAATGACATACTGGCCCATATAAGGAGAGCCTTCGTCTGCCCATTTGTTTCCTCCCTGTGCTGCAGAGCTCTGCCCCGTCTGCTGGCACAACTGTTTGTGAGACTGCTCTGTAAGCTGAACTATGGCTTTAAAACAACAAAAAAAAATCCAACCTGACACACAAATGCCCCACAGTAAACAGAAGGCAGTAGAAACTCTGAAAGATACTAGTGCCAGCCTGGCCAGCACTTCACATCATCATCCTGCCATTGAAGCACACTAAGGAGAGAACTCAAAGACAGTGAATGAAAATATACAGGGACAAACCTGAGGACTCTTTGCAAGAGTAAAAGTCCCATGTCTGAAGGCTAATAATTTTGATCTCTTATTAGGGAAGCTGTAGAGTTTTTCCATTTTTAGTCTTAGGCTCTAATGAAGATGTTTTGAATGGAGGATTATTTCCATGTGTGAGCTGGTAACATGCATGAACTAAAATTTTCGTGGTGATACATACAAAATCAGATATTTAAAGTCAAGGCCAGTATTATATAAAGGATGCTGCAGAGTTAAAAAAAAAAAGAAAAGAAAAAAGGAACGTGAAATCTGAAAATCTCTGTTTCTGTTAACTAACAATTGCTGATACTATCTACAGATTTACTTGGCAATTTTTTTGTAATCTGTGACAGGGAGAAAAATACATTTGTGCTAAATGAAGCTCCAGGTGGATAAGTACGTGTTTATTTTACACGTTTTTCTGCTCCAGAAGTGAAAATTTGCCAAACACATATATTTTCAGAAAGTGAAAGCAAGTCAGTCTGCAGAACAAGTAATTTCTTTGTCAGGTTGCATTTCCTGGGAAATTACCTGGGAAAACATGTTTAGCGGTATCACATACTAGCTGTATCCCCAAATCAGTCTGGCACAAAAGAGTGATTTTTCCCCTGTTTTTTGAATGGCACAGCTCAGCTATTAGGTTGCTGTTCACACAAAAAACAGCTACAAGCCTCTTTGGAACTGTGAAAAAAAAAAAAAAAAAAGATGCAGAAACAGAAAGGATCCTAGGTGTAATGTAGATAACATTTCTGTGAAGATAGTTGCATGTTTTCAGATTTGATACAATCTAATATGGGACAGGAAGAGAGGTAATGTGTGGGGCGGCGGGTGTGTGTGTGCATGCAAAGATCTGTATGGGTGCTTTCTAGTTCTGTAGAGCAAAATCATAATCAATTTTCAACAGAACTATGGGGAAACTAACTTTTTTTATCTTAGAAAAGACAACTTACAATACATCTCACTCAAACTGTACTTCCTTTCTTTAAAGTAAGATTCTCAGTTTGATTTTTTTATTCAAGGTTTCCTTTAATATCTGTCCCAGCTGCAATTTTTCGCATTAAAGTGATGCTTTTGGTGTCCTGTATCATTTTAGTGATGATATAATCCAAAATAGTACTCAAATTAGAATAATACCAATCAAAAGAAAACTCCCTGTTCTATATATAATAAAAGTAGAATTAATTTTAGTGTTATCAATCTTAATGTAACAGTGTTTTCCTTTTGTAGTATTGCTTCAAAATCAAAATTTCATCTTGACTTGAAATTTGCCCAAGTTAGCTGATTGTGTAGCTTCCAGATTCTTTGGATTTTTAATGCAAAATTATTTGTATTGAACTCAAGTGTTGCTAATAAAATTCTGAGAGGAGCAAAAGTATCTATTTCTTGCATAGAACCTAACAGCAATACTGTTCAAGGTAGTTTAATTTGATTTTTTATGTGTTTTCCTGGCCAAACATTTCATTGAAACAGAATGTAAAAGCAGAGAAAAACAGTGCACATGCATGTCTGAAAGCTGCAGTAGACACTTGACAGAACATTTCTCTCTAGAAATTCTGCATAGATTGACTCCCTGAAAACAAAATTTATCGAGGAATTCCTTCTGTCTGCATTGGTTCTTTGCCCCAAAATGTCTGTAGCCTCCAGAGGCAAGAATTGGGACACTTTTTATTGACTGTTAAATTGTCTGCTGTCAAAAAGGTTTGGAACTGTGCAAGAAAGCACTGGACCTTGAGGCTGATGTGTAGGAGTAAAGGGATGATCTGGATCTAGCAAGCAAAACGAATATGAGTAAATACTGTCACATAGCATAGTTTCATTGTGAACTCGTAATTTTCTAGTGGTGCCATCTGTATACTGTCGGTGTCATTATTTGAACAGGACATAATTTTACTCTTAACTATACAAGCAAATATTATATTCTCTCTACTCTTTCAGAGAAGGTAGTACAGTATGTTGCAAGTCATGCTCCCCTCTCCCAATGCCAACTTAAATTATGGACAATAAAATTGAATATACATTATTAACTTGTTCTGGACTTGACAGGTAGTGCTTAGTAAATTAGTAGACAGGCTATGCAAATAGCAGAAATTTCTCTTTAATTTTATAATGAAAACAAAACCACATCTATAAACTATTGCTGATTGTGTAGAACAATTCCTCAAAATGAAACATAGTGGTATTTAGGGGGATTTTTTGCTCATTTTAGACATGGCAAGCACAATTCTAAGCTGCATAAAAATTAAGGGGTTATAACTAATGTCCCCCTTATGTTTGGAAATACTCCAGTAGGTGCACAGCATATATGTAGTCCTTGAAGCATGCTTTTATGTAAGCAAGATTTAAAATGCTGTGATTTGATGACAAAACTGGCATGTTTGAAGGACTGAATTAATCTAGACTTTGCTGAAGAATTACTTGAGTCAATCTGAATACACATAGACAGATTTTGAAGTTACTGAATTCCTATTTTGTGTGGTTTAGGATTTCTTAAACTAATAGGGAAATCCTAAACTACTTATTTTCTGATAAAATGTATTTATAAACACACGTTTTGTATGTTTTCCATGATAGTGTCTGATTTCTCTTGTACAGGAGTAATGCTGAGGAAATAAGCCAGGCTGTACAAAAACATGCAGATCTCAGATAAAGCATTCAGTGGTTAGAGAAACATAAAACAAATGATCTTTTATTTTAAAGAGACATTTTCTCTGGATTTATGTCATGCATCAAATCAACAGCGCATCTCTGCATTTTAACTCAAATAGAACAAAATTGAAAACTGAAGAATGTAGAATCATATTTCCTTCTAATTACTTCTGCTTGCATCATTTAATCTTGGGTAATTATTTATTCATATGTAAAACTTACAGGAGTAGAATTTCCATCCATTGTTCTGAAAGGTGATAAACATTAGTTGATTGTCAAAGAAATTAACCAGTTGTAAATCATGGCTCATAGTGATTTGGTTTGTGTATTAGAAAAAAATACCATATTGTGATAGCAGAAATGTCTCTTTTTATTTACAGCATACAAATACAAAACTTAACAAGTTTACCATAAAACTGAGCTATTAAAATTGAAAATCTATTATTTAGAACAAGTATTTCATACAGGGAAGTTTTAAGTTAGGTGATTGTTAACTTGCATGTTGGTCAGCCATAAATTTAGGCTACATTGCAGCACGCAGAAAATGTCTGTGCTCGGCATGGCAAAATTGTCAGTTATTGATTTCACCATTCAGCAAGGTAATTCTCTAACCTCATAATTCTTAAAAACAGATTGTCAGGTTTTCAGTCCCAGCATGAATTGTAACTGGTGCTTGGCTGAGTGATCATGAGGGAAGCAAGGTGATCATGGGGCCACAAGATATTGCAGCCACAGTGCTGGGAGATTTGTGCTGGGATATGATTTGTAAAGAAGTCAGTGTCAACTGTCTTTTGCAGTTGGATGTTAAGTCTACAGTGTAGGTTGGAAAAGAAATGCATTGATGTTAAAGCAAGAAACGGAATGCAGCAGTTAGATCTGGTCATTCTTTGTTTCATTATTCATTCATTATTTCTCCTTCATAGCTTTTTTAACTGAAGATAAAATTCTGTGATTGCATTGAATGGTTGATGTTTTTTGCTTATTTGTAAGATCTTTTCATTGCCTGTTCAGTGTTTCTTCACATACTGAAGAAAAATCATGACACTGATTTCCCTGCATTTGTCAAAATGCAAAACATTGGCTCCAGTTAAAACTTTTTTATGAAATATGTAAAAATATTTGACCAAGATAGAGTGGGTTTTTACCCTGAATGTCTTTACAGGAAAAATAAATGCCTTGCTCAGCTCTATTTGAACCAGAGTCTGTGTTTTGCCATCTGTTTTGTTCCAAAAAGGCCACAGCTTATGCCACCCCTGTTAATAAGACAGAAGAAAGATCTACAAGCACGTTGGGCAGAGGAGGAGCTTTAAATGGTAGAAGAAGCAGGACCCAGCAACCAAAGCATGGTTCCTGTCTCTATCAAGAGAAAACAGTAATGTTGAGAAGTGGAGTTTTCCAGAAGTTGTGCCTAGTATGGGAAGCAGCTGTAATTTAATGGCTGGTTCCACCAAAGGAAGCTTACCCATTTCTATTCCTGCCCTGCTGCGTAGTAGAGGAGGACTCTTTTCCTCTTGCTTTCTGCTTTTAGTGGCAGTTTGAATTAGCAGTATGCACCTGCAATTGCACAAGTCAGTGTAATACCCACCTCTTGCTCAGGAGATTTTGTCATATGTAAGTTAAATACATATCTTGTCATTTTAAAATTAGATGTTATATACATATAGAATCATCCAATCATAGAATCAGCTGGGTTGGAAAAGACCGCTGAGATCATCAAGTCCAACCCTTGATCCAACACTGCTGTGGGTACTAGACCATGGCACTAAGTGCCACGTCCAGTCTCATCTTAAAAACTGTATTTCTGAACTCTTCAAGAGTAGCCAGCCCTTTTTTCCATAATTGGTAGGCTCTCTTTTTTCCTCTAATTTCCTTCAAAATCTCCTTGTTCAGCCAGACTGGTCATCTTCCCTGTCAGCTCGCATTTCGGCACACTGGCACAGCCTGTTCCTGTGCATTCACGACTTCCTTCTTGAAGCATGTCCATCCCTCCTGGACCCCTTTGTTTTCAAGAGCTGTTTCCCAAGTTACTCTCTGAACCAGTCTTCTGAGTAGGCCAAAATCTGCCCTCTGGAAGTCCAGGGTAGAAGTTTTATTGGTGGCCCTCTTTGTGTCCCTGAGTATTGAAAATCATTATTTCATGGTCACTGTGTCCCAGACGGCCTCCAACCACCACATCTCCCACCAACCCCTCTCTGTTTGTGAACAGAAGGTCTAGCAGGGCCCCATCCCTGGTAGGCTCATTTACCAGCTGCAGCAGGAAATTATCCTCTATACACTCTAGGAATCTCCTGGACTGCCTTTTCTCTGCCATGTGGAGTTCCCAGCAGACATCCAGCAAGTTAAAGTCACCCACAAGGACAAGGGCGGGTGATTTTGAGACATCTGCCAG
>JAWWES010000094.1:44625463-44668309 GCA_035583135.1 Lophotriccus pileatus
CAGCATACTACTGAGATGGTGTGAAAGGCTTTGCTGAAGTCCAGATAGACACATCCACAGCATTCCCCTCATCCACCAGGAGGGGAATCACCTGATTATAAAAGGAGTTCAGGTTGGTCAGACAATACCTACCTCTCCTAAACCCATGCTGGCTGGCTCTGATCCCTTGTCCATCCTGTAGGTGCTGCGTGATTGCCCTTAGAATGATCTGTTCCATCACCTTGCCAGGCACTGAAGTCAGGCTGACAGGCCTGTAGTTTCCCGGGTCCTCCTTCCAGCGCTTTTTGTGGATTGGCATGGCATTCGCCAACTTTCAAGGCAGGACTGTTGGTATATGATGGAGAGCAGCTTGCCAAGCTCTTCTGCCAGCTTCCTCATCACCCTAGGATAAATCCCAACTGGTCCCATAGACTTGTGAGGAACCAAGAGGCTCAGCCGGTCACTATCTGTTCCCTTCTGTATTACAGGGGGTGCTATTTGGTTTCCTGTCTCTGTCTACCAGCTCTGGAGGCCAGTTGTCCTGAGGACAACCTGTCTTACTGTTGAAAACTGAGGCAAAGAAGGTGTTAAATACCTCAGCCTTTTCCTCATCTCTGGTGACTATCTTCCACCATGTCCAACAAGGAATGGAGGTTTTCCTTGTCCCTCCTTTTGCTATTGATGTATTTGTAGAAGGACTTCTTGTTATCCCTAACAGAAGTGGCTAGATTGTGTTCAAATTGTGCCTTTGTCTCTCTAATTTTCTTTCCATCTGACCTAACTGTATTCCTAAACTCTTCCTGAGTAACCAGCCCTTTTCCCCATAATCAGTAGGCTCTCTTTTTTACCCTAATTTTCTTCAAAATCTCCTTTTTCAGCCAGACCGGTCATCTTCCCTGTCAGCTCGCATTTCGGCACACTGGCACAGCCTGTTCCTGTGAATTCAAGACTTCCTTCTTGAAGCATGTCCATCCCTCCTGGACCCCTTTTTTTCAGGGGCTGTTTCTCAAGTTGCTCTCTGAACCAGTCTTCTGAGTGGGCCAAAATCTGCCCTCTGGAAGTCCAGGGTAGAGGTTTTATTGATATCCCTCTTTGAATCCCTGAGTATTGAAAACTCCATTATTTCATGGTCACTGTGTCCCAGACGGCCTCCAACCACCACATCTCCCACCAACCCCTCTCTGTTCGTGAACAGAAGGTCTAGCAGGGCCCCATCCCTGGTAGGCTCATTTACCAACTGGACCAGGAAGTTATCCTCCATGCACTTTAGGAATCTTCTGGACTGCCTCTTCTTCTCCAACAGACATCCAGCAGGTTAAAGTCATCCACAAGAACAAGGGCTGGCAATTTTGAGACATCTGCCAGCTGCTTGTAGAATAATTCATCACCCTCAACATCCTGATTGGGTGGTCTATAACAGACTCTGACCAGGATGTCAGCCTTGTTGGCCTTCTCCCTGATTCTGATCCACAGGCACTCAACTTCATTATTACAGACTTCAAGTTTTACAGAGTCAAGAGAGTCTAACATGTAGAGCCACCCTTCCACCTGTCCTACCTTGCCTGTCCCTTCTGAAGAGCTTGGAGCCATCCATGGCAGCACTGCACTCATGAGAGTCATCCCACCACATTCAGTGATGGCGACTACCTCACAGCTTTCCTGCTGCGTGGTGGCTTCCAGTTCCTCTTGCTTGTTACCCGTACTGTGTGCATTGGTGTACCTGCACTTCAGCTGGGCTGCTGGTTTCACTTCTAACTCTGGCTTACCACCCGTAGGTTCATCTCTGGAGAGTCTGGTTTCAACCACTTCCCCCTTCAAACCTAGTTTAAAGCCCTCATGATCAGCCCTGCCAACTTACAGCCAAGAGTCCTTTTGCCCTTGCTAGATAGATGAAGCCCATTTGACTCTGGCAGGCCTGGTGCCATAGAAAATAACATAACCTTACATATTGCAGTACATACACTTATATGTCTGTGTATGTAAGATTACAAAATCTGTATTTCTAACCATTGTGGTTGTAAATATGAATCAACAATAGCCAACACATGAAATAAGAACTGTCTTCAGAAATCAGGTCACAGCTGTCTCACAGTGTTTCTTTCTTTGTTTTTGTTTTTCTGTTGATAATCCTGGGGTTTTTATAAGCATTGACTATTGATCAAGACAGAAAAATTGTCTGCACAGATTCTTGTGATAGATTTTCTAAATATGAAAGGATTTGTGATGCATAAGACCAACTCTCTGCTCTGTTGCAACACTTTTATTCTAGAGCATGTGGTCAAAAGTAATTTCAGTGTTCATCAGCATCTTGTGGCACAGTAATGAGTCTTTTTACAGTTGCATTCAGAATAATTTCCTCTTCTGTCTTAATTTGTCCCATCCCTGGAAGTGTTCAAGGCCAGGTTGGATGGGACTCCAAGCAACCTAGTCTAGCAGAAGGTGTCCCTGCTTGTGGCAGAGAGGGTTAAATGAGATGGTCTTTGAGGGTGCCTTCCAACTCAAACCATTCTGTGATAAATTTCTGAGTATAGAATGGACAGAAATTTATCTTCTTGGTCCTCTTCCTCCCAATAGGAGTTTTTTAGGGATTCTAGTTACTGTTACCTACTCATCTCTCATGGCAACAAACAAAAGAGGAGAAATCTCAGTTACATCTGTGACATTTGCTTCTTGGGACTCTGATGCACGAGTGCAGCAAACCTGACGGCGCTAGGTCAGGTTTCTGTCTGTCATGCAGCATGAACTTTCTCCTCACCAGCATGGGGGACAGGACAGGATACTTACTGGCATCTCAGCCACTGCAGTGTCCAATATGCATATAAGCACACAACCTCCTTTTTGGATGCTTTTAAGTGAATACGCCACTCTGTGAGCCATGATGGCTGTAAGGATCTGGCAAACTGGCTGCTCATTCCCAGTCCCTCATTTCCAGTGCCGTGAGCACGTTTGCTTTTCTGATCCTGCAGTGAGCCAGTTCAGTGCATTAAATGAGCATGAAAATATTTTCATTTATTATAGTACCCTCCTTTGATACAGGCAATGTCAGACATGTGATAAATCTCCTTTGCCGATGAACCAGAACACTCTTCTCTTTTGCAGTGCGTGACAAGAGAATGCACTGAAGTCCATCTGTCCAAGTTCCTAACTGTACAAGTAGCCCTTGTTCCAAGTACGGTTTTATTAAGCATCTGGAAGTACTTTCTTCCTCAGATTCAAAAAATACCTGCTGTAATAAAAGGACAATATTAATCAGGATTTTAAAGAGAATATTTCTGATTGTGGTCAATTTCTTTTTCTAATCTCTCAACATTTCTTCATTATAATTTTTCACTGTCTTGAGGATTCTTGTGATTGTTTCCTGATTTTTGGCCATGTTATAATTTCTATTTTTTTTTATCTCTTGTTTCAGTTGCGATCAAGCTCAGAGCTTGGCGAGGACATCCTGAATGACTGCCTTGCAATCCAGACCCTCCAGCCAGCCCTGTCACCGCATGACACTGCAGATAATTCCATGGGATACTCCCCAGGGCATGTTCATAATATTTACCCAGGTATAGAAAAAGACATATGAAAAGCTGCTATGTAATTGCTCACTTAAGATTAAGGATGATTTTGCAGAGTAGGATATACTCTGAAATCCATATCTATCTCATAAGAAGAATAGAATCTGCAAAGTTATATAAAAATACAGATTTTGAACATAGTTTTATATGTTTTCTGGAGGGAGGCAGGCCAAATCATACTATATCCATGAAAAGACCTACTGCAACGTAGAGTAATATTTGACTTCTGCTACCAATTCACTTCTACCGTTCCTTGTAGACATCAAGAATATGTTAAACTTCATTTAAAATCACAGTATTTTGCCTCTTCCTTATTCATGGATCACGTATCAGTTTTCCAATCAATCTGCATTAATGAACTTAAATGCTGCATTGTGAGCTCACATAGTATGACTATAAATATGCCAGTAAACACATTTATACTATAAATGTAATCCTATTTTATTGTACAGTGTACAATTGTTGTTCATGTTTCAACTAAATTTGGAAGAGTTGGTAAGCTATGAGTGATAATATATCTCAAAGCTCAAGACAGCGTGGACAGTATGTTAACATTTTTAATGGAGTATTTTAGTAGTTGTGAAGGCATCTGTTTTTAACTTTCAGACAGAATACATTACATCTTCTATCAATCCAACTTGTAAAGGAGAACCGGATGTAGGAATTGAATGAATTGGCTGCATTAATGTTATGTGCAGTGATGAAAATTACATTATATGAAGTGGCCACTCCAAAAAGTAGTTTTATTTTATTGAGAGGCTTGTAAGGCTATCAGTTCTATTATATGTTTTTGTAAAGGCTGCTGTGAGATACACACTTGCTGGTGATGATGCAGATTAATATGAAAAAATTAGGAAATTTAAAGCTATGACTGTATTCTAATTTATTAAATAGTTGGTATTACTTGTACACTGTTAACTTTTAAATGCCTTATTCTGAGTATAGGGTGAACATGGCATCTGTTACTTGAAATCATAAAGAAATTTCAGATTTTAGAGATGCAATTTTGGCCAGGAAATCTCTGGGAACCTGTTGTTGGTTGTAGTTATTTATTTTATGTTGTATGTTGAGAGTGAGTTGGGTAGTGAGGAATGTTGAGATTTAAAATAATTATTTAATGGCATTGCCCAGTGTAATGTGCAAAAGTGAGAGATAATAAAGACTCAGCTTTTCCTTTTCCTTTCAAGTCCCTAGGCAGAATAGAAGGTGAGCCGAGACCAGATTTTCAGAAATTGAGGACATTCTCACAGGAGATTTCCACAGCAACCTGTTAAGCACTCATTTCTTTCACCAGTCTAGCTTCCAGACTCTGATTAAATGTCAAACTCTAGCAGCTTGGTCAATCCAAATCTAGGCTGACAGTGGCTTGAACAAACTGCTGCTTGTGACAAGCCGAGTTAAGCTGCTGCCTGTAGCCAGCCCTTAGCTGGCCATTGTCTGCAGTCGTGATGTCCCACAGACAGCTTCTGAGACTGTGGCATTACATTTTGTAGTCTCATTCATGCCTTGTCTTTAAGTACTTGGTGTTTACAACACTACTAACTGTGGACATAGTTTGATATAATAATTTATTTTACTTGTTTCTTACTTGGCACTGCTTCCTATTGTATGGCAATTTTTATAGTATTAGTCAATGCATTCTTATCAGCATGAATTTCTGGGTAAGTAATAATCTGCTTTTTTTTATGTTCACAGTTATCTGTAACTTGAAAATTTCTCATAGTTTTATTCACTTGTGTTGTTTCATGTCAGTTAACTGAGGGTATTATGTCAGGTATAGATGAATACGTGTCACTCCATTTTGACAACCACCCAATCCAGTTGAAATTAGTTGTGTCATTAACTACTCATCAGGGCTGCTACATAATAATATACTCTGTGAATAAATAAGATAACTCTGCCAGGCAGGGAATTATTTTATTGAAATGGCAATATAAAAATTATTCATGACCAAAGGAGAGGAAAGTAAAAATATACAAAAGCTTAAGTGTCCTGTCTTACAGAAGCTACCCTCAAAATTCTCTGAAAACAATTTTTTTTGGTATGTAACAAAATATAATAAAAAACTTTTAGACTTCCAAAAAATAAGATATGTAACTTTTACTGGGTACTGTTTGAGACAGCATATTATCTGAAATATGTCTGTGCTACTTTTCAAGTAGAAACAGGAATAGTTTTCCATTCTTCCAGTGGTGTCAAATCAAACTTTTCTGACTTGAAGGTAACTTTGCTTGTCATTGATGCACACTTAAGACTTCTGAAGAAGTCTACAGAATAAATGTTTGAAAGCAAACTATTAGATATATGTAAGAAATGTCAAAAGTAGACATTTGGAAGCAAGTCCATTTCAACTTACATAGTACAATGGCTGTTGTGACAACTGTACAGTTTCAGTACTGTTAAAGTACAGAATCTACAAATACAGGTACATTTAAATGAAATACAACAATAACATTTTTGATTATGTATCTATTACTTAAAGTTAACTTCCATAAATATTTTTTCTTACCTTGTAGTCTTCATAAAAGAAATCTGAACTTAGGTATAATCTTACTAATACAGTGAAGTAGCATGACAGATCCTTTGCTTAAAACTAACACAACATTGTGTTTAAAGATCTAATGCAAGCATACAGACTCTTATAGAGCCAAGTATAGTGATAGCATCTGAGTTTTAATTTTCAAAAACACATAGGCTTCTGGGCTTATTCACTTCACAGAATGAAGATGTGAGCAATTAATTCATAATAAGAACATAAGGATGATGGCTTTTTCTACTATGTAGTTGAATGAACTGTTTATAGTTAGTTCATAAAATCCATAAAGCTGAAAGAATCTTAAATAATGCAATGCAAAACATACTTTTACTGTGCTGTTTGGTTAAAACTTGACCATTTCATATTTAAGCATAAACCAAAATGTGCAATTCATATATGAATAGTTATTGAATCTCATACGCAGCTTTGCTCAAGAGCGAGCAGATGACATTACTTAAGCTTGGCAAGTGCATGACTTTCTTTGCAAGTTGGCATTTAAAAGTTGCATCTGTAAAGTTACAGAACTTACTTGAATTCTAAGTGGTTTTTAAATAATGTCTTCTGTTATATGTTATGCTGTATTGTGAAACTTTGACCTAACTATTTTTATGCCTATGAGTCAAGTTGTGCTTTGCTTACATAATATTTTTCTTTGTGGTTTTTTTTTTTCCCCACTAAAAGAGTACTAAGCTAGGTTCTCTGTGCACATAATAAGAAAATATCCAATCCCTATGGAGTATGTATCTAAGATAGTGTTAGGAAAGTAGGTAGGAACAACAGGCAGGTAAAGGATAGAGGACACGTACAGGAAAAATGAAACAATTTTATTAAAGCAATTGTCCCAGTGAGCAAACTCCCTAAGAAATGTCTGAGAAAAAAGGCAGTCTGTTTGTTGAGGCTGACAGCCTTGGAAAGTAGTTACAGCTCTTTAATGTAAGAAAAATCAAAAGGAATGAAAAGGAAGAACTGACACGTGAATGGCCCTTGCCATGAAAAACGAAATTGTGTTTGATACATAGGGAACGGAGGCAAAAGAGGCAGTGATGTAGGGTTACCAACAACAAAGAGGATCTCTGTTGTGATTCCTTGGGGTGAATTTAAGTGTTGAGTAGTATCTAGAACTCCTGGTGAATGTGATGTAGTCCCAGATAGGACCATACACACATTACAGGGAGTTGAAAAGTGTTAAAATTATTATCTATCTTAGTTTAAGGAGGATAGATTATTTTCCCTCAGACCTGTCCTTTATTCACCAGTTTTACTTCTGAGTTTATAATTTCCATTTTGAGACACCTTAATGGTTCTACAAAAATTCATGCTATGTTTGGGTTCACATTTAAAGAAGAGAACATTTACTGATGGATTAGTGTGTAAGCAACACAGCCATTTGCACCATTTATAATTCCTTTCATCGTGATGAGACAAAACTTTAGAAACTGCAATCCTCTTAAAGGGAAGAAAATGTCTTAAAAGGCAGGGATGTGATCTAAAGATATAATCACAGTACTGTGAAACTAAGTTGTATATTCTTACAGAGTTTAATTAGTTTTTCTCATGGTAAAATACAAGTTATCCTGTTTTTGCAAGGAATAATTTAAGTAGTCTGATTTTATTTTGACGGTCAGGGTGTTCCTTTTCAGTGTACTGATTTGTTAAATATTCTCCCTGCTTATTCTGTCAGAATGCATGTTTGGTTGTTTTTAAGTATTTTTTTCTGTGCTGCATGTAAGCATAAAATAAGAAATTTGAAAGCTCATTCTTCTGGTTTTCCCTGTTCATTCATCCTGATGCTTCTGTGAGGACGGGCACAAAGAAAGTGACTTTTGGGGTGCATGAGCAAAAGTGGGGAAAACACAGATTCTCCTGTCTTAGTGGGAGGCCATTCTTCCTCAGCTCTTTCTCTGTGAGTTACTCTGCTGGCTGAAGTCATGTCTCATCCCCTGAGGGATCTGCATCCTCTGTTCCTCAGTTCAGGTTCTACTGTCAGATGTCTGTTGTCACTTGGGTTGTGATTAGGACGCTCTGGTCCATATACAAATTAGCAAACAGTAGAGACCAGTGCCAAGATCAGTCTCCACCAGCTTTGCCCGCAACTGTGGCTCATGACAACTTTTCATGACCCAAACTGCAGATGGTTTTTACTCACAAAGTGGTTTCCTGTGTGTCATTTTACACCATCTGTCATTTCCACCAACTGAATTGTGTCCAAAACTGCTCATTAATGTGGCTGCAGCATAGACTCCTAAGCCTTTCCTTAACTCTGCCTTAGCCTGGTGAATAACAAGTGTGTCACAAAGGCAGGCTTGTGAGGACTAATAGAGTCTTTCCAGAAATAGGCTGAGGACTTGGAAGATGAGGTGAACTTTTCTCACTTTTGATTTTGTGCAGGAAAATTCAAAACTGTGACCTATAAAATAATTTTCTTGAAGACTGGTGTGTGGTGGGGTTATTCCTAAAGTAGTGTTTCTTCTGCTAGGATTGCAGCATCTATGCAGATATTTTAGCCTAGAAAGTTGTTTTATCAGTGACAGCAGCCTCTGGGGAACTGGTTAAATTCTAGGATTTTGTCAATAAATTTGAATCATTAGCTCCAGTATATTCACTAACATAATGTAATTTTTATAGTAGAATTTTATTCTGTAAACTAGATCTTTTTTGAAAGAGACTGGAAGGTATGACAGCCAAACAGTGAGAGATCATTTTTATCTTGTAGACAGCCTATCTAATTCATTCCCTGGGTTTATAAAATATTCAAGATTATGCATTTGGCTGCCATTCAATATCAGCATAAGCTACCTGACAGAGATGTCAGTAAAAATAGATGGGTAACTAGATTTTCAGATATACAAAGATCCAAATTTTTCTTATTTAAACAACTTCGGAAAACAAGGTTAAAGGATTAGGGGTCAACTTTTGAACAAAGTTCTGTATTGCTTTTTGTTTAGTCATCTAGAAACTTTCTTTAATGGAAAGTGTACAAGAGCAACTTTATGGAAAATTACTAAACTGTTAATGATGGTTTAAAATTTTTGTATGTATTACTGAGGAGTCTAGGGTGATAATAACAATATTACTCTTCAAGAAATTTGGGATTTTTACAGCTGAGAGGAAAATGTATAAAGTATTTCACATTTTTGGGAACTGTGCTTTCTGCTTACCAGATCTAAAAATACATGTTTTGGGAAGTATTTGACACCTCTTCTCACCTACAGGAAGGTATAGAAGATTTGCAGCCTTAGTTAGACGAAAATTCCAAGACCAGGAACACAGTTATGTCATGCCTGATTGTATGAAAGTGTCATCTGGAAGCAGCAAAGAATATTATTTTGATGTGGGTTTTTCTTCTTCCCTTAAACAGAAAACAGTGCTTGAGAAAAAAAATGGTTAGTTGCAAAGAATTGTCACCGCAGCTTTACAGGAGCTCTTACCTGTTGGTATTTGGTCAGTTATTAGTATTGTTGCCTGCATGATGAGGGTTATTTCTCTCCTTTTACTTTCAGCAGCCCTGATCGCCAGCACACAGACCAGTCAAAGTGCTACAGCAAGTGAGGCAGTGTCCTTGTCCCACCCCAGCAGCCATCACTCCCCAGGACATAATGCACAGGGTAGTCCTCTCCATCCTCCCCCCCTGATACCTCTTCTCTCAGCTGCAGTGTCAGAGAGGTAAGACCAGTCCCAGTTTTTCCAACACTGAGCCTGAGGCAGGACTGCCTTAAGAGCTGCCAGGAGGGATGGAAACTGAATTGTCTGTGTACAGAATCACTGGTGGCAGACCCCACCTAACAGTTGCTGTGGGTGTGGGTTTATCAGGGAAGGGGAGGTAAAAGGGGCAATGTTATTCCAGCCTGGGCAGGGAGGCTTCCCATCCGTCTCCATTTCAGAGACTTCCTCCAATTCCCTCTTCACCGCCACAGCTGGCCAAAGCAAGGGAAGTGGTACTGACTGGGACACTGAACCTCAGAGGACCTCAACCATACTTGCAGAATGGGGGCCTCATGTTTCTGTTTACCTGTGAGAGGAAAGTTGTATTCTGTCAATATTCTCTCAATACTAAGTATTCATTCAGGAATTTGGCTTTCTTTTTTTTTTAATTGGCATTTTATTAAGACAAATAGATAATGAGCAAATTTTTATTTCACTGGTCTGAGAGTTTTATTTATAGCCAGGATTTATTTTATGCTAGTTATGTGTGTTTTATTATATGTTGATCAGGTGTATGCTCTTTCCATAATTTTAGATATTGCAGGGATGTAAAAGCAGATTGCTTGGAAGTGTTTTGATTTCATGTTTAGACATCCCCTAAATTATTTTCAGCAATCTTCCTAATTATCTAGGTACTGTATGGTATTACAGATGTGGAAATCTGTAGTTCATTGAACCAGAAGTCTGAACAAGATTGAAGAGGCCCAAGTAAATAAGTTTTCAGTGAAAAAGTCAGGAAGATAACACAATCACACAGAATACTGAATTCTTACTATATGTTTATGGATGCTTAAACATTATTTTGTAAATACCTCTATTTTTCAGTTCTCTAAATGATAAATTGCTGTATTTCATTACTGTATTTCAAAGTGTTTAATTTCCTTGAGTGACAGAAATGCCGGTAATTTGAGGAGTACAGTCTCCAATTATAAACCTGAACAGAACATTCACTAGATTTCAATTACTGATAAATGAGCATAATTTTTTTGGATAAAAGCAGTACTTACTCTGTCTTGTGTCAGGAAGGTGGAAGAACATGATGGCTCAGGGAATTGACAGCAGGTAAAAGTACTTTTTTTATTTCAGACTTCACATGAATTCAGCAAGTTTGGGAGTGACTGGAAGTTGTTGAGCTTTTTGTACATCAGTCAGAGATAAAACGTGCTGCCTCATGATCACTGGAGCTCAGCTACTAGTTTAGTCCTTCCTCTCCACTCCTGGCCATGTGGCCCTGGTCTTTTTCCCTTGCCCTGGTTCTTAACCTCTGTGCAGACCCTTTGAGGCTGTCCAAGTTCTGTTGCTTGACACAGAGACTTTTCTTTCCCAGTATAGTTTCCTCTCCAGTGCATGACCTGCCCAACATCTGTACCCAGCAACTGCCAGAGCTCAAGGTGACAGACAGGGACAGGTCAATCGTTATTACAGGTATAAATGTCATTATGAAAGACAGTAACCTTGTCATCAGCCCATTTCTGAGGTTCTGCTGGTAGAACCTCAGCAGATGCATTTAGAGCGTGACTTAATTGATTAAATTAATTGAATGCATCACAGACCTCAAGATAATGCAGTACTCTACAAAAAAATAAAAAGCTAGCATGATACACTCCTGTCTCATGTATTAACTGTATACAGTCTCTCTAAAAAGGCTAACTATATGTGAAGCTACTTTGGATTAAGAAAAAGGGTGCCGGTGTCTTCATGTAGGTAGTGTGACAATTGGCAATTCAAATTCAGAAAATAAAAGAAGTATTACAGCAGTGTTAGTTTGGTTTCAGAATATATAGTACAAATTATGGGAAATGTTTAAAAGAAATTCTAATTCAGAACCTGCATCTTGAATCTAATACAGTGCACTCTCCTAGGGGCCCTGTAAATAGGTTGTCATTTATACCACTTCAACAGCTGTGAAAATGTGAACTGAACAAACCTTCCATATAGAAAGTGCTGGAGACAGTGTCTTGGAAAGGTGTAAATCACTCTGTTTATCCCAGTCTATTTGTTGAGAGGACTTCAGGATTTAGGGGGCAAGTAAGGGATTTTTTCCCCCACATGCTAGTTGGAGTTGGACTAGATGACCTTTGAAGATCCCTTCCAACCCAAACCATTCTTCTGTGCTTCCAACTTCAGACTATTCCACTGTGTGGTTCCTGATACAGTGGCATGCCTGGGGTCATTCCAGAGCCAGGACTGGCTGACCAGCACTTGCCCTGGTATAAGGCTGTATTTGTTGGACTCAAGCCAATCCAAGCTGGCGTGGTGCTTTGATGACCCTGGGGGTCAATCATGTGCCACTTTTTGGAAAGAAGTGGAAGGAGATAAGCACTTTCCCTACATCCCTGGGTACCATGGGATAGAGAAATAATTGCAGGGTTTCATATGTGTCTTTCTCTCCTAGGTGGTGGGAGGCGGAGTCGGGACTTGATTAAGCCTTATTAATGTGAGAAAGTCCCAAACATGGGACATCTTACACTGCATTCATTCTGTTTACAAAACTCTGTGTATACAGAATGTAAGTCGGAGAGCTTGGATCCAGAAAGTAATTTCATATATCAAATGAAGAAGAAGAGAACATACATAATAAAATGCAGACTTACATTTTGTTTGTCCCAGCTCTTTGATACTAACTTTCAGTGCTTCTCTAATATGAAACACTGCAAATATTCAATGAAGGTACATACCTAAAAGCATATATATGAAAAGGAATGTGTACTTGTCTTCCTTTTTATTCATTTTTGTAATGCAAGAAGACATGAGCATACAAGAAAGCTGAAATCTAATTAAAACTCAAATAAAAAATTATGGGTTTATATGGCATAGTTAACGTGCAACTCAGTGCCGCAAAATTGATGGTGCTAAATGCTTGAAATTATTATTTTTAAGTTAGTTTTCTATTATTTATTGAATTGTCCAATATATGCATCTGGCCTTTGAGCAAGAAGTCATCTGTTTACTGATGTGAGACCGGAACAAAATTTTTCAGGGACTTGGTGTTCCAAATGATTTTTTTACCTTCCTGCGAATGAGAGCTAACAGTCTGTCCCTAAAGCATGGTGCATCCTGGCTTCACAGGAATTTCTAGAGACTGTGTAAGGCTGAAAAGATCTTAGGGCTGAACTGTTCAGTTCAGCAGCACTATATGCTGTATAGTGCACTATATATGCTATAATAAATTCTGCAACTAGCTCCAAGCCAGACTTCCAGCAGCAAAAGCCTCTGAGCAGTTCTAACCAAGGAGTTGAGGCATACAACCTTTAGATGTTACAAAGTCCTTTGTATGTGGCATACAAGAGGCTGCTTCAAAGAAAGTCTTTACTTAAAGACCTTAACAATGTGGTTTTTAAATAAGTACAGTAACTTCTTTCCAGGCATGGGACACCTGAGAGGATTGTTTGCTACAGCAATCACATTTTTTTTGTTAGTGAGCAAATGGCACATGTAAATGACTAGTGCTAAAGAGTAGAGGTATCGCAGGGCCAGAGGCAGTAATTTTTTTGTGTGTGTGTGTATCCATAACGGGTACAGGTCATTAAAAAATCACCTTTATATGTGCCTTTTTAAGTAATCTCATCAAAAGAGGTAAGCTTTGGTAACTTACTTACTAACTCTTGCTTCCTACTAAATCTAGTCATACCCCAGGAGGACACCTTTTCCTAGCTACTCTTGGAAGAGAAGAGGCTTTCTAATGTGTCCAGAAATACTTCTGTTCTAATTTTGTACTCATCAGGCACAGGAAAGGGCAACTTTCTGCAAATCTGGCAGGTTCGTGAGTGCATTGACTCCTGGGCTTGGCCACAGCTCTTGATAACAGTTTCCAAGTGGTTACAAGCTGGCCCTGATTGTCTCAGGAACAGAATTAAATTTGCAGCTCCTCCAGTAACATACTGAACTGAGATAAGTTTCTCTTTGTTAAGGAGAAGGAAAGAAAAGGTAGACAACTATGGACATGGATATGAGCAAGCCTGGGATTCATGAAGTGATTCATACATCATTATAGAGACCACTAATGTCTACTAAAATGGAGCCCTGTCTGGCTGTACAGTACAGTTCATTATAATTGGGAGGGTTTTTTTGGATGTTAAATCAAGTGTGAAATCTCTAAAACTGTGCTTATCCCTTTGAGTTTTGAAAAGAATTTTTTCCCTGTTGGTGGCTGCTGGTTAAAACCATTTTTCAGATATTAATTTTCACAGATTAATTTTGAAAACACAGAGCATTATATACCATGACTTTTAAAATAATTAATTGTCTTAAAGACTGTCTGTGCATTGCTTTTCATATCTAGAAGCAGATAACAGTTTTTCTGTGTGAGTGCTGTACAAAAGACTAACTACAGTCATTACTCAGGAGACATATAACTGACTAGTTACAGCACTGTCTAAAAATCTCTGATCTTTTTATCACAATATTTATCACTACTGATTTCTCTTTTTAAAAAAGTTATTCTGCTGTATGATTGTGAAACACGTCCATTCTTTGTTCTCTTCCTCCTTAGCATGTCTTTAAGTCTACTCTGCATCAGTTATCTAGAACAATGAAATACTTAACACATTAAAGACTCAAACTCAGTAGTGACATCGTTATCTCCTCCATCTATACAGCACAGCTGAAGATGTGTTTATGAAGTTAATATCACATCAGCACCAAGACCATCCAAAAGCCATCTAATATGCCTAAAAATGTGATTCTCAAAGAAAGCTGAGTAGGTAGTAAATCATCCACAGTTCATCTTGACACTTGGTACACTACAAATGTGGATGATGGACCACCAGTAAATAGCTTTCAAATGAAGTCAAAAGCAGGCAGATAATGTGGCAGATGCAAGATTCTGAGCTGCAGCATAAAAGATCTCAACTTAGATTTAAATGCAGTTATACCCTGTACAATGACCCTGTCCAGAGCTGTTCTGCAGTGCTACTGCTGCAGTTGCACCTTCTGTTGTATTCAGGATGTAATAAAAGCTTCCTTACACTTCTTCAGGAAAATTGCTAACTTAAAAAAAAGTCATATCATGTACTGAGGTCCAGTGTCAGGACAACAAGGATCAGATCCACACTTCAGGATACAGGTGGACTGTGTTAACTGCAAGCTCTAATCCCTTCTAGACACAGAGAAGGATAGGTGGATACTCTTTCTCAGCAGACTTGCAGCTTGCTTTTAGCGATGGAGAGGCTAATCTGTGACAGGAGTACTGCATCAGTTTCCATTAACCCTTCTGCAGAAATATCCTGGCTCTTTTTAGTTGGCCATTCCTGAGCCCAGGCTGAGCTTTCATTAACTAATCAGATCCCATTGGTCTAGTGGGTAGTTTGATCATTGTGAGAGCTCCACAGACTGGAGCTTTCACAACCTCAGTTTTCTGTCCACGAAAATGATCATAGCACCTATCTGTAATGTACTTGGAGGTATGCAATTTTAAGGAAATGTAGAAAAAATGCCCATGAAAAAACTAAAATCTGTAAAACTCTTGTTTAAAACCTTCAAAAGTAGTGTGTATCCTTGTAGTGCCAGTAGTGACAGAGCTGTAAAAAATGTGCTACTGAACCTATGCGGCAGCTCCACCACCAGGTTTGTTTTCAAGAGTTCTCCTGTGTGAGGCTTTTAAGTCTGTACTTTGAGTCCAGATCAGCATTTTGATCTGGTCAGACTCTGGAAGCAATTTAACACTTGTCTTTATTTACATTATATTGCGTTCAGATTGTCCTTCAGGAAGGACAGCTACCTATTGATAGATAAAGTTGATACGAAGCCTTAAAATGAACAACTGCCAATGCCTAAGAAGTTAGGTCCCCCATGAGGCAACAAACTCCCATTAAGACTTAGACACAGAAGGAGTATGTTAAAAGGAGTTTTCCCATAATAAGTGTCAATTTAGCCTGTTAATTTCACAGTTGTCAAATCTAATGATATGTCGTGATTTAAAAATACATCATCTCTTATTTGGGCTGCACATTGTTATTTCAGAAGTCTGTATCTATGCAAATAGCTAAATACGACAGTGATCTAAATAAAGTAGAAACAATCTTTAGCTCCTATGTATTGGAGATTTTACAGTTTTGTGGTTTTGAACTCCTAGGTTTGTTGCTCCAGCTCCTTCTCCTCACCATATCAGCCACCAGAGAATGTCTGTTCCACATCCCATGTTGCAGAGACAGACTTCACAACCTCCCCACCTTCAACAGCCTGAAGGATTGCCTCTAGAGACATACCAGACAGCAGAAAGCCCTTCTTTTCAGCAAAATACCCTCCACATCCAGGGTAAGAAGGAAGAATGTCAGAATGATGATTGCTGACATTGTTTGTCACTGTTGCTGGGCTTTAAATTAGGTGCTTCAGGGGCTGGCACTGATATTTTTAAGGCACCTTTCCTTTTGAACTACTCTGGGAAGTAGCCTTCAGGACCCTGCCTTTAGACTTCCTTAAAATTCTTACCTTAGCTAATTGTTATTCGTCTTAGTGTGAAGATACAGCTTTCTCTTTAGACTGATTTTCAGAGCTGACTAAATAAAAAATCATACAAAGTATTAATTTAAAAAAAGTTGCTATTTATTTTAAAAAAATGTTAATTGATATGAGTTAGTTATACTGGTGTATCTATACAGGTAGCTCGATTAGTAACAGTTACCTCTGAATTGCAAAAAATCAGATTTCAGTAAACAGAAACATTTCTAGCTTTTCACATTTGCAAATCAGTTTGTTAGTGCAGTATGTGACTCGTATCTCTCTCTTATTCTTCCATTTGTTCTTAGCAGCCGGATGGTACCAAATGATTACTTGGTGTTGTGTAATTGGCCTGGTGGACATGTAGAAATATGCTGCAGAGGAATACTATTTCAGGTCAAAGACAACTGGCATTTTTAAATACCATAGCAGTAATGGCTAGTCACTCACGATGTATATTTCTTAATGGGAGTTGTAATGATTTCCTTGAGAAAATGCTCTCTCCTTGTACCAGGCAGAGAGATGACTGAGGGGGGAATAGGTGTCCATTAGAAACTTAATACCTTAGGGAAATGATAAATGATAACTGTGGCAGTCATTCATTATATATCTGCAAGGAAATCTTTGTCCACATCAGTACAATGGGAGAATGAGTCTATCCCAAACTTGTTGGGCAGTTTCAGGTGTGAATTTGAGATGGGCTCTCTACCTGGGCTTTTCAGATATTCAGCACCTGTCAGGACAAAGCTCTTGATATGATAAAGAACAAGAGCTTCTTGCTTTTAGAGGCAATTCTTGCAGCATACAGCTATTTTATTGTATTTAAAAATATTTCACTTTCCTAAGGAAATAATCCCATCATGTCAGAAAAACAACTGTTTCCCCTGTATCTTGACATCGTGGATCTCAGCTGTAGTGTAACTGATTCAGAGAAACTCAAGTGACATAACCTTGTTCATGCGTGTGGTTCAAACAGTTTAATAAGAGACCAATTTATACAATCTGGAGTTGCAGCTCTGAGAAGAAATGTTCAGCTGCTGAAACTTTATTAGCCAAACTGTTTGCTTTTTTATTATTATTTTTCCAGTGCTGCATGAAAACACAGAAAAATTATACTACAGGTAGTTCTCTAGCAGATAATTTTGAAAGATGGGCTAGATATGGTCATGGTCTAGGGCCTGAATTGCATGTGGTTTCTTGTTATCATACACTGAGCTATATTGGAGATTATCTTGGGCATGGCACTGTGTGAATAAAGGAAAGAGCTCCTGACACCAAGCTAGGAGATTCTGCTTTCATGTTGGGCTTCAGTTCTAAGACCTCTCCCCTTCCACTTGACGCACTGTAGATGCACACAAAAACATTTAGAATAGTGCTAAATAAAAGAAATATAACTGAGGGGAGGAAAACTGCATATGCGTTTTTCTTGTTTATAGCTCTCTGTTTTATAAGATGGGTAATTGACACTGAATCATGAAAAGAACATGTATCTAGGAAAGTTGCATTACTTTTCTGTGCTCTCTTTCCATCATAAAAAATTTTCTGGGAATTTCCTAGTTGATATAAGTGGTTTTTGGATTTCCCTGGTGTTTTCTACTTTTTAGAGTTTAATATATTGATGGGTCAAATCTTTACTAGACAATATCTTTTTACTTAAGTAAGGGATGACCAAACAGAGAGAATGTGACTCAACAATAGCTCAGCGCTGAGGTAGTAGTTTTTGTGCCAGACTTGAGCTAGCAATAGTCAGAGTTACTGGCAGATTGTTCTACACTGGCAACAGGATGCTGTGAGCGGCATAAATAGAGAATGAGCACAGAGTAATGTGAAAGGACACTTGTGTCTTGAAGGATCTTGCCAGCTAGTTCAGACCACTGGCATATAGATTGAAATGATTGCTTCTGGTAACTAGTCTGATTCAATAATAAACTTGCATGGTGCGTTTTCTTGCTGGTTGAGAAAGAAAGTTTATTTTGAAAACATTTTTAAACAAGGCAAAACCTGTCAATAGCTTCATGTAGCTCATGTAGCTTCAAAATCAGGTTTTTGATGGCTATTATTTTTTCTTTAATTTTCTATTATTTTACTACAGTTGATTCTTAAATGTCAAGACTGAATATTTAAGGATTGATGGCTTGTAAATTCCTAACAGTCTGACTCGGTTTTGTTGCAGTTAAACTTTAAAAAAAAAAAAAAAAAAAAGATTGAAACCATCATCTCACAGCTAGGGCCACCCTTGCAAATGATGATGAAATTTGTGAGTGTTCAGCCTCTCTGGGAGTGAGCAGAGTCTGCAAATTTTGCGTGTTGAGGAAGAGGAGCCATGCTTCTACTTTTTATTTTTCTTTGAGCTTCTCTTCTCTCTCCTCTCTTTTCTTTTATATAAAAAATGCATTAAAAGGTGTTTTCCAAGCCCTCTTTTCCCCCATTTTCATTCTTTTTCCCCTGATGTTAACGTATTAAGGGTTTGGGGAATGTTTTATTGCTATTTCATCTTACTGATCTTTCTATGCCAGAAGGAAATTCATCTGGAATGACTTGGTCATATGAATATTGATTAAATAGACTGGTTAGAGAATTCAGCCCTACACAACAGCTTTTTCTAATGACAGTAATGTCACAGGAAATTCCTTTAAATGCTTTCAGAGGTAGGGGGTTATTTTTCTGACAGTGGCTTTTAGGTATGACTTATCTCAACATACTCTTTATAAAGAGAATAGCACACTAGCCTTTAGGCAGTAAGTTGTTTGCTAATAAAATCTTCAGAGAGTCTATTGTTCCTGGGCCTATTTTTGAACAGTCAAGACCTACGATTTCTGTGTAACACCTTGAAGATAATGCACTGTGTTTTTCCTTTATGCAGAGAAAGAGAGTGATGAGAACAAGGAGACACAGCACTGGGAGAGAGGAGTTTGATTCACAGTTTTTTCTTAAAAGAAAAGAATACAGATATTCTGACACTGATCTGTGGTTTTCCTTCTGACATTTACTCTAAGATCATATTATAAAAAACAGAAATAAATGCATCCCAATGATCTTCTACATTTAAAAGCCTTCCTTCAGACTGAAAAAAATCTCCAAAGCTTAGACTTAAACAGCAGTTCTTTAGAAAGAAGAAAAGACCTTGCTTTCATGAGAAAATCTTTTGACGAATCTACTGCAGAGTATCTGTCTATGTCTTCTTAGAATCTGCCTACAAAGAAGAGTGATTTTTGTTATATAAATACATACTTTGGCATGGACTTCAATGTGAATTTGCTCAGTGCTTATATGCCTTTGAAATATCACTTCAGGAACAAAAGACTTCTAGAAAAAAAACCCTGGTGGGGATCTTTTATGCCATGTGACACAGTGGTCTTGGTTCTCTTTCCTGTGGACTTACCGCTGCCGATGAGTGGGTTAGACTCTCACCCTGTACGTGCAAAGAGCAGGCCTCATCCTCATCTAGCAGCCCTTCAGAGTCCCCACCATCAGCCAGTTGTCTTGGCATCAGTGACAGACTCTCAGGTGTTACTCAGACTTCACTTGGGGGATCTTCCTTTATTTTGAATTAAGCATTTTCCTAGATTTTTTCAGGCAGGTGCCCAGTGTGATCTCTGGAGAGAACCAGTTCAGACAGCAGGATTGCAAAGTACAGAAATTTCCTGAAAAAATTCAGCTTCTAGGCAGTCAGTACCTCTCACAAGTCATGCTTGAAATCAGGATATCAGAAGATGAAGCAGATTGTGTTTGAAATGGGTAGCAAATGGAGGAAGTTTTAGGGAGCTTCATATCAACAGTACTTATTTGTGTAAAATTATTCAAGACCTGGTGTTAAGGCAGTTGAGGTTTTTACCGTTCTCTCAGCCACAGTTCCACATGCTATCCTTTGTGTGTCTGTCCAGGTCTTTTACTGATGGCCGCCTTCTCCATGTTCTAGGTTTTTATGGGCAGCTTCAGACTTTCTGCCCTCCACATCATGCTGACACTCAGAAGAACGTACAACATGGTGTTTCTTACAATATGGTTCCTCCTTTTGAAGACTGCGTATCTCCCACATCAGTAGGCCAGGCAGGGCTTGGCATTTTCCATCGAACTTTTTCAGGCCATTCTGGTATAACAGGTAAACGACAGCTGGTGACTTTGTGGATGATTGTGTACAGTTTATGAATGTTGATCTGCTGGAGCTATGTGAGTGTATGTGATGTGGATGTCTCGTGACAGCCTTGACTCTTTGACTCACAAAGAGGAGATGGTTTTCAGACCTTTGTGGAACGGTTGGCACTGGGAGGCAGGCAGTCACCATAGGTGACAGTATAGGCTTGTGTGTAAACTTTACTCTGTTGAGAGCTTCTCAAGATTCTAACCTGTGGGGGTCAGACAGTCTCTAGCTTGTGTATTTTGCTTTGAAATGCAGTCCATTGAGTGTGATACTCGTGCAGCCACTCCACTCCATGTGTTGTGGCAGGGACTTGAGATTATTCAAACCACTGATTTTGCTTTGTGTATGTTTGGGTTTTATCAGTCTTGAATTTAATTTATTCACCTTTCCATGACAAGAACTGCCTGGGTGTGCACTTATCTGTTTGACATAACTTAGTCTCTGCCCAGGTAAAAAGTTTGGGGTTTATCAGTCTTGAATTTAATTTATTCACCTTTCCATGACAAGAACTGCCTGGGTGTGCACTTATCTGTTTGACATAACTTAGTCTCTGCCCAGGTAAAAAGTACTTCAGGGGCTTGCATGCTGCTCTGGAAGGGAGAAAGTTCCCTCTGTGCAGAGGATCAGTACAAGACAGTGAGTCTAATCTTAGGGCCTAAGCACAACTAAGCACCAAGTCTTTTATTGTCCTTCTACACAGGATGAATTCACTTAACATTTATTGTTCTTTGAAATCCCTTTTACATCCTTGCTCCTTCAGTAGTGCATTGGAAAGCCAATGCACCTGTAATTTCAGAGAGACATCTCATGGTATGTAAACCTGTTATCCAAAAGATGGGGGGTTTTATGCAAACAGTTACTCTTGTATTTACTACTATTGCTTGTAGAAGGTAGTAATTTCTGTGCCAGGGTTTGCTTTACAGCAATTCATTCTACGATATGAATGTTCATATTGATGTTCAGTATGATGAAATTTTTTAAGCAAGAATGAAGTTTATTTTTAAAATTATCACAATTTCAACACCTATTATATGGGGAAGTATTAGTTGTGGTGAAATCTGCTGTACATCAGACTCGATTCTGATGGAAGTGAAAATTCCTCCCCTGGTAAGCAGTAAGTTATGTAATTAATTTCAAACATATGTTGGCTTGTTTGTTTTGTTTGTGTATTTGATTTAAAGCCATTTCCAGATCTATGTGTAAGTATTAGGACATAATCCGTGATATAGCTATCCTAGTTAATTAACTGTTTTTTGTGCTTTTTTTCCCAGTATATGACTTTCCAGCAGGGTCCATAGGTATCTTTGGTGATTCAGCTTGCAGCATGCCAGAGGACAGCAGTTTCCTACAAGTAAATGCAGTGGATCGCCATTCTAGCCAGCTTTCCTCCATATACACTGAAGGCTAAACTAATGTAAATCTAGTTACAAGAATTTCATTCCATTTCGTCTTGCCCTTCTTGTATTTCTCCACAAAATGTTCCTCTTCATGAAAACTGGCACGTATGTATGGGGATATGACTGGATATACATACATAATGGAGAGGAAAAAAGCAATCACTGAGCATTGTTCATTTAATCAAGCTCCAACTGAGAAGGGGAATGTTTGGAGAAAGCAAGCTTTGCCAAAACCTTAGCAATTGTTTTTCTTCTCATCTGTGGCACAGCAACTCTATTTTTTTATTATTTCTTCTTTTTAATTTCTCAAAGGGAATTCAGAGACCAAATAAGAAAACTGCTTGTTAGCTGCAGTCCTTTCAAGCTGAGTGGGTGCACTTACTGAAGAACAAAGCTTTAGAAAATTCCTTTTTCAAGAGGAAAAGAAGGAAAACTAGAGCATACTACAAACCATTTCAAAGGCATACAGCTTTTTCCACAACCTGTTTGCATGTGATGCTTCCGAAGTTAAACACACACAAGTATCCAGAAGGGAGAGAAATTAGACATATAATTTGGCACTACCCATTGGAGGTATTGGTGTGGCTTCTTTCTGGAGTCAAAGATCATTGGTACTGGATTTCTTACAGGCCTCGGGTTATGTGTCTCTTCCTTCCCTGTGCATTTTAAGCCATACAATATGGCTATTGCTATTTTTCCAATATTCATTCCAACCCAATGCTTTAAGTGTGAATAAAGAGGGTTAAACACATGAGAATTTACATAGACTTTCTCTCTATTTAGCACAGATGCTAGATAAGAATAAGTACATTTTAACTTCCTGTTGCTTTTAATTATATTGTAGACCTTTATTACTGTACATGCTATAGTATTCTTTAGGGAGGTTTAAAGTACTGCGTAGGAAAGATTCTTCATTAAATTCCACAGATTTTTTTAAAAAAACGGTTTGTACGGATTCGATTAAATTTTTGTTGCCTTAATATTTTCTATAACATATTTTCAGAAAGAACTGCCCTTAAGTTTGCTGTGTTCCCTCTGGTTACTTAGACGTGAAACTGAACTGGTTTGATGGTTTTGATTTTTCTACTCAATGTTAGGCTCTAGTCTTTGAATTTAGTCCAGGATGCAAGCAAATGTGGTTGTCCTTCCTGAATGGTACAAGATTATGAGTTAAATCCAGTATTTTGCAGTGAAGACATGCCATCACTGTGATCCTATATACCTTGGAAGCAACTCTCACATTATGCAGGACTGCATTTTTAGGTGATTAATCCCTGTTCATCCATTATGTGGACTTCTTAACTGTGTAGTGTGCATCTTAACATTCTCATGACCTGATATAGTAAGGACAGAAATTCAGTTCGTTCTTACAGGCTAGACCACAGCTATGCTTCTGAAATCACTTCACTGCAAAAATGAACATTAGAAATGTTTATACAAACTCTTTTTGAGTTTTTCAGTGCAGTTGGCTCAAATTTGTAATTTAATTTGCCATTATGTTGAATAGGTGCGTTTATGCTCAGATGTTTATAAACACTGGCAATCTTTTGAGGTTTTTATTCATGAAGTATATTCTTACGTGCAGGTGTATGTGCTTAAATGTTTAATGGAGAGATTTTCATCCAATAAATACGTAGAATATAAGAACAAACCATGCACATAAATGAAGTACAATAAGAAGTAGTGTGACTAAAATACAGATAATTCTGTGCTAAGTTCTTCCCCCTTTTATTCTGCTTCTCACATCACAAGTAAAGGTGTCCCTCTGCTCTAGCTTGCAGTAACAGGTCCAGATGTTACAATATGTGGCTTGCATTTGGTTAATGACATCAGGCATCCCTTACAGCTATACATGCACAGTCCTTTTGCATTACTGTATGATCTGGCCCAGTGCATTGACGACATGTTTTACTTTTTAATTGAGCTTTAATTTTGTGCTGTCTTAAAGCCCATTATTTCATTCACTGCACAAGCATAACTTGATTCAGCAGAAATAACTAGTCACACTGAACACTTCAATTTCAAATGTGTGGGGCTGTGTTTTTTTCCACCAAAGTCAGCCAGAGCAAGATCAGGGTCAGTGAGGATGGATGCGTGTACATACATATGTACATACATACTTAGTATGTATAAATCCTACAAGGTTCTTTTAACCACGTGGTTGTTCAGAATTTGTCCATTGCTGTGCACAGAACTGAAATATTGTTGCCATCTTCAGATCTGTACTACCCTCACTTTTAAACATTTTGAAATATTTTTCTAGTATCTGAATGTACAAGCTGTTCAGTAGAGTGGGGGATTTTACATTTTGAGACATCCTGACCAAAGGAGAAGTGGGGATACAGAATTCAAAAAGGGCATTCATAATTTGGGGCTTCATCAGTTACATTTTAAAAAAGGAAACTTTTGCCAGTCATTAATTCATTATTTCACATTATTTCACATTCACAGGTTTCCATGAGCCTTAATCCTAAAAAGAAGGAGTTAGGGTACAGTTACATCAAGCACACAAGAGTGGGCTACCAGTCTGTAAGAAGATATGCCCTTGTTTACTTCTCTTTCAGCGACAGAGAGGATTATTCACAATTATTTCATTGTTCTCTTTGAAATTGGACTGACTTCGGGGCACCAACTTAATCACTGAGGACAACTGTATAAAAATAATTATTTTATCTCAAGTGTTTTAGATATTTAATTAGGGAATTGTGTTTATCACATGTTACAATGAGAAAGGTGCTTGGGAAAACACATAAAGTAATGCCAGTTACTGAGTTATCTTCAAGTACTTGTGCCTTAGTGATTTTTATGTTGTTCTTCTACTTGCTGGATTGTTAACTTTATAAAGGGATTCATGTCTAGAAAATGAAGTTATTTTAGACTATGGACATGAAACAATATTCGAATGAAATTATTTACAATCATTCTTTTTTACAATTCACTTGTTTTCAGACTCAGTGATCTGTTTATATCTGCTTTAGAAATGGGTCTACACTGGAATTTAAAATACAGTCTCAAAGTGCCTATGTACATGTGGGAGTGTATGAGAGTGTACGTGTTTATTTGGATCTCCCTTTCTATGTATATATACACATAAGCATACAAGCATTATGGTTTAATAATACCAGGTGCTGAAGTATTGAAGTGCTAAAACCATCTGTCAATCTGTCACATTGTATTTTGTTTTCAGCTTTCTTTAAAGAGGTGTGAATGAGTATAAAAATTACATTTTAACTGTTTATTTCCCGTTTTCCCTGGTAATTTTATAGCAGACTTTTTAAAACAGCACTTTTTTGTTCTTTGTATGGAATTTTGTTGTTAGTTTGTTTTGTCGGTTTGGGATTTTTTTAATATATGTTTTCTAGAAGCAGGTAAAGCAAAAGAAAATTACCATTTAAAATTAACTGAGGGAGGTTATATTTAAGAAAAAAATTTCCTTTTGTTCTGTACAGAAAGCAGCATTTTGTGTAATATTTTTTACACAAAGCACTTTGCTAAGGAGAGAAAGTGGGATTATGTTTTTCCTAAACATTACAGAATAATCTACATATTTATATACACTTATGTATACACATATGATCTTAATCTGCCATACTGTATATCTGGCTGATAGTTGCTCTAAAGAAATACCTTTTGTATTTTGTGGAAAAAAAAATCAAAATAATTAGTTACACTTTTTGCTGTACTAGTATGTTTAATTTTGTGATTTTTTTACAGTTACTTTTCATACAATCATAAGTTATTTTTGTCCTGTTTGATTAAGTTCTGTTTTATGTAAAAAGTAAAGTGAAATGTGCATATGGATGGTACAAAATAAAACTTGAAAACTGTAACTCCATTATATTACCTGTAGAACATCTTGTTGTGAGATGCCTTTAAAGAAGACTGCTCCAGTCACTGTCCTTCACCATAAAACTACTAGTGTTTGCATAGGTTTGTAAATTAGAAACAGAAACAGGGGAAAAGAAACCCTCAGAGATTTCTTCTAAAAAAAACTCGGTTAACCCGAGATTTTAAGTCTGGATTTAATTATTGTTATAGTGAGGATAGAGATAGAGATAAATTAATGCCTCAGTTGGTGTTTACACCCTGGGTGGAGACACAAATAAAAGAAGAAAATTTTGTGTTTTGATAATTTTTGATTTTTAATTGGTTTCTTTGTTCATGTGGTTCAACAGTAAAACATATAAAGGCATTTTGGTTTTTGTCTGGTTATTGTCTCTAACATAAGCAATTAAACTAATTCAGAGCATTTAATGTATGAAAAAGAACATTTTTTTAAACTGTGCATTAGACAAAATACTAACAAAAGATAAAGACAGAAGTTGATGCACGTTTATATCCATATTGCCCAAAACACATCCTAAGAATCCAACATGCTTAGGAAATAAGAGGTTACCTTCTACCATGCCCATAAATTGGACTAGAAATCTAAGGAAAAAACACAAATTAATAAATTAACTAAATTCAGAGGAATCCTGTGTTAGGATTGCAAACAGACCTTTGAAAATAACGGTCCTAGCTGATTTAACTGTGAAATTAGCATGGCTGGCTCTGAGTCAACCATGAGCAGATAAAAACTATGAAGGCCACAGTCACTGAGAGGTGTACATGTATAGCTTTGTAGAGCTATACTAAAAATAAACTTTGCCCAGTGTGATCTTATTTGCAGTGCACCTTAGTTACCACAGGAAACTTGCCCCATGGTTTAGCAAATATTGTTAGTGAATCCTGCAAGCAACCATGAAGAACTGAGAGTTGCTGAATTGCAGTGCTTCAGAATTCAGTTTTTCTTTTTAGATGGAGAGAGAATGCCCTTCAAATGAGAAGTCTACAAGTTGGAGAGTAACATGGTTCAAAATACCTCAAAGCCGTGTGCTTTTATTCTGTGTGCCTGAGGGATACCACTTTTTCATGATGTCCAGCAAACTATCATAAAGCAAAATAGTGAAATGTAGTAAGAAAACTATGTGACAAGTATATTCCCCTGAAGAACATAATTTCTGAATGAAGGTTGTCTGAACTTTTTCCTTGATAAAGTGTTTGTGTTTGGGGTTTCCTCTTTTAGGGGAAAAAACCCACCATTTTGAAACACCACAAATTCTCACAAGATGAAAATTTTTGCCTGTATTTAGTTAAAGGAGTTCTCCCATGTGACTGTGCTAAAGCCACAGTGTATTCCTGAATTTATACCAGCTCTGTTCTAATGGAAAATATGTCAATAAATCTTTGTATATACCTATCTCCTTCATTAAGAAAAGAAAATAACAAACATAATTATTCCATTCTCTATTAATATATCCTAATTATACTAATTACATGATACCTTGTATTTGAAGTTAAGAGTGAGGATGTCTGTATGAAAACACTACTGTCCATTTTCCTAGGCTGTGATCCTCAGGGAAATGCTTCTTCATATCCAGACTTGCTGTTTCCTACTTTGGATCACTTTATAACTCCAAATAACATCACATGTGTTTTCAGTTACCTGATTTTTAAACTGTGCCTGTTATCCACTGT
The DNA here is from genome assembly GCA_035583135.1 of Lophotriccus pileatus. Taxonomy (NCBI): domain Eukaryota; kingdom Metazoa; phylum Chordata; class Aves; order Passeriformes; family Tyrannidae; genus Lophotriccus; species Lophotriccus pileatus. The sequence continues at coordinate 44,652,737 of JAWWES010000094.1, forward strand.
AAATAAACCTCCTCAAGAAGCAGTTTTAAAAAGTTTCTCCCTTTAATAATGGACAGTCTTAAAGTGGATGACTTCTGTATGTCTGTATATACTCACTCGCTGCAATATGCAACTACAAAAAACAGTATGGTAGAATTAATCTTACAGAATGAAAAATGTTAACTTTTAAGGTTGCTGTGTATTTTTTCTCTACCTTCCTTGAAACTATAATGTTTTCGTTTAAAAGCTAAGTATGAAAAATCATTCTACCACATCTTCCCATGCCATTTATAGATTTACAACCAAAGTAAATTTACCTAGCAGTCATATCATTAATGATTCACGAATGAGATGGGTTAGTTCAGTGAACTGGAACAAAGAATGCCTTTCTATGTGTCTAGTTAAAAGTTCCAACATGCCTTTGTTATAACTAGAAAATGCAAACCATACGCATGATTGCACTTAGGTACACAGAATAAAGCATTACAAATAAATCTAGGTAGACAGAAGAAAATATAACCATTTCCTCAATATAATAGATTTTTCCCTTTTGACCAAAAATGTACCTGAACCTGCCAGTCAATGGGCACATTCCAAGCTTGGCTGCATGTAAATCAGACAGCTTCAGCTATTCCAGGAATGGACACAATGAGGTTGATTAAGCTTATGAAAGGCAGGGTGACCTGGCCTCCTCATTCTCTGAAAATTCCAGATTAAATCTGTTGGAAAAACAAAACCCAAAGTTGCTGCTGCAACTGTAGCTGACATATTTAAAATCACAATAACTAGACTGGCAGCATTGTGATTTTACCTGTTAACCCATCGCTTAGCATAGCACACAGTTGTAATTAAGGTGTACCTATCTTGGGCTGGAGGAAGAGGAAGGATACTTTGCTTTAATGGAAGTTAAATTAGTAGTACTGAGTGAAGTTCCTGGAGAAGCTAAAGCAGTTTAACTTGACCAGCTTATCCATCCAGGAAGTGGCAATAGTGTTAGATGGCACCATTATTGTGCTAAACCTTTATTCATTATCAATTTGACTTCTGAATCAATGAGGAATCAGAATAATTCTCAAAAAAAATGGAAGTTTCTACCCTGGAAGTTTAAAATCTGTGGAGGCCACATTCTATCATACCCATTTATTTACAACCTTTCTGTAGATGTCAGAGAATATTGTGAATTCATTAGGACAAAAGCATTGAATAGGATAGCAGTTTTGTCATCTAGATATGTACAGCATAGGAACTGTATTAAAATTATTAAACTAATTTTAGGAAACCTGCTAAAATACAATCTGCACAAACAGAATCATGAGGATTTACTCAATCAGAATTACTCAAGCTAAAGCTGAACCAATGTGTATAATAAGGTGAGTTTACCCAATTAATGGAAATGTTGCTTCAAGGTTGAACAGGAAAGGAAAGAATGGCATTCAGATCCACTGTGGTACTCTTACTCATTGCTATACTTTTTTTTACTACTTGCAGTTGTGTGTCTCAATTATTCAAGAGCCTGTTTCACTGTAGAGACTGTTAGGTGCAGAATTTTTGCTGGCAGTTGGGCTTTTCATCTTGGTGGGCCTTCTTCATTGAAACTTCGTGCTGTACACGTTGCTGAGCAAACCTACTTTGAATAAAGGTGGGGGCAGTTGCTTGTATTTAGCTAAAAGGGACTTATATAACAGCAGCTTCATTACTTTTACTTTAAACTTTCTTCTTTGATCCCTAACCCCAGCATGACAGTCAATGAGGCTACGCTCAATGGCTCAAAGGACTAAAAGAATTGATCCTGCTAATCCAGTTGTCCTTCATTTTATACCTCTATGTGACCTCTAACAGGACATTTACAATACAGGAACAGCTGAAACCAAACTGCTTGGTCTGATTAGTTTTTTCATGCATTACTGAGTGAGTTGTCACTTTCACTGTATGAATTATGGCCTTATGTAAGACTACTGGTCAAGTCATCAAACACACTGAACACTGTCAGCAGAGAAACAAGAACCTTAAGGGAAATGGTAACTAAAGTGATATTCATGCTCCTTTGGACCAAGGGATCACCGGTCTTGTGTCTGCTGGTCCTGCAGACTGGAGCACTCTGATGGCAAAAGGTTTACTGAAGCAACTGGAGACCAGTGTAGCCAAGGGCTGACCACAGCCTATGTGTCTCCCAAACATTCTTTCTGCAAAGATCACTGATTTTGGTGGCTCTTTGCTACCTGAGAGTCCCACCACAGGAAGGATCCTCAAGCAGCTGGCCAGCTGCATTTTACAGTGGACTTGGTTATTGCACAACACCAAAGCTGCTGGATGCAATTCTGTCTGCATGTACCAGAGAAAAACTGAAGCAGAAACCTAGTAAATGGATTTTTTCCCAAATGCAACAGATTACATCAAATTAATTCCAATTGGATAGTTTAACATGGCTTTAGGATATTCTTTTATAGTAGAATCAATGCTAAGAAAGGAGAGGGGGAAAGTATTTTTTCTCTTCTGCTATTCCCTTTTCTTTAGTATCTTTTTTCTTCTGTTATTCAGAAAATCTTCCTGACAAAGAACACTAAACATTTTACTCATTTTAGGGCTGTTCAAATGTGAATGAGGGTAAACTTACCCCCATTTATTTGCAGAAAAAGGTAAGTAGGGTAACTGAATGTTGCCCTAAGTTATATGTCTTGAGACAAGACACACAGTCTAAATTTGTATACAGGCTCAAGTCTAAATTTGAATTGAATTTTGGGTTCAAAAGCAAAAAAGAAGTCAGAAATACATTCAGGAAACACATCACTGAAGGAAACATGACAAGAGAAGGAAAGAATAAGAACAGTCGTACAACATAATACAATATACCTCTAAACTATGTATATACAGAGTCATGGGAAGGACACAGAGGGGTTGATAAAAGCTTTTTTCTTTCAAAGATCTCAATGCTGTTTCCTAAACAAGATGAGACTGCACCATTAACCTTAATTTGGAGTTGTAGTTGCCAGTAATACTTCATAAAATAAGACTAACAATTACATATTTTCAGTCTAGGTCAAGCCATTGCAAACATCATCAGAAATAGAAACCACTACTTACTGGAAGACTTTGCTTGTAACCTGGAAAACCTCCCATGGTGGGCTTTTGCCTTCTAACTTTGTCTTAGTCACCTTTATTTTATGCTCACCCCGCTTGAGAGCCTTATTCCAATTCCTTGTAAACCCTTGAGCAGGTTCTCCATGGCACTTTACTATATGTACCTGTCTATAAAAGAGTGACATAGAAATGTCAACATTAATTCAGGCCCTGTGTGCACTGAAATGAACAAGGAATGATTCTCCTAAAATCTATGTGAGAAAGCATGTAATGAACACAAATACCAAATCAAGCCTAATAAGAGCCACACTAAAAGTTCATCTAAATTTCATATACTTGGGTTTTGATGGAAATGAGAGAAGAAGTAAGCTACTTCTTTTACCTCTCAAAGCTGCTACTTGCTAAACTATGTGTGGGTCTCTAAAATGTTGGAATTAATCCTATAGCCTTACCTCATTCCACAGGCATTTAACAAAGGAAGTATTCTTGAATGCTGAGTTTCAACTAATTATCAGAAGTGAGTGAGAGAGAAAGGGGACAAAGAACACCTGACATGATGGCATGTTAATAATTCACCCAGACGTCTAGGATAACATACGTTTTCTGTACAACATTTCATGAGCTACAGAAATAGGCTCTTACTTCTCAACAAAGGAGATGGAGAACTTGATGAAAAAAGGCAACTAGTAAGTGTGTCACCTCTTTGTACATCATTTAACCTGCCTAAGTGTGTAAAGTCTTGTTGATATAGGGTTGTATTTTACATGGAAAAATTGAGAGGTTCTTGGCTTTGGTGAGTCTCCTTCCAGCCTCCAGTAATTAATTATGGAAATTGTAGCTGGGAATTCCAAACATGCATCTTTTGCAGTAACAAAATCTAATGGGGTGCAAAGACACTCCAGAAAAAAAAAAAAGAGTGAAAAAGGATATCACACTTCTCCAAGGGGTCACATTCTTAGTGAATTATTTGCATAGCATAATTGTGATATATGCATGCGATATCTTGGGGAAAAAAAAAAAGGATAAGCAGAATCAAGTCATGCCCCACACTTGATTCAGAGCAAAGTTGAACCCCCATTTAGTCAGGACACATTGGAAGGACACATTGCCCTGATTACCTTCTGGACTCAGTGTCTTTCTATAAGGTCATCATCATCAAGCAACTCTAGAAGTACCAAAGCCATCTTCTATGACTTATTTGTGGTACTAAGGTTAGAAGCTGAGGAAAACTCAGGGATGTTGATGAGCATAACTCCTCTTCAGCAAAACTAAGTAAATTTTGTTATGGAATGACATGCTGAGACAGTAAGACCTGCTGTCTAAAATGCAATAGTTGAGGGAAACAACCATGAGGCTTTATCCCATGCATCTGCCTACAGCAAGAGGAGAGCACTGATAAAAATAACAGTGAGTTCCACTTAGGGTCTGCATTTGCTGAGGGATCCAGGCCGCATACCTGCCTGTTCTCTTGGGGTCATGGGTTTTTAGAATATTCCTAAGAATGTCAGGAAAAGTCTCTTCAGGCCTTTTTGAGCTCCATGGTCTCTTTGTTCTATAAAACAACTTAAAAGCACCATAACAAAGAACAAAAGCCCCCTTTAAGCTGATTCTGGCCACTGAGTTACTTTAATACCATTCTGAAAGCAAAAAGTGAAATTAGAAAGAGACATGTCTCCAGCAGCAGATCAGTTGCAAGCATCTGTTTGTTTTACTATTCAATGTAGATTTTATTAATTTACATAAACTCAAGAAAAATTATGTGCACATCAACAAAACAGAGGATAAGGCCTCTCTTTGTTTCAGAACAGCCCTAGTAACACATGCAGGAGTTGCACAAGTAAAAATATACAAATTGGTAAAAAATCCAATCTTATGCCAATCCAATCTTATGCCAACCCAATTAACCTTGCTGAGTCATAGGATTCCAAGAAATTGTGCCATCACTCCTGTGACTGTTGATGTGCCTCATCCAGCTGGTATGTGGGCTTTCTAAATATGCTGACCCTCTCAGTCCTCATTCTTACTGCTTGACAATGCTAATTTTGTTTGACTTCATTTCTCTGTGTTCGATAGTTCTGGTTTTGAGCTAGGTTACTCTAATTTTGAAGTGGTGTCACTTTGTTTCCATGGAATTCATTTTATGCTTGTTTAAGACATGGAATGCTTGTGTTTAGCAGAAATGTGTTGTGTGCTTTATTGATGTTTGAAAGGTTGCACTATAAAAAGATTTGGCAAATTAATATAGTGCCTATTCATACTGATAGATCAAAAGATCAGTTTTCAGTACAAGGGAAAGTACCGCCAAATTTCAGGACATATCTTAAAATGACCTCACAGAATTTTTTTCCTTTCTTTGTCAAGCTGGTGTACTGGTCATGTACATACTTGTGTAATGAAAGCAGTTACAGTTACACAGCAGTTTCTCTGAAGTCCCTGGAACTAGCTTGACAGAAACCAGTGTTAGCAGTGTCAGAATCAAGCATTTAAGGCTCAGAAAGTGACTGTGCTGGGAAGCGGGTGCAGATCCAATCCCTTAGAGCCCTGACTCTTAAGGATTCAAAAGAGCACTCTACTGTTAAAACGTTTAGATTTATTTTGGTCTTTAAGACAGCTGGCAGCAGTTATATTTTAGTCTGATAATCTTCTCTATGATATTCTGGGTATCAAGACAAGGATAAAGAAACTTGAAACTATTGACAAGCAGATGCATAGAAATTTGTCATCTTTACTTTCCAAAAGCAAACCTGGGCAAACAGGGACATTAGGCAGTGTAAGGTGACCTAAAAGTGAATGGAGTGAGAAATTTATTGCTTAGCAGTCCTAAAAGGCGAGATGGATAGTGGATAAAAAGGTCTTATTTCCACAGTGAAACTACAGTGATGTGTTCCTAAATTCAGCTGACAGCATATAGCAAAACTGTTACCAAGTCCCTGTCAGCAACAAAGGCCTTTCTTGCTGGTACTTTTTTTGTTGTTTTGTCGTTGTGATTGTTTGTTTTTAATGGATCCTTAGATAGAAATCCCTTACTTTATATTTCTTCTCATATGTTATACCAATGAAAAACAGCCTCTGAAATAAGCATCATAGGAAAGCTTCATGACTCATATGCTTCATGGTTAACTGTTAATCCCATGTGTGTGATCACTGTATTATACATAATGTATTATAGTAATGCCATTAAGTCTAAGTAATTCACTTGGAAATGCTTAGAGAACCTATTTGCACTGTGCACTCATCTTTGTCTACCATTCATTAACTGTAAACTAAAGTATTTCAAAATGCAGATGTCGAATCTGATGAGTTCTCATTGTGGCTAATTCTCTGTAAGAGTGACTTAGAAAGAGCCATAGATGCCAATGAATATGCATCATGAAGTAGAATTTAAAACATTGTTTTTTCTAAGAGTTGTTTAGATTTAGTTCCAACCATATTCTTGTACAGTTTATACTGCAAAGCGGTGCATACTGCCTGTATGTATTTGTAGGGTGGCTGCAATTGGAAGAGACTGCAAAAATAAAAATCTCCAATTTGACAAGTGATGGCTAAATTGCATTTTCTTTCTTGAAATTTCTGGCTGTTTTGAGTCACAGTCAAATGTAGTAAAAATGGGTCCAGAATTTACTTTTTCATTATGCATTCTGACTCCACTCAAAAACTTCCAAGAAATTATGGATTTTTAATTTATCCTGTTATCTCAAAACAATAAAGCCTCTTATTTTTCTTCCTTGTAGTAGTGTTTGAACAGTTATAACTATTTATGAGCACATTTTTGCAAGTGTTGACTGAGAACACTTAATATATTTTTCTCCACCACAAAGGACATACTTAAAATTCTAATAAAAAATTTTAATTTTTCACTGGCAAAAGCCTCACAGAAACTTCTGAGGTACTTTACTACCATTGATCTGTAAGCATAACTCATGCTGACTAATCTCCAAGATTAAATCCTACCCTAAATTTGGTCTAGTTTAACTGCAATGGCCTTTCACTAATAATAGTTGCTTTCTACTCAGTTTTCTACACTATCTATGATGTTTTAATGTTTAGTAATTTAAAGCACTTGAATTTAATTATATAACTTCACTATTTTTCTTAACTGATTTTTTCTGATTTGCTTTTTGTGCAAAAGCCAAATCTCAATTCTTTTCCATATTTACAGTTTCCAGTAGAAGAACAAGACTGTTCAAATCACAGAGAATTTGTGCAATAATGGATCTTTGGATCAAAAACTTTTATACTGTGTTCTTTCCCTCTTCTCTTAAACCTTTTAACACCTGCTCTTTGTGACTTATCCTTACTGTACCAGACTGCTCAATTTCCTTGTGGGAAGAGGACAATATTTTTATTTGGGAAGGAAAAGAAGGAGATTTAAAAAGCAAAAAAGTCCCCCACTTTTGAGGAAACACCACAAATAAAAAACGAGAAATCAGTAATGCTAAGATTTAAAAACCCTGAACAACTTAGTACTGGAATACATTTAAGTATTGAATAAAAATTTTCTCCAGTCTTTGATATGTAGATTATTTTACCTGATGCCAGAAGGTTATGGCACATCAGTGGTTAATCAAGAAGCTGTTCACTAATCCCCATACTGGCATTTTTTGTGGTAGTTGACTTTACACAAAGAAGAAGAACATGAGAAATCAATAAAACTTCATCTTTTCATGCAAGACTTATTTATAGTTTGTTCAAAGTGTTTTTTCTGGTACAATATTATGCCTTGCAACACCCTGTGGTTTGATCTATGGTTTAGATGCCAAAACGCAGTGGTGTAGATGACAGTTTAGTGTGTGAAGCACTTCAGGAGGAATACAAGCTGCCTGAAAGCTGGGTGGGCTGGAGGTGTTTCTACCATTTTGTTGAACATGGGAAATACCTAGTTTCCTCTTCAAAGAATAAACCACCAGCTCACTTGGTGCAGATCTGTTCTAGTATCATTAGAACTCCAGTGGGCCCCAACAGTCTTTCAAACATGATGATTCTTGGTGATGGGTTCTTCCAGCTGTTGCAGAGCACCCTCTAGAGAGGGCCCTGCCTGACTCCATCAGAGCAGAGTCCAGGGTGGATCTACTTGCTGTCACTGAAACTGTGCTTGCCCTGGGTCAACCCAAGAATGTCAAGTTACCAGTGGCAGGCAGGTACCACATCTCAAGATCTTCCCTGGCCCAGTCCCTGCAGTGCACAACCCATGGCAGATAGATTTCATTTTCACCCCAAAATCAGACCATATTCAAGATGCATAAGTATTCAGAATTATTAATTACAATTCTGTATCATAGAAATACAGTGTTATTAAAAAGTGGAATAAAACCTCTGGTGGATTTGAGAAGTGCTCTGGGCTGCAGGACACCAAAAGGCAGCATGAAAGATACACTGAAATCAGAAACAGATGTCAAAGTCGAGACTTTTATGGTTGGGTAAGCTGAAAGCAGGCAGTGGTGACAGAAAACACAGGTACAATCTGGATTCAGAAGCAAACAATATGGCTAGCACACTCTGATAAAGGTAACAAGACCTGTTGCAGATTTTTATGTGAGTTACAGACCAGCACACTGTGATGCTCCTTCCATGAAATAAAAATGGATTACCATTTTCAGAAAACTGGGCAGCTTTCTCCCACTGAACAACTTTACAAGATTGCATCCTGGTTTTGAGCTGATGACTTCAGCTAAAAAGTGTTCATCTTTTATCTCATTTTTTAAAGGCTCAAGTTTATTCTATTTTTCTTCCATTGCATTCCATTTTCATCAATTGCATCAATTTTAATTTTTTACTAACTTTTCTCTGCACTTTGTTTGCTGAATGGAACATCTCCAGGAGGCACATTTGTGTATCAGAGACCAGTGAATCATATTCCCAGGCTTTTAAAGAGATTACTGAAAGTTTTGCCTGTGAAGTTGTAAAATTCTGCTTAGCAAGTTTTTAGTGGGCAAGCCTGTGCTATTTACCACAACAGGGAACGGTGGAAAAACCGTAAGCAAGAAAACAACAGACTCTTTGTAGAAGTGTAAATGCTCAATGTAAAAAACTAACAACCAACCAAACAAACAAAAAAAGACAAAAACAACAACAAAAACAAACCAAAACAAAGAAGAAAAAAAAAAAGGCAACAAACACCCTAACAACCAATGATCCTTTTGTAAAAGAATTTAAACAACCAGAACAAATCAGTGCAATGGTTCAGTCACAAAGAAGAGAAAATAGTTAAAATCTGGGGAAGCTGAAGGTGAAGATCAAGATTGAGATTAGGGAAGCATTGAGAGCTTTTGACAAGAAGAACAGGAGAAACACTCATTTCTCTTCAGTACAGCACCAGGAAAACCTTTCAAAACAGAGTAATAAAAGTGGCTGAGATGAAGTGCCTGGCTAGTCTTCTATCCATAACTCTTTTATCCTAGCAGTATCTATAACAGAGAGCAGCGAACAGCAAAATTCTCTCACCATAGACATTTGGGTTTGAAGAAAGCATTTGACAGCCTCTAGCAAATTTCTGAGCATCATATCCCTGGAACAACTTGAAATGTTATTACATGATGTCAAAACCAATTAACAATGTCAGGGCTTTACATATAGGTACAGCAAGTACTTTTAAAGGAAACACTTTAAAACTTTAGTGTACTTTTGGAATCAAACTTCCAGTCTCTCACTTCTCACTTTTGACGTTGGATTTGTAATGAAAAACTTGCTGAGACAGATTTTTGCATAATAAAGACAGATTAAGAAAGACATTTTGACTTCCTGATTAGTAGTTTTTAAAAATACAGATTCCAACAGCTATTAAGCAAATAACAAAGGACACTAAAATGCTGCAAACAGCAGAACTAATAATTGTGTATAAAAAAAACGCAAAGCAAATCTAGTGGAAACTCCAGGAGATTCTAATTGAAGTGCTCCCAAATAACACAAATACAATTGCCGTACCTTAATAGTAAACTGTCAGTCGAAGAAAACAGCACAAGTTGAAATATAACAATTGCAGTAACTATCTTAAATTGCAACTTAATGAATAAACTACTATTCTTCAATTCTAAATGCATTTCTGCCAGGAACCTAACTCAAGAAGCAGATAAGTGTCCAAATGTTTCTGAAAGCAAATGCCTCAGAAAATTACTTTTAAAAACATTTTGAAAACTTTTGTCAGAATTCAACACCTTATTTTAAAAGCTATTTGGAAGGGTTGGCAAGGATATGTAAAAATACACCGCTGCATGTTAGCGAGGTATTAGCAATCAGCTGAAGAAATTCCAGTACTTTATAACATTTAATGAAGTAAACTATACTTCAAGTAAAGGACATGCAAAAATAGATGTCAGAATCCATATATGGAACATATATAAAAATCTTCTTGCCCTTCCTCTTTCTTTAAAACTTGAGAAGAAACTTTCAAGCCTAAGTTACAGATTTGCACAAATACTTCAGAGAATGTTATAATTTTTCTACAAATACCATGGGGGAAAAAAGCTGAAACAATCCAAAACCTAGAGGTTTTTATTTAAGAGTCAGCAAAGAATGTGAATGGGAAGTAGTATGATGACTACTCACTTTTTTATGCTATCATAATTTCTAGGGCTCTTGCTTGTTACTGAGAACTAATTTTATCTGGTTTGCCCTCCTATAGTTTCAAAACGTTTGGCTTTGGTATATTTATCTTTTCCTCATATAATCCAACCATTTTCAGGGATAATAGTCTACTGCGTTAATTACTTCTAAAAAGTAAACTTACTCTTTTGTTTAATGTGAGTTCCACACTTGGCCAAAGAAACGCCCTCCAGATCTTTTTCTATGCATTTGTATAGAATTGCAGCAATTAATTTAGAGACTGCTTTTATGCTGCTGACTTCAAATTATGATTATGTTTTTTCCCCCAGTTAAAGAAAAGAAAACCAAAACCAACAAAACCAAACAAACAAAAACCTCAAACAGGAACCGAAAACCCAATGAACAAACAAAAAAAACCACCACAAAACCAAAAATCAAACACATGCATATATGAAAAGTGAAGTTGAATAACTTCAAGCCCGTTTTGCAAAGACAATCAAAGACAAAAACAGTCTTAAAATCAACATACTAATTGCTTTCTAAATGGAGCTTCAACTAAGAAATTTATTAAACAGAACAAATAAAAAAAAGCATCTGAACAATAACATTGTTCTTTCTGCAGAGCAGTTTCAATTGTAGTATTGCTCTTCTGCAAGGCATGGCAAGGTATGGTTGTAACACTTAATCAGAAGAAGTTATAGAAGCATAGCAAGTATTATTCACTGTTACTATTATAATTTTCTTTCCACTGTTCTTCCCTTTGCCAGCACAGAAATATTTTTTACTCTGGGGAGTGCACAGAGAATTACATACTGGTACACACATTCATGAAAGGACTAAGTCTTACTCAACCTTTTAAGAAGTCTTCTCATACTAAAAAATGTCAACTTAAGTATTATTAAACTCCAGATTTAATAGAGTCTGCAACATATTCCATTGTTACAATTTCACAGATAACATGATAGTGAACCAGTGTGCTACTTTTGACTCTTTTACAGTTTCACAAATGAAAGATAAGTAAAGACAAACTGCTTGCCTGTCAGGAAACAAAAAGCCCCACAACAAAATAGCAAACACACATACACAACCATCACCACAACCAAAACCTAGATTGCCTATGTGTTTGTAAATGGGAATATTTTGTAAATGCCTGTACATACATTAATTATATGTTGCCTTGAGTCCCCTAGGACAGAGAACAAATTTATTTTTCAAATCAATTGTCTCAAAGATGGGTCCAAAGAGTAATAAGAAGTTATCCCTTTGCTAAAAGAAGTTTTTTTCTATTGCCATTCATCACTGAACTGAATATAAAAGGACATGAGAAGGGAATGTTTCATTGAAAATTACTGTCAAGAATATGTTGCAGCTAGGCTCAGAGGAAGAAGGGTTTTTTTTCATTCACTATATTTTGTATTCTGAAGATGTTTTTCCACAGTGTATACGCAGAAGAATTCAGTTTAAGCTTTCTTAGGTCCAACAGAAGGAGTCAGACAGCATAACCCAAGTTTGACAGACATATCTGTTAAATGATGCAATACAGCTTTGGTTTTGCTGGAGACTGACACTCGATGAGCCTGATGCTGCAGCCTGGCATACATGTATATCTTGTTCCTTATCTATAAAAGTTCTTATTGTATAAAATGACACACACTTATTTGTATAAAATAAGATCTGAGCTGAGTGCAGATGCACCAACAGCTTGTGGCCTTCTGCCTATCCCCAACTTTCACAACTGAAAAGTGAAAAAACCCTATATTTTTAATCAGTGACTTTTCATAGCTGACCTGAGCAAGGCCTGCTTATAAGAAGTTAAACTATCAAAGTCTGCAGGCATGTGTTTGCTGCCATTATTCCTCAAGAGGCAGAATGGCTTGACAAGTGTATAAGGAGTATTGACACCACTTAAGATATTTCCTCAGTGTTGCCAAGTAACTATCCTGACATCTCAGAGATAAAACCAGGTAAGAGACTGCTGGCAAAATATTTTTTTCTGAGTGTGGTTTTGTAGTATTCTACTAGTCTTATCTCAGGGTTACTGTGGAAAACACTTAAGCTTACAAAGATGCCATTGTCTATCAACAACATCAAAGAAGATGACAACAAACTCTAGACAATTAAAGGAATTAAAAGTACCTTAATTAGTGTTTTCCTGTTTGGGACCAAGAGATTTTATTGCTACCACATATATAGTTGCCATATACATACATAATTTGTAAAGCATAAGAAGGAAATTCTGCACACATAAAGATCAGAGCAGATGGTAAAAAATGGAAATTATTAGGATGTTCTTATACACATTGAGTGTATTTCATGACAGCTACTCAGTCACAGAAACTATTTGCTGAACACTTTCCTGCTTATATCTTCATGACACACTTATTTTGTAAGATTATAAATGAAATTATAATCAGACAACCTCTAATTTTTAATTTAAATGATCTTTAATTGTCTTTCAAACCAAGTAAAATCCACTGGAAAAGGTATTGAAACTGGTCTCAAAAAATAAGTGTATCAAGTATTGTGTTGACATTTCACTCACTGCTGTATCCTACTTCAGTTCTCTTACTCTTGGCCTCAACCCATTAAATTGATGCTTTTCAAAAAAAGCACTTAATATTATTAATTAAACAAACCTACAATTCCCTTATTGAAATAGGAATGGTTAATCAGCTGGTTAAATCAATACTGCTGCATTAATCTCAGCCAAAGTATGTAGGTTTCCTGTCTGATTACCTTGAGCCCATTGCGATCATCTTGGTAAATCAGATACAGGAGTAGGTCATCATTTTGAGACTTTAAAAAAGACCATAAGGGAACTAATGGAACATACAGGAAATATGGAAACTGTGTTAAAAATGAATATTTTTGTTGGGTTTTTACATATTTTAAGTATTCCTTTACACATGGTTCTCTTACTTTACTATTTTAATAATTTCTTTTCTCCTGTGAAGCTCCTTATCATAAGAGCATTTGAAGATTTTAGTGATATATGTAGACAAAAATATATATAAAGAACTAGATAAGGACCTAAGAAACCTAAAGTGATGGCAAACATTTTTATGGTAATTGTCACGAGTGTGTTACAAACAAGAGCACAAAAGTGCAAAAAAGATGAGTAAAAATTGTCTCTCAGGCAATGATGTACCTTTCCTGAGGAATCTTTCCTGAGGAATCTTTCTGGGTGTAAAGGCAACACTATGGTTTACTTTTCTAACTTAGCTATCTCTAAATGTTTCTGTCAGTCAGGTCTCACCTCAACATTTTTGAGTGCCATTGGCCAGTTTTAAACAAATGTGACATAGGCACCAATAATTATAACTCCTGTAGATGCACTTAAAATAGGGCAAAGAAGAGAAAATGAATCTGTACTCCAGTGACTCACTGACAGGATGAACCCAATTTGTCTTTAGAAACTGAAAATCTACAGAGAAAAGTTCTCCTTATAGGACAAATTTTAATATGAGTGCATCTATTTCAAAATACAGAATAATGCAAGCATGAAAGAGAAGCAATAGGAAATAATAATTTAATGCTCATGAATGCTTTAGATGTGGGGAAATTTTGAAGGTGGCTGATGTCTTGGAAGAAAGGTATGCTTTATAGACAATTTAGAGGTCCTGTGGAAAGAGAGTAATCCATGTGCCACAGGTTTGGTATTTAGTCTAATGGAAGTGAGGTGATACTATAGGAAGCAATGATAAAGTTTAGAGCAGCCAGTAAGTTACCTCCAGCTTTTAAGCATGACAGAGTAATGCCAGGACATTTTTTTATTGTCTGAACAGTGGTCTGTCAGGATCATTTATCTACCTGACAAGCTAATATTCATCCTTTAACTGCATTACCTGACTATCTCAGCCTTTTAGAAATAATTCTCTGTTGTACAGACTCCTGGGGTAGGGAGCTGCCATTATTCACCAGCAGAAATAGGGCCAGAAAAGCATCTCAGACTGAAGCTTCTGGTTTTGCTGCTGCCATGCAACATTTTGCACCTACTGACTCTCTTGCCTAGCTTGGATTAGGAAGTAGATCCCAAAGTGCCTGGTAATGATAGTTAAACTGTTTTCAGTTTGTGTCTAAGTCTTTGAAGTTGATGGAGACCATACTTGAAAATTCAGAATCAATGAGTTTTGTCCAGGACAATATATACTTCATACAGTGTTTTAGTGACCCAACCCTACCGATTACATGAATCATACTGACATTACACTGTGTCTTTTATCTCCAGCAGTATGCATTTCACCCAGTGCTGAAAAAGTAGTTACTAGAAGTGTTTCATTAAGAAAATGCGTATCTGCTTTCTTCATTGTTGCTGCCTTTGTGAGAGGTTATAATGCAGGCAGATCTGAGAACAGTTGTGTGGTCTGTCTGATCTGAGAACTGCTGTCAAAACAGTTCAGAACCTAGAGCAAGACCAGATTTGTACCTAATGCAAGTTTTGCTACTTTATCCCACATGTTTTTTACAAATATTTGCAAGGGACAAATAGCTGTTATGGCTCTTGCATTTCCTAATAGTTTCATTTAAACTATTCACTAACAAAACAATAATAGTGATAAAAAATTACTCTTGGACCAAGTTGTCTGCCAAGGCAACCACTGTGGTCTTAAAAAGTTGAAACAAGTCTTCAGAATGTATTCTGTAGTTATCACAGACTGAGCAACAGGGCCGTAAGAGGGTACATGAACATTTCTAAATGTCAATCCTGAAGGAAGCTGTGAAATGCCATCTTTCAGTTCACCTCAGGAGACAAAGAAAATCCAGACCTTTGATGACCCCTGGTGAATAAACTAAGCACTGCATTTAAATTGTAAGTCAAGATGTACTTGGAAGAATAGTTCAGTTATTACTATCATGAAAAAGAAAGAAAAGTAGTAAGAAAAGGACAGTTCTTTTCTGACAGGCCGAAGAAAACAGCTCTTCTGCAGCTGGACTAGCACCAAACCTGAGAGATATACAAAATATTACACAATCTTA
>JAWWES010000094.1:44675922-44699658 GCA_035583135.1 Lophotriccus pileatus
CAGTCCCCTGCTTTTAATCCTTTCCCCAGACACACCAGCACCAGCCTTGAACACTTCCACAAGCTCTGCAACAACCCCCTCTCAGAGAGTCTGAGCAGCCCCACAGATTCTCATCCCACATCCCACAAGGGTCCGCCATCCTGCTGGCAGAGACTCTCCGCAGCCACAGAGGCCCCGTGTTCCTGTGGGATCCATCTCAGATTTGCTGGAAAGGGCCTGGAGGTCCTGGGGACACCAACATGCAAACAGCACTGTTGGTGTGCCCTGGTGGCCAAAAGACCAACAGCCTCCTAGGGTGCTCTGAAAGGGGAATGCTGCCAAGCAGGCCAGGGAGGTATTCCTCCATCTCCCCAGCCTAGTAAAATGAACAAAATTCCATTTAAAAATGAGACAAAACTTTTTACTTTGATGATGGTCTTAGACTGGGAAATTGTTGAATAAGATGTCTACACATCTAATCGCCATTTCCAGCCTTCAGTCTCCTGAAGAAAATGGAAGCAGAAGATAACCTTCTTCCTTCTACCACCTCACTAGATATGAGGTTGTGCCAAGTTAACCTGCCGAAGTAAGGCAGGAACCAACTACTGGGCCCCCTACACTTCTAACAATAGCTGTGATGAAGATTACTGATTACAGATTATCTACTTCAAAATATGGGTAAAAAATGCACTAAAACATAGAATGAAGCCAAATTACAGCTCTTGGATAGTACTGGTTCCAAGTCAACACTGTTGAACCAATGCATCTAATCCTGTGTGGGACTCAGCACCAGTTCATGTCTTTACTCCTCAGAAAGATCTAGAAATTCACCCCCACAAAACTGTCTTCAAAAGTTACTTTAATGCTGCTATGTCTTGGCAGAAAACCCATGTATACAACTTAACACAGGAAAGTAACAGAATTATCATTTTGTGCTTGTGGCAAGTTGAAAAATATTTTTGCCTTAAATTCAGGAGCTCTAATGCAATAACAAAATTAGGTACCATTTTCAAGTTTAAAATAGCCAGTGATCTCTGTATGAAGACTCAAAATAATTTCCTTTAAGTGAATTTTATGAAGCTTCAGAAGAAAAAAAAAAAATCAAAAATGCCCAGAATTTTTTTGAAGAGATACGTTTTTCAAAAATGGCAAACCCTCCCTACAGTCAAAAGATCAGGAGAAAGCATGAAAGATTAAGTGGCAGATGAGATAATAGACAAGATAATTGCAGAGCATTAAAGCCTCAGATTTATTTTTAAGACATTCAAGCTCTATTTAGAAAATCCCTTTGTTAGCTTTTGTGAATCTAAAAAGAATTATCCTAACATATTCAACAATAAGGGGACTAATCGTGTTAAAGCTTCATCATTTCCTATTCTAAACCAGTCCATACAATAACTGTCCACGGAGTGTTTCTGCAGCACAAATAGAAGATAACAAGACTAGAGGAGTCACGCAAGAGCTGAGAGCTTGAAAGCCAGGTAAGCAGTTCTCTGACATGAATCTGTACCAGTCTGATAAGGATAAGGAGAAAAGCAAACACAAATCTGTGTTGATGGGTTCACAGGCAAGCAAATGTGTGGTTCAACAAAGCAACAGAGAACTGGTTTCTGTGTTGGTTTGGTGTTCTGTCTGTGAAGCTGTCTTGAGAATCCTTTGGTTTTGTTCCACCTGAGATAATGAACAAAGAAAAAAATGCTGCCTGTTGCCAAAGCCATCTGCATAACTTCTGATGCTGTTACACTGCTGCAGTTATCACATCTTTTCAAGAAACTTCTGGACTCTTCTGTTTGGGAATCCTGCTCTATTCTTTGTATTTTTACAGAAAAACTTAAAAAATTATTACTTTTCTCCTATATTTTTCCTCTCCTTTGATAAAAAAAAGTCAATGTACACCTATCTCAGTTAGAACTTTAAAAATTAAATATATAGAGAGATGCATATATTTTAGATATATACTTATACACACCATTATTAGTAGAAATATCTACACGTGTATGTGTGTGTGTGCATACATTATACAAAGCTATAATGCTTGTGCTTGACTAAACACAATAGTTTGCAAAATGTGGAAATCAGCACAACATGAGATTTTGTTTCCCTTTGGCTACTTGATGCCTGAAGTGACACCAAAATATAAATAATCACATTTAATTTCACTTTTAAAACCATGAATGACAAAGAACAATTCTAAAAAGGTTTTTGAAGATGTTCTTAGTTTTATCATTACATTTGCAGTGGAGATTATTTAGCCTTAGATATTTACCAGAAGGTCTTTCTGAGCATAAGGAAATACATGAAAGTGTTTCTTTGTATGTATAATTAATACACAACAAGGACCACTTCTAGGGGCAGATCAGACGAAGGAACTGAACTCCTGAGGATGAAGAATTAAAACATGGGAGGTAAGACTGGAAGGATCATAAAAATGAAAATAATATTTTACAGTTGGTGAAAGAGAAATTTTTAGAGTGTGGCAGGGCACAGTTTAGTAAACGTATGTTTGCATGCTGAAGAGTTGTAATTGGAAATATTTTGCTTTGCTCACAGATAAAAGAGTGTTGACATAATTAGAGTTGAAAATTAGGATGGTGCCAAGCCCTGAAGGATATTTCGTACTTGTGTGGATAGATAGGAAGGTCTTATCTCAGATTTCATTCAGGAAGTATATAGAAGGGTCAGTCATAGCAAGAATTTGCAGGTCTAGGCATAACACTGTGTTGAAGATGGTGCCACATTACTGACCTGAATAGCAGTCATTTGTTCTACAGGAATTAAAATGTGTATCAAGCAGGACTTGTCTTCTGAAAAGCTGCAATAACAGCTTAAAAAAAAAAAATTAGAATACCATGGCAACAGTGAACAATCTTACATGCCGAAATGGAAAAAAAATAAAACAGGGAAACAAAACATAAATTCAATTAAGAATTTAAACAGTGATAAAGTGCACACTTTAGAGTGCATACACACTTTAAGATATGATTCTTTATCACATATTTCAAATATGATTTCAGACTGAACAAACTATTTTCATGTTGTTTGTAGCCTGAAGTTCCTCAAGAAACTGAGGCCTGGAAAAGTAAGTGTAAACAATAAAAACATAAAATCCTATGTCTTCTGGGAGGGAGAGAGAAAGACAGAACAGAGGAAAATGTATTTTTACAAACCTATGCAGGAATAATTTTGACACTCTCTTTTTCTTGACATGTCACAAAATGACTCACAGAAGGTAAACTTAAGCGTTTTTTAGTCTTCATTATTTTCCCATGCAAAATTTTCACCAATTTCAAGAATTTTTCAACAACTAATGATGTAATGGTGTACTTTCCTGAGCCTTTTTAAATTGTTAAATCAAACTGCTGTGAACAACAGACTACTATTGCCCTCATTTTTATTACAATCCCTAGCAGTGAGTCCACATTTTCTTTTGGGCAAGTATCTTCTGGGTCTCAGTGGACCTACAGTAACTTAAGCTATATCATACTATGACTTAATAATAACAGAACATAAGCCAACAGCAAAATTTAAGTTCATAAGACAGAAGAGGGAATAGAACAGTGAGATTGCACAAGAGATGACAGAGATAAATAACTGGAAGAGATATGAGGTAGAAACTGAATGAGAAAGAAACACAAAGGCATTCATTTTTTCACAGATTAATGTGTCTCAGAAAGCATGTACTAATATTCATATCCTTTATTCACATAATAGGAATTTTTTAGAGATCTGCAGGAGAGTTGTCTGTTTTGATAAAAAACTAGTGAATGCATTTATTGCACAGTGATACAACTTCATTATGGAGGAATTTCAACATGGTTGTGTTTAATCACCTGATAAACACTGGACCAAATTATTTTGCCTCTGGGAGCTGTCAAAGGTTTACACTTACAACACGCATAATGTTTCTTTGAAAAGAGATGGAACCTCATCTGCATAACAAATGGTAACAGAGAAATAATAGGTGTTAATTTTATATTGAAACACTTCTGACCTTGGGCCATAATGAGTTCCTCTTGTGCTGAGCATTTAGTAAGTTGTATTCCAACATAATAATGAACTAAAGCACATAAAGCTATTCAGCAAAGAAGTATCAGCCATGGTGAGTGGAATCTTGTATTAAAGAATAGTTAGGACCCTAGGTTCTGAGACAGAGCTAGTTTACTTCAGCTCAAGCTGAGTGCCTCTGGAGAGGCAATAACCTATGCCTCTGAGGTTCAGAAAGAGGAGTTCTCTTCCAAACCTTGCTTTCAACAGCAGCCTGGTTGGACCAATTGCATGCTAACCTGACAATGGTTGGGATACCTCTCTGGTAGAAGTTCTGACATATTTAACTCTTCACTGTTAAAATTAGCACTTCTTCAACTGGAACACTAAATGTAGGCAAACGAGCATTTTCTCATATTTGAAAAAGGTCCGTTTCTGTGTCATATCTTTTTCATTTTTCAGGTACTGACTGAAAATGCTCATTTAGTAACATCTCCTGCTGCTAGTGAAGCTCTCAGTCATCTGTCCTCAAGCGATAGAGCAGTTTGCAATTTTGATATTTATATATAGATTCAGTCTGAAAACTTTTTTTCTGCATGGAACTGGGCACTATCCTAGTGGAAAACACTCCATACTAATTTTTACAGTCTAGCACTACTGTTTTTCCAGCTAATACTTACATCCCAGTATCTGGCTCTGAGATAATCTCGTTTCTTCCTTTGCAGGTCTTCACTGTAGCAAGCTATGTTCTCTTTCAAGTTCTGATCAAGATGTGACTAAGAATTGCTTTTGGTTGATTAGCCATCTACTGGATATTTTACAGGACTGACCAGTATAGGGTTTATCACTAATGCTGGATAAGCCAATTTTCACCTTTGTAAGTGGGAATCAAACTGAAAAGAAAGACTGAACTCCCTTAGTTAAAGGGAGTACAGAGGCAACAAAAATCAGAAAAGCAAGCTTGTTTTGACGTAGAAGTTTACTTTTTTTTAAGTCAATGTCTTAAGCCAAACTATTCAAAATTCTATGAAATCTGGGGGCACAAGTGTGTCGTATAGAATTTTAATTTTTTTTTAAGAACTGGGGATGGATGTGTATTTAATATCAATACCAGTATCCCTCTGCCCTACCATCTCCAGAAAAAAACAGAATACAGATTGTGTAAGTTTATTTCCCATCTACTTAATCAGTAGAAATCAGGTCAGGCCTACTTACGGCTACATTAGCATTCAGATCAAGCTCCGTTCACTCTCAATTCCACCCAAACATCTCATTACAGCAGTCAGCCTAGGCTCTTCAGGGCACAAGAGATATTTTCATCCTTTCCACATCTGGCTACTTGAAAGGTATGCCTTTCAGTTTCTCTGACTTGTATTAAAGCCACCAGAAACAGTCTTCATGAGGTCAAGACCAAGATTTGTTCACAAGTTGTGAGTCATCTACATCCAAATACTGATTCTGTCCAAGTTGAGTGTATTTTCCCTCAATTGGGGTTGAAAGTGCATTAGCTATTGTCTCAAAAAACCCCCCTGATGTACCAAGTGCAGTAATGTTGCATCAGAAACAAAGGTGACGTAAGTTTGCAGTTTCTTGAAAAATCCTTTGAAAGACACAATATGATTGAGGTTACAACGATAAATACTTGAGCACCTGTAACACAGAAAAAACATGCCTGGATCAAAAGAGAATGGATAAATTTATGTTATTTCAGGACAGATCACGGTCAAAGTGAAATCGGTATCTTATTTTAAATGTCCTAATGTACTGCTTTTGTAAGATCTCGTACTATCAGAAAGTCATGTTTTAAGAAACTAAATCTACAGAATGACTCAGACTTCCTAAGAGTGAAAATACACCCTAAGGTGGACTGCTAGCTTTAAAGCTTAGAAATACCTTCTCAGTGGTTTTTTGAGAACTGCATTTCCACTGGGAAATGAGACTAGATGCTACTACTGAGTAATCCCTCCACCCTTTAAAAAGCAGACAGACAGAAATGTCAGTAGGTGGAGCTGCCTTTCCTTCAGTCAATAGAGAAGCTTCTCTGCGGAAGAAGTTGCATTTGCAGGCACCCAGTCAGCTCTTCCCAGTCCCTGGCAGATGGTACTTGAACAAAATATGATCATGCAAGAATGCGGCTTTTACATCATGTTACCAAAGTGCACAAGGCAGGAGAAGATAGAACACAGAACTGACAGTGTTTGTCAGCACAAGCTGTTTATTTCTTCTTCCTTTTTTTTTTTTTTGCCCCCCAGTCATTATGAATGGTATCATTTTAAAGTGATACGCTTTGCTTCAGAGCATCTTGTTCACAACAGTAAAACATCCTATAATTCACGCTTGGACTGAAGGTAGTGCTAATGTAAATATGTCTATTTTCATCATTTTCAGTGCTGAGGTACATGCAGTACATCTTTGCAGATGACAATCAGGCTGGCAGTTTTTCTGTCATTATTGTTCTGGTGAAATAAACATGCAGATCATCTATTTATTACTAGAGAGTATTTTCACTTCATCTCTCAACTTGAAGTTGTACAGCATATATGATAGCTGTGATCAATCCACTGTCTTTATTTTAAAATTAATGAATCTGATTAACTGAAAAAAATGATGTGGTATAAAGAATTCTGAAAAATCAGTCATATAAGGTGAAGAATAATCATGGCATGAGTTTATGACATGTTTGGTGATTTATTTCATAAGAAGAATTTGCTGTCTGCTTTATTTCTGAGGTCTTGAGTAAGTATAGCAAGGAGGCTTCTCTGACTGTCATCTTCAAGTTTGACTCTGCTGAGAAACTATGGTTCATTTTTTTCACATGGCAGGCCACAAACCAAACACTAACATTAAAATGAGTAGTTTTGGCTGTGAGTAAAGAGTTAGTGCTGCCCTGGAAGTCATGATATCACAGTAAAATCAGCAATCCTAATTTCTAATCTTTTCTCCAATATGCTTAAAAAACTCAGGGAGGCTGAT
The DNA here is from genome assembly GCA_035583135.1 of Lophotriccus pileatus. NCBI lineage: Eukaryota > Metazoa > Chordata > Aves > Passeriformes > Tyrannidae > Lophotriccus > Lophotriccus pileatus. Next base: position 44,682,859 of record JAWWES010000094.1, read on the forward strand.
TAGCACATATATGTCCATGTAATATGCTGTATAAAGTTAGCCAGTCAGAATTTTTGAAGACTTTTTTCTTTTTCCATGGAAAGGTCAAAATACAAGGAAATGTTTATTTTGTGGCTGTGGTGAGCAAAATATGCACAGAGTGGTATTTGATTCCACTGTGCTGGTGACATGTACAGGGCCTTTGGGCTAAAGTCTCCTGATACCTTTCTCGTTCTGTAATTTCTAAAATAACCAAGAAAGACACTTATAATGAGGACCCAGCAATAGGTGAAAATACGTGGTGCTTGAGAGCAGCTCTGAGAATAAGACGAGTGTTTAATTGACTGTGGAGGTGCATGGTTGATACATTTATCCTCAAAGTACCCTTTAGCCATTCACCTGACCGTAAGACCACCAGGTATGACACACCCCATACGCAATCTCCGTCTGGCCTTGTTAAGAATAGAAGGAGAGGACACAATGAAAATATACAGCTTTGTTTACTTTTTCCTGTAGTTAGCCTCAGTGAAAGGAAAATTGATGCTCATGGGCTAGAGTTCCATATACATTCTCACAGCTCCTGAGCACTGTTTTTAGATTATCTTAACTATCTTTTTCAACCATCCTAGGTTTTAACTTCTCTTATGAATGTCTCAGAGCCAGAGCACCTTCCTCTTTCAGCCAGCATTATTTCAATAAATATCAAGAAAATGAGTAGTTGTATAGCCAGCATTCCTTCCAGCCCAGGATATAAAAGCTTTTTTTTTGGTGCATACAACAAGAGTTGCACAATTTTGAGAAGTAACTTCTCTTACCCATTTAATCTTGATACATCTACAAATTACTAGCAAAGTATCAAGAGGCCAAGGTTACTGGTCAAGGCAACGATTTGAGGCTGGTGGTATACCATCTTCAGTTTATTTAGCTGATTTTTAATTTATGTGGATAGCTGAAAATACTAATTCTTATCATTTCCAGATGTCACTTGGCTATTTGTTAAGTGTGTAATCATTGTAAACTAAGAATCCTGAAGTAATGGTCTTGCAGCTGTTAATCCAAACACTGACAGCAATTTAGCAGAAAAACACAGAGGGTGTTCTTCTGCATCTCTGTTTGTTCTTCTGCCAGGAGGAAGAGGAACCTGGTACCATGCTCATCAGCTAACAACAGGATCTTCTGGGAACCTGGCCCAATCACCTCTGTTACACTGTGATAATACAAAGGCACAGGACACGTTTAAGTTTCTGTCAATTAGCACCTCTATCTGAAGACCAATCTCAAGAAAATAAAGTCTGCAAGATGTGATTAGCACTTTGGGAGATTTCAGATCAAGAAATTTTAAATTAACAACAAATGTTTGTTACAAGGACCAATGTTGTATAAAATAACACTACATTCCCATTCAGAGCTGTTATTTTTATTTTAACAATTGAGAAAGCAGATGGGAAAATGTGTTAAACCTTTTATTCACTATTGTTTAATAGCCAAGACTCCTCTGTAGAACTGATGCCTTGCCAAAAATCAATTTTAAATGTGTAAATGAAATGCTTTAGTTTTATAATGAGAAATATCTGAACCAAGGGTGATATTCCTTAATATCAGATTGATCTGCCTTCCTTCTGTGAGAATTTTTTATATGATAGGAATATAAGATCAAAATCATGCAGTAGTGTAAGATCAAGACCAGCATGCAAAAAAACTTCAGAGAAATTTTATGCTGATATCACAGGGTAGCAGCAAGGATGGGCAGAAGGCAACAGTCCCATGACATTTCCATTTTAGTTGCCTAGATTAACTGCATTAATATAAAGCCTAATATCTTTGGGTTTTTTTATCTCCTTATATCCCTCTAAAACTAACATCTTACTACTACTACTACTACTGCTACTGCTACTACCACCACTTCAGGTAAAGGGATAGAGATTCCTATCCATAGAGGTTTTTTACCTCTTCTTTAACAATATCATATGTGGAGATCATGATATAAACTGTGTGGGAGAAAGGAAGAAGAGGAAATATATCAGAGAGGAGAAATAATGTTTACTATTAATGAAAATTCCTTTAGCTTGAAGTTACACACACTAGAAAGCATAGCGTATTACAACCTTAGTCATACTTCTCCCCCTCCCCCATAATTAATTCATTAACTTTTGTTAGGAATTTAGCTTGTCCTTATGGGTTTGACCTTGATTTTCTAAATCTTTATGCCCATGCAAAAGACAGATAAAAATGTGCATTTTCTCCACTTACTACAACCATGATCTGTGAAAGGTTTGAATTATTTCAGTTGGTATGTGTGATGCAGGACTTTTAATGTAGGCCTAAGAAGAATTCATCTAGGAGATTACAATCATTGTGTAGTTAGGAGAAATTTGCTCTAATGAAAAAACTACTAGTTAATTTCTCAAAGGATTTTTAGATAGTAGTTTTTATATGTGCATCCTCCAAAATGCTACAGAAATTCCTTAATGTCCTATTATCTATGAGTATGTTCTAAGATCACTTCTTCATTTACTGTACAGTATCTTTGGTGACTTAACCATCAGAAAAGTGGAAAATAAGTTTCAGTATCTTCATCACTGCTCTTTGAAGAGGTAACAATAAATCATGACAAACAGGTATGACAGAACAGACTTAACTTAAACAGATTCCAAGTAGAGTCAAATTTAACTATTCCTTATTCTATAGACTATACTTTAAAAATTATTCCTGTCTCAGTGTATTAAATGCACAAGAAAATTATCATTTTACCTTTAGATCCCTTGTAACAAAGCTTAGAACTGTTATCGTCTTATATGTGGACCTAATCCATGTGGATTATTTGGGGTTTAAATATCAATTGTCTAGATACCTGTTGAGTATTTTTGCACTTTATAAAGCTCACTTTTTCAGACATGTCTGTATCTAGTGTGGGTTACTGTAACAGATAATTCTTTTCCCATATTTAGTATTGTTTGGGAATGGTTGCATGAAGTAGGAATAACAGCTCTAATGGCGTGATGTGCTGTGAAGACTTTGCATAATTATGATACTGCAAATTTTGAGTAGAATTGAAGATCACTATAAATACTTCAGCAGTGAAAGGATCTTTACTAGGTATACTTAATGACTGAGGAAAAACCACAACCTACTTTAGCTTTCTTTACACAGGACAGGTGGATCTTGCTCTGTTACAAATAAACTGGAAATCCCAAGAGAAAATGATGGTGCTATCAGGCCAAACAAGGAAGTTAGTAATGGTTAAATGAGATATTCCTTCACTTTAATTCATAAAGTTTCCAGTGACTGGAAAAGTGGAATATAACACACATTTTTTAAAAGGATAAAAAAAATGAAGACCTGGGGAACTATAAGCCAGTCATTCTCACCGCGGTACCTGGCAAGATCATGGAGCAGTCCTCCTGGAAGCTATGCTGAGGCACATGGAGGACAGGGATGTGGTTGGTGACAACTAACGTGGCTTTGTGAAGGGCAAATCATGCCTGCCCAATTTGGTGGTCTTCTATGATGGAGTTACAGCATTTGTGGATGGGGGAAGAATGACTGACATAATCTCTCTGGTCTTGTGCAAAGCATTTGATACTGTCCCATACTACGTCCTTGTCTCTGCACTGGAGAGACATGGATTTGATGGGTGGAATGTTCAGTGGATAAAGAACTGGCTGCACTTAGTTGCAGCCAATGACCTGATGCCCAAGTGGAAAATAGTGATGACTTAGGACCCTCAGAGATCCACGGTGTGATGAGTATTATTTAACATCTTTGTTAGCAACATGGACAATCCTTATCAAGTTTGCTGACAACACCAAGCTGCTAGATACTCTAAAAAGAAGGGATGCCATCCAGAGAGATCTTGACAAGCCTGAGAACTGGGCCTGTGTGAATCTTACTAAGTTGAATAAGGACAAGTGCAAGGTCCTGCACCCGAGTTGGGGCAATCCCAAACATAGATAGTCTACATGATAAGTGGACTCAGAGCAACCCTGTGGAGATGGACTTGAGTGTGTCAGTAGATGAGAAGCTCAACATGACCCAGCAATGTGCACTGGCATCCCAGAGAGTCAACCATGTCCTGGGCTGCATCAAAAGCGATGTGGCCAGCAGGTCAAGGGAAGGGATTCTGCCCCATAACTCTGATCTCATGACATCCCTCCTGCAATGCTGCATCCAGCTCTGGGGTTCCTATCATAAGAAGGATATGGACCTACTGAAAAGAGTGCAGAGGGACATGAAGATGATCAGGGGGCTTGAGCAACTCCCATGTGAAGACAGTTGGGGTTGTTGGACCTCTCTCATTCTTGAAAATATGCATGCCTGAGTTTTTGCAGGGCTAATGACGGTTTGTCACAAAGCTCTTCTGCTACGTGAGCTCACTAGGTGTGATACCGGCTAGCTCACAGTCTCCATGTAAAACTGTAGAAGTCAGATAGTACTAGTGGTGACAGCTAGTTCTTTAACTACCACTCTCTGTTTAATATAAAACTGTGGCCTTTCTTCTCGAATACTAAACTAACATTCATTTAATACTTTGAAGGAAATGAAATAATGTCTCTCCTAATCATTTAATTATTAATTTCATTTCTGTGGCCAAACAGTTTTGTAGCACAATAAATTCAGTACTAACTGTAACACAGAAGTAATTGGAAAAGATCAGACACAGGCTGCGGGAACTAGCAAAGAGGACCAGGGCTCAAGGCCTCCTGTTTCCAAGCACCAGTGTGAAACGGAGGGAGTTGCTTAAAGGAGGGATTTGGGCTGCCCAGTGGAAGTTTCTCAGTTCCTTTGGTATTCAAGGACAATGTAGATAGATCATGAAGGCTGTAAATTGTAGCTTCATCTGCTTGCTCCCCTCCCTGTTCTCTCAGGCCTCCACCAGAGCCCCTGCTATATAAAACGGGAAACACCAGTGAGAAACCTCATTGTTTACTTAACTCTGACATGCTAAGTTTTGCTCGTTATCTAAAATCTCTTCTATCTGTCTTCACTTATCTTCACCCTTCAGTCATTTCATATCATTGTGTTCTCTATTGCCACAGGAATGGAAAAATAAACATGCTTAATTTAAAATTTAAGGGAAAAATATCTAATTAAATTTGTGTATTGGAAGAATAATAAAATTACAGTAGTCCCACTGCTAGCTGATTTTGTGTTGTCTACCTCTCACTTTTGGTCATGATTTGGCTTTTTTTAGATCTTTGTATCAAAGAGACTCTTTTAAGTGCTATAAAAGAACAGTGGTTGAGTATTACTGCAGTAACAGTACTAATCTTAGCAGTGGGTTTTGTTTCAGTGACTCCAAATATTCATTTCTTGGGAGCTCATGTCATTTAAACTAGCTATGAGTGAACAGCAAGCTCCAAAGCAGCCTGTTGATCCCCAACTCAGGCTCAGCTGGTAATGGATGACATAAATCAAGTGGTAAGGTAACCATTTAAACTTTAGTGAGCCCTAGCAGGGCTTCCACCACTGTAAATTTATATAGTCTTTCAGTATGTAGAAAATGCTTTGTAATTTTTTTCTATTCTGAACTATTTTAACTATCTTAGTGCTGTACTTCTATCTACAAAAATGCTGTCATTTGTCTCATCCCTCTATAAGTTTATGTAACCCTCTTTAAAAAGAAATGGTTAAATGCTTCTAAGTTCCACCTTGACTTGAATTTAAAATTATTTTTATTACTTTTACTATTATTATTATTATAATCATCATAATTATATTTTTTTAGTCCTTATTATCTCTATTATTATAATGCTCATGGTTTGTATCTGGACAGGCTCCAGCTTTTAACAGGGCATTCAAGTTCTTTAGCTCCATTAGATAATTTGTTTATTTTAACACTAATGACAAACCTTGGTGTGTACATTTTGGCACGTAACTGGTGATGGTCAGCAGTCTCCTTTTCCCCACCCAAATATCCATGCATTTCCATTACTTTTTGCGGGGATGAAGTCAACTGGATAAATACTTTTTGTTTAAAATAAATACTTGTAAGCTAGTACAGTTCAGCTGAAAATTAGACAGCAAAAAACCAAGTTACATGTATTAATTAATGAAACTATCCTAAGTTTATTTGATACATTACATCAGCAGCCTTTTAGCTTTGATATTGCTCTGCTAGCTTAAAAGCAAAGCATTCCTTACCCTGATTCAGAGAATTTCCATACACACTTATGTGTGTTAAATTAGTGCAGAGTTGAATTTTCAGTAAACAGGTATTATTAAAAGTTGATTCAAAGGTGTTTTCTGTATGTTTTCTTTCTTTTTCTTCTTTCTTTTTCTTTTTTCTTTTTTTTTTTTTAATTAAATGAAGACCAGAGTTATTAGCACTTGTCAGTCTGTGTATGGGCAAGACAGAGGATCTGAACAGGGCATCTTGAAATGGTGCTAAGAGATAGAAAGTGTGAGAAGCAAAAGAAATGTTGAAAAATGTACACTGGAAGTCTGAAGTGAGAAGAAAAGGTAAGTAACTGAGATACAGGGGTACAAAGAGGAATATATTGCACAGTAATTAGAGGCAACACCAAATAAAATGTTGCAAGACACTAACCATATTCAGGAGGATGAAAAGTCAGGGTTCTTTGTCTTGAAAAGGCTGGGGATTAAAAGATTTTCCTTCAGCAACTATAGGATATATCTCACATGTATTTAAGGCTGGAATTTGAACTTTGGAAGTTACTTTATTTTACAGAACATGTGACTCAGGAAGAATATTTGCCCAGGTAAACAGAGGCTGTGCAATCTCTTTAAAAATCTTATAAATTTCAAAACTGTTCTGGGAGTACTGACTAGTTATTTTCACTTGGCTAGGTTGGCAGTATTATTTTTTTTAAATCAACACCAAATGCCATTACAGGGATAAGACTGGAAAAGCATTTTCTTAACACTTGTTTCTTTCATTTAACTTTTTCTCTGCAGTTTGTGACATGCTTTTACTCCTGTGAAAGTGGAAATACTACTACTAATGTTCTCCTACAGTAGACACCTTCTGACTGGTTGACCTGTTAAGGAAAACATGATGATACACTGTCATGCTGCTAAATATTTCTTCCTACATTAGGTTTCCAAAGGTAAAAATATATGAAATTGTTCTAGCACCATCAGGACTACTGAAGTTTAATTTTCTCTATAGTTTTGCTGGAAGTCTCTTAAATATTCTGCCACTAGTTATTTTTACCTCATAAGACTGGCATATAGTTTTTTTACTCTAGGTCCTATAAATGCAGCCATTAGGGACACAGTAGGGGGCTGTTAGGGGGCTGTAGGGCTGTATAAACACAAACCTGCCAGGCAACTGGTGCTTCATAGCTTCTGGTGCTGGGAAACGGGAAGTCAGGACTGAGTTTCCTATCATTTCTCCCAGCAGGGGGCACAGTAGAATCTGTACATCCATTTTTGGAGGCTAAAAGAGCCATTAGTAACTTAATTGTTTTGACTTTTTCCCTGCTCTGTCACTGAGTATTTCTTTGCCCAGCTTTTTTTGGAAACAGCTTGGCAAAATTTCAACTAGCATAGGTCAAAACGTTCCCTACACCCTCCCTGCATGGCACTAACTTGTGTTCTGCTCTATCATTTTCTTAGTTCTGATATTTGCTGGTTGCATACATATAAACATTTTAAAATAACAGAAAATTAGATCAATTATTTCCTTCCTAACCTGCACAGAGGTGTTACAGTTTGAGTTGAGGTGGGGAGGGGTGAGCTTTTCAACGTTTCAGAAACAGCAGAGGCAGGACTAGCAGAAACCACCAGTGTCCTTATGGGCAGTTTTGCAGAATTAAATCTTCATATGCAATGAAAGTTTGGTACAGAAAGCTCAACAGTTTTATGCTTAGTTTGCCTTGGACTGATTTAAGAACTCCAATCTTCTCATATTTGAAAATTCACTTTCAGATGTCAGAATGACTTTTGAGAAGTCCCCAGGGGTGGGGGGAAGCACAGGTGTGGAAGCTAAAAGTGCTGAGCTGGCCTCCCTGTTCTTCCTTTAGTATTTCTGTAATGATTGATTAGAAAAGAACTTGTGAGCCAGGTTGTAGAGAATGACTGTCACAAACCCATCTTACAGGAAAAAAAAGAAAAAAAAAAAAAAAAGAGAGAGAAAAAAAGGAAAAAGACTATTCAGACAGCTTCCAGCACTATGCATTCAAAATCTCAGTGCAACTTTTTTACTTCTAGGCACTGCCAGGCAGACTTACTTGGGCAATGAAGGACGGGCCTAAGAAAATGACACTAAACTAGCAGACTTCAATAATAACAGCACCCACAGTGTATCTGCTTAGCCCCCCAGGACCACACAGGTACTTTCCTCTTCTGCTTGTAATTATTTCTGGTAGTTCTTAAATATTACTCAGCCTCTGCCTTCCTACCACTGCAGTCACTCGTGTTTTAGTTGCTATCGTCAAAATGTTTCCTAAGAAGGCATAAACACATGCCAGAATGAACAGAAAGCCAAAAAGCAGTGGAGAAAGTCAGTGCCTGGCACGCTACCTTCTGCAAGGGTTAAATGCATCCCAAGCTGGCCCCTAAGACATTTGCTTCCTCTTGAGGGATAAAAACAAGGAAACATTGCAAAACCTCAGGCTCTTCCTTTAATCCTTTTTTCTTTTGGAGCAACCATAACTGGGCTCTTCTCTCAGTAGAAAGACAGGAACTCCTACAGCACTTATATGCATCTGTGAAGGTTGGCTTTTCCTTCTCTAGCATTTCTGTTCCTCTGTCTCTCATACTGCTTATGAGATCTCCAGGGTTCACATCAAATCTGTGTCTTGTCTGTATATAAAGAGTCCTTGTCTAATAAAAGAGGTGCCATATTAGATAGTTGCTTTCAGATAGGGTTGTACTTCAATTATTAGCATAAACTGGAACTTTCTTTTGTGTTAAATGGAAATATCATACTTTGAAATTAACCATCATGCTAAGTAAACGAATAACTTCATGGATTTCATAAGCACAGAGCCTAGAGACAATCAAAAGGGCCAACACTAGTAAAATTACTTTTCATGTTTTGATTAAATCTATTTGAACCCAGACAAGGAAAGTGCAATATATATTGAGGGAAGAATCCAATAGAATACCATTGATTTTGCATCATAAATTATATTAAAAAAATACAAAATGTGAAATAAAAAATAGGGCTGAAACAATCCCAAGATCTCCAAGGAATTCACCCCCCCAGAAGGAAAAAAAAAGAGTGGGAAGGGGGGAAAAAAGCCAAGTAATTATATAGGAAGCTTTATTGACTGAGAACTCGTAAAAATAAAATGTTCTAGTGTTAAAAATATGATACATTTATAAGAAAATACATATTAGAATTAATACATAATTTTACAATAGGTTTTTTTCTAGAAACCCACTGCTTCAACTACTGAAAAAGCATAAAAAAGTAAACAAAATTTTTCTGAAAGCAACCTCCTGGCTCTTTGGGTTTGCAGACAGACAAGTACATAGTATTATAGAAGTTAAAGAGAGTCTAATGGTCTACATTAGACATGTATTAGAATATACATGACAACAGAATTATCTCTAAGGCTTATTTTTCTGGCATTCCCTAAGAAAACCCCAAAACCAAACAAAAAAACAGGTTGAAAGAATATTAAATTTGTGAAGTTATGCTCAGAATTCCACAAATGCCAGAATCAAACTTAAATTTTAAACTTACAGTTGTGTCAGTAGCTCATCTATTATGCCAAAATCTTGACATGCAAAAGGTGAGGGCAGGGATAGAGGAACACCTCCATACCCCATCACTTACAATCACCAAGTGTTTTTGCTGTTTGCATCAACAGCTATATGCAATGCCAGCATCCTGCAAATAAGGGTAACACACAGCAAAATAGCATGACGTATCAAAAGAGGCAAAGGATAACAAGCTGTGATGGGCAAAAAACCCCCATGTAACATGTAATAAATGTTGATGTTTTATTTTCTTCTTTTACTATCCTTGAACCTCCTAAAAAACGCAGGTGTCTCCTCTGCCAAAATCCTCAGCTGCTGCTGTTGAGATTATTTCTTTCTCTCTGCCTTTTGGCCTTCTTTTAGGACACACTATCTCCCTCCTTTTACAGCCCTCTTCATTCTGATTTGCCAAAGCTGGTACCTTCATGTTGCTTTTTCTCCCCTTCTCAGAATTTTGCTCTCAAACACCCAATTAGTAATGGCGAGCAGGGGGAATGAGTCAAGTGCCTCACAGCTCTGCTAGTCTCTGTGCAAGGGAAACAAGAGAGACTTTAGCTCCTTGGGATGACCACTTAAGGGATCAGGAACATAGCTGATATTCTATTCTGTCCTGCCAGTAGCGGCAGGGAATGATGAGAGAAGAAACAGGAAGATCAGCAGAACAATACTTGGCTCTGAGGTTGGTGTCACTGGCAAAATTTCGGGTTCTTTGATCATGGGTTAGTTTACAGGACACCAGGCTTGCTGGCAACAGGCAGGGTACACCTGTCTGAAAGGTGGAAAAGGAGTTTGCACAGGAGTTAACAGGACTCATTGAGAAACCTTTAGACTATATTTGAAGGAAAAAGGGATAAAACCAGGCCTTCTACGGGTAAGGCTGGTGGCAGCATGCCACTGTCTGAGGGATGGTATGCTAGCAAAGTTCCTTGCTCTGGTGTCTCAGTAGAGATAGGGGATGGAGATCATGCAGTAGCAAAGACATGAGGACTACTGATGCATTAGGAAGCACAGATGTGCCTGATAATGGTGACATAAGGACTAGGGCTTCTCCCACCAGAAAGGTGACAGAATCAATATCCCAGCTGAAGTGCATGAACACCAGCGCACACAGCATGGGCAAGAAACAGGAGGAACTGGAAGCCATGGTGCAGCAGGAATAGTATGACATAGTTAACATCACAAAATCATGGTGGCATGACTTGTACAACTGGAATGCTGCAGTGGATGGCTATAAATTCTTCAGATGGAATAGGCAAGGAAGAAGAGGAGATGGTGTAACCCTGTGTCTTAGGGAGTGTTTTGATTATCTAGTGCTTAATAATTGTCATGATAGAATTGAGTGTTTATGGGTAAGACTCGGGGGAAGAAAACAGAGCAGATATCCTGGTGGGACTCTGTTACAAACCACACAACAAAGGTGAAGAGGCAGATGAAATACTTTGTAAACAGCTGGGAGAAGTCTCACAAGCATTAGATCTTGTTCTTGCAAGGGATTTAAACTTACCAGATGTCTGATGGAAATACAACAGCCTAGGAGGTTCCTGGAGTGTGTGGCAGAGAATGTCCTGACTCAACAGTGAGCGAGCAAACTAGGGAAGGGGTTTGCTGGAACTGTTGTTTGTAAACAAAGAAAGACTGGTGGGTCATGTGATGGTTGGAGGCTGCCTAAGGCACAGCAATCATGAAATGACAGTTTTTGATTCTCACAGAAATAAGAGTGGGGGCCACCAGAACTGTGAATTTGGAGTTCCAGGGGGCCAACTTTGGCATACTCAGGACACTGATATAGTACCTTGTGAGGGAATCCTGAATGGCAAAGGTGTCCAGGAAGGCTGAACAAGTCACCATCTCTGGAGGGATTTAGAAAGTGTGTAGATGTTGTAGTTAGGGATAAGTTTAGTGGTGGAGTTGACAGTGTAACTTAATGGTTGCACTTGATGATGTTAGAGGTCCTTTCCAAACTAAATGACTCTGTGATTTCATGTTGTTTCTATGTTGTTGCTTTATTGGGATAAAAGGCTTAAGCATGACACTGTGAATTGCGGGTAGGCTGACACGTTCATGGGTTTTGGCCTTCATGAGGGACAATGAATTCCTCCTGTGGCAACTAAATCTTCCTGTGAGCTTCACGGGCAGCTTAAGTAAGCATGCCAGGACCCATTTTCTACATTTGCAACGATTTTGTCACTTATGCAAGGTTTATGTTCCTGGGAGTACTGACCTGAAAATAACCGTCCTCCACCACAACTCCCTTTCCATTGCCTGGACAAGACCTACACAGTCTTAACCAAATTCTTTCCCCTCTCTCCACAGTGAGAATATGAGAGTATACTTTTTTGCACTGCATGCTAAAATTGCTTCTTGTCTTTCTGCAGCCACTGACTAAAACTTGCAGATTGTACTCTGTAAATGGGCATAGAGACAATAACAGTGTCATGAAATTTCTGCTTTTAAGTTGTGACTTCTGAACTTGTGCTATAATTGTAGTTACAGTGAAGTAAAATATTCATACCAAGGTGCAGAATACAAAGATCCAAATTTTTTGATCTTCTGTTGGTTCAGTGTGTGATCCTGGAAAAATCTTCACACTTCTTCATGTTTCTGTTCTCCTGTCTTCAAAAACTGTGTTTGTACTGCTTTGGATGATAACATTGTATTTGAATAGACACTGAAGTTGGCAGTAAGCAACTTACACAATCTAGATCTTACTGTTCCCCCTACATCTTGCCAAAAATAAAAGATAAAACATGCTACAGTTACTTGAAATAACTTCTAATTTGTGATACATCCACTTAATCATGGTCATTTAAAAACACATTTATCTAAAACCTTACATGAAATTCTATAGCAGGGATGTCTACATTCAGAAATTATACCCTTGATTTTTCTTAAAAGCTATGTAAAATAAGAGTGCATTATGACCATATATATTTTATTTAGATTCTTGTGAAATATGATCCAAGTACTGAAGTGCAATAGGATTTCTATGATTCACAAAGACTGAGAAAATATGTCAGTAATCATGAGAGCAACATTTACTTAATGCTTAAAAGCACCAATATGGAATAACATTAAGGCCTGAAACAAGACTTGGTGATCAGAGAGAATGTCAGGATAAGTCACACAACTGGGGTGCTGCAATGGGCAGATGCAGGGTCTGTGAAATGCAGGCTGGTAAGGTGAGGGAGGTGATATCACCTCTTATGCGAGAGCAGTAGGGATGCCTGGGTCCCTGCCTTGGGATGGCTCTCTGCCTTGGGATGGATGATGAGCTGGCTGGGTGCTGATGGCTAAGGATTAGTGGGCAAATCCTAATCTTAGAAAAGGCATTTATGAAGGGTTAGGAAAGTTGACTCTGGTGAGGGATATGTGGACAAAATAAATTTTAATAAGGTATATCTTTGGAAAAAGGAAGGCTAGGGAAAACGTGGTGCTACTGCTGAATGGTCAGGGATCTAGAAGTAAGGGAAATCGGGAAGGCCTCAGTCTTTAGGGGTAAAGCAATCTCAGGTCACTAAGACAGTGGGAAAGACCAGGGGAAAGAGTACTTATCCTTGGTGGAGGAGGATTAGGTTAGAGAATTTTCAAGCAAGACTGGGCATTCATACATTCACAGGATCTGATAGGTTGCACATGAGTGATGAGGGAGTTGGCCCTTGCCTTTGTGGGGCCACTTTCAATTTTGAAAGGTCACTGCAAGTTGAAGAGGTTCCTGAAGACTGACAAAAAGCAAATGCCATCCCCAGCTTCAAGAAAGGCACAAAGGAGGATCCAGAAAACTAAAGACTAATCATTATCACATCAATCCCAGTAGGTAACTGGGAGAAAGTAATACAGAACACCATTTCCAGACATTTTGAGGAAATGAAGGTGATTGGGAGTAGTCAGAATAGATTTATGAATCCTAAATTATGTGTGATGAACCTGATAACCAAACACGAAATGACTGGCTCAGTGGATTAGTAGAAAATAGTGTCTGTTGTTTCTCTCATCTTCAGCAAGGGTTTTGACATTGTCATCTGTAACATCCTCAGACAAACTGAAGAAGCATGGACTACAAAAATGAAGGTGGATTGAAAACTGGCTGAACTTCCAGGCATAAAGGGTTTTGGTCACCCGCACAAACACCAGCTGGTGTGGAGTGGTCACTACTGGTATGCTTCAGGGATTGAGACTGAGTGCAGTACTGTTTAACAATTTCATTAAGCACCTAGAAGTGGTGGGACAAGAATGCAACCTTAGCAAAATTGCATGTAATACAAAACAGAGATGAGTGTTGCTATACAGACAGATCTGAACAGGCTAGAGAAATAAGCCAAGAGAAGCATTACGAGAAAATGACAAATCCTGTAACTGGAGGGAAATAACCCTCCACACCAGCACAGGCTGAGGACTGAGCAGCTGGAAAGCAGCTTCGACAAAAAACAGCTGAAGGCCCTGGAGGATGAGTAGACCATGAGGTAACAACATGCACTTGCAGCAAAGGCCAACAGCCTCCTCGTCTGCATGAAGAAGAGTGTTGCCAGTAGGCAGGGAGATGTCATCCTTCCTCTCTACTGGTCCCAGTGAGAGTACCTGGAGTACTGAGTGCAGTCCTGGGCTCGCTGGCACAAGGGAGACATGAACATACTGGAATAAGTCCATCAAAGGATCACAATGATTAAGAGACTAAAGCACCTCTCACAGAAGGAAAGGCTGAGAGATCTGTGAGTCTTTAGTCCAGAGAAGAGAAAGCTCAGGAAGATCTTATCACTGTATATAAATATCTGGTGACCAAAGTAAAGACAGAGCCAGACTCATCTCAGTGGTCCCAGTAACAGCAGAAACAGCAATGGGCAAAAATCAAAACACACGAGGTTCCATCAAAATATAAGAAAGTTTTTTTCTGTGAGGGTGACTGTGAACAGGTTGCTCAGAGAAGTTGTGAAGTTTCCATTCCTGGATATACTCCAACTTGATTGGACACACAGTCCTGAGCAATCTGCTGTGGCTGACCTGTTCTGGGCAGGGTTTGTGACTGTGTGCTCTCCAGAGGTGCCAGCCAGCTTTGATGCTACTACCATTCTTTAGTTGAAACCTCAGTGAGACCCAGTAGTAGCACAGTGCAGTCACAGGGACAAATATTGGACACACTGTGCTTCCTGCCTTCAGGAAGGAAGAACAGGATCTGAATTTGTATTTAGAAAGTATAAGGAGCATGTGGAATATAGATCTATAGTCTTTCATTCTGTGTATCTATATATTTCTGTTTTGAGAAAACTCAAGACAGCACTTGAGAACTTAAAAAAAACAGCAGTTAACCTGAAGAGGGATGAAACTAAAATTTGTTTCTGCCTCTGTCTTCTAAATGCACCACTTTTTCAATCTTTCAGTTTTTGTCTTGAGTCTTGCCCTTTGCTTTTCCCAGTTGCTGCTCAGGGGACAAGATATCCTGGCCTCCTCTGTGCTGACTTACCTGCTGTGCTACCACCCCAAGCTTGAGCCTGTCAATCCTATGACCAGCAGCCTCATGAGGAAGGTCTGCACGCCCAGGATGACACTGCTTATCCTGACCCACAGTTACCCATGTGGTTGGTCCTGCACAGCCAGGGCCTCTTGCTGAGGAAGATCATTCTATGCTCTTAGCAAGGAAGGAGTTCATTCTTCTTCAAAGAATTGGAGCTTGTTTCACCCCTCAGTTGATGAGCCATGGTTATGGAGCAGACTCCTGGCAGCACTCTCACTAGCCCTGATTATCAAGCTTTTGGAAATAGTACTTCTGCTCTTCCTGCTTCCTGCTGCTTTAAACAAGCACGAGGCTTGTTGCAGAGCAGCAGCCCAAGTTCCCCAGTGAACCTCCCGGGGCAGGCCTTTCTGGCAGTTGCAGCCCACCCTGCTTGACCACTGTTGCCAGGACAGACATTTCAGAGCCCTGCAGCCACCACCAGTGTGCACAGCCAGCACTGTTGGATTGTAGGATCAGCCTCCATGAGAGGTATGACAGGACTCCGAAAATGGAGACCCCCAGAGAGCCTGAATCAAGTAAATGGAACTCTGCCTGTGTAGAGGGGGACGTGCACTTTTTGAGTCTTTTTATATGCTTTTAATCTTAGATGCTACCAAGAAGAAAAAAAAATAATTCCCAAAATAGCAACAGATTTTAAGCTTTAGTATGTAACAGGTTTTGAATCTGACAGATTTGATTGTACAAATTAGGAAAGAAATGAAAATATACATAAGAGGCTTGAATAAATGTTTTCTCCAGGTTCACTGCAATGGGTAAAAAAGTGTAGCACAAAACTGTACATATTTATACCAAAGGCAGGCCACAATGCCCTTGACTATACACCAGAGCTCCCACTGCAAATTTGTTTTTCATAACATTGTATGTGTTTGGCTCACTGACTCAATATACAAAGCATTATATCACAAACAAAGGCTGTTGTTTACAAAGCCAAGCCTACTAGAAGACCCTAAATTGGTCTACTCTAGCCCAGCCTAGTGATGAAATATCCCCATTTGACTTCAACAAAGAAGCCAAATCTATGTAAATAAGTGGACGATTTGGTTTATAATTATATGCTGAATTTAAATTAGATCTACTAGGCATATGTTCTTCAGGGTTGATATTTGCATTAGAGAAAGTCTCTATTAGATTTTTAAAGTTCATCTGAAATATTACCTGCTCATGGAGAAGGCAGTACAGTTCTCTCAACAGTTCTCTGTGTGTTGCATTCATTTACTACTTTAGGTGTTTGAACTTCTCTTTTCTGGAAAGGACAATGCTCACTTAGTCTGCACAGCAGTTCCAAAGTCCAGCCACACTCTAATGAAGGCAAGGACTTGAACTAACTGCCAGACACAAGACTGCAGAATGTAACAATTAATTACTTTATCCTTTGTCACTGTCTGGAGTGGATTGATTTAATCAGAATCGATCAAGAAGATAATTCTATCCAAACCAAAGACTTTTCTGCCATCATCTTTGAGCATAAGGGACAAATTTTAAGGCCTCATGTGTGGCCAGCCAGCCAGCTGAACACCTTGTCTCAGTTTAAGTGAGACACAAGTGTTTTGCTGGGAATAAATTATAAGGAAGACCCAAAACTCCTCCCCCTAAGCAATTATAAATCCAAAATTAATAGACTCCAATTGAGGAACAGTGTGGGA
>JAWWES010000094.1:44718143-44728255 GCA_035583135.1 Lophotriccus pileatus
GGCTGATGGTTGTCCTGAGTTGCTCAGGTTTTCTCCAGTTCTGAAACTCTTTCATGCTGTAATAGGAGCACAGTCCTGACAAGGACAATAGTGGGCAGGTAAATGTGTAGAGATTTGGTGCACTGGGTCTGTGATCATGTGGAGATGAAAAAGGCTTAGTATTTTGCAAACCTGGGGTTGGTTTACAAAATTAAGGTTTTGTGACCGAAGCACCCTTTGTTAGACACTTGTGTCAGACGGAGGAAGGGTTTATCTTTAGTAGACCGAGAATTAGAGTTGGTCCTACAAAGCAATAGCATAATTTATCATGAAAATAGTGACTGTCTTACGGAACAGACCTCCTAGTGTTTTAAAAGTTGTGGGTCTATGGTGGTTCAGTTGCATCTGTTTGGTGTGGTTTTTTTAATACTGTTGTTTCAGGTCATCCAGATAGTAGTCAAACTGTGTAACCTTATCAACTTGTGTGATCCGGGATATCCAGATTTCAGGAGTGTCTTATATCTAAAGTTGCTTGTGGAATCAGATCCTACCAAGATTTAAATTTCAGATATTAACATTACCTGCCATGATCCTGATATGAGCCACTAAGTCAAGTTTCCTGTCTTTAACAGGAAGGTTAACAGTGTGTTACACTGTAACAGTGGTTAAAAGGTCTTCAGTATCTTCACTGCTTGTCATTACTTTAGTATTTATTTCTCCTTATTGAATCCTGAAGAAACTGACATTTCTTAACTCTAGGGAAAGCTAGATTCAGGGTCGTGACTTCAGTGCACTGACCAGCTTTCTTGACCTAATGCGGACAGATTCTTCATGTGGCCTCAAATCACAAGTTACAAGTTAATCACAAGCATATTTCAGGCAACTGAGATGAAGAGGAGTTTTAGGATTACCTTGCATGTGGAAGATTGCCTTTTAAGGGTTCCCACTGCTTGATTTCAAGGTGAAATATTAATCTTTTTTAAAAGTATAACATTTTCTTCTGACACTTTATTATATGGGAAAAGATATAGTATCCAAGGCAGGAAAACAGATCGGTGTGGCAGATAGGAAAACGGAAGTTATGCTTTGGTAATCTGTGATAGGGGAAGGGAGCTGTGTGTGGGGGAAGTTTTGATCAGAAATGCTACAGTACTTGTCCCACAGTCTGTAGCGTAGAAATGGCAGGCAGCATAACAGGGTTTGGCCATTAAAAATGGCCAAGATGTAGCTGGGTGTTCATAGTGGGTATTGAGATGTTGATTCATAATGTGTTAAGTCCTCAAATAAACTCAGCTGTGTTATCTCCATAAAACAAGCGGCCTGCTCACAAATGTAACTTAGTTTTACAGTTATGCTTCTGAACTCCCAATGATCTGCTCTCGTTGGGTAATATTTATATTTTGGTTTTAAAAATATGTTCATTTTACATGAAGTGCTTCTGTCTTTCACATACTGATTCAAAAGCTTTTTATGTACTCTCGTGACAGAATTTAACCTGCTAGTGTGGAAATGGTTCTGTTTACTAAAGGAACAGAAGATGCTTACGGTACTCAGTGCAGGATGGTGGGCAATTTGTGGTTTATTTGTATTTGGCTCATTGGGCTATTTTTCCCTTGGAGAGTGAAAGAAATGTGGCAGATAATTTCCCAGAAATAACAGTCATCTAGCAGGGCATTGTATGCTAACCTAGGTGGTTCAGCCTTGTCA
Organism: Lophotriccus pileatus; assembly: GCA_035583135.1. NCBI lineage: Eukaryota > Metazoa > Chordata > Aves > Passeriformes > Tyrannidae > Lophotriccus > Lophotriccus pileatus. The sequence continues at coordinate 44,719,830 of JAWWES010000094.1, forward strand.
AATGGAGTTAGGTGTTTTAGAGCAGTGGGTAAAAACTCACATCACTGACTGGTACGTCATTTCTATATTGAGTATATTTTCTGGAATACTCTGGTAACTGTCCTTCACAAGGTGTTAGAAAGCACTTCTTTTCTTACAGCAAACATACAGATTGTCTGTTATGAGCAAAATAATTTTGTGCTACTTAGTGAAATCTAGAGCAAAAGCAGTCACTGAAAAAAAGACTCTTTTAACCTACTTCTACAGTAATATACTGGCCAAAAGGGAGAGGAGTACCAGTCCTATGCAGCTCTCTAGGGCTTCACGGACCTGTAGCTGTTAATCTGCAGACTACAGGTTGGGGACAGAGCGGCTGGGACTACAGGCTTGTTGAGGCCCTGGACATGTGCAGCAGTGTGCCTTGGCTGTAGGGAAGATCCAGATTGTCACTTGGGCTGTATGAACACGGCTATAGGCAGGAAATTGAGGGAAATGCTTATCCCACCTCTCTCTGAATTTATTAGGCAACAATTACCTCCATTTCTACTTTTGCGCTCACCCTCACTCTCCTGTGGCAGTGGGAATGATGTTGGTAGACTGGAGTAAGTTCAGCAGAGGCCCACTAAGACAGTCAGGAATTAGAGCACACATGTCTCCAAGGAGAACTGAGGGACCTGGGTTTGTTCAGTCGTGAGAAGAGTTTCAGGACTCCTAACAGCAGCCTTCCCTAATACCTAGTTCCCAAATATAAGGAGGTCAGATGGGGCCAGGTTTTTCACGTAAGTGCATGGTGGAAGGATGAGAGACAATGTTCCTTAGTTGAAACAAGAGACTGGAGATAAGGAAAATATTTTTCACAATGAGGGCAGCGCCACAAGGCAGCGAGGTTTTGCTGTCTCTGCTTTTGGAGATTTTCAAGCTCTGATTGGATAAGGCCCTGAAGAACTGGTCTGATGCCAAGTCTGAGTCTGCTTTGGGAAGTAAGTTGGACTTGGGAGCTCCTGAAATCCATGGCAGCCCAAGCTAATGCTATGGTTTTACTTGTGATTCTTGCTCTACAGCAAAAGTTCCTAGATGGGATCTAGTTTGTATTCTTGTTGGCCATTTCTGGCCAACAAAACCTGCATTTGCAGTTTTTTTTGTTGCAGCAAAAGAGAAAAATAAATGAAAAGAGGAAAAACTGCAAACAACATTTTTATTGGAAATTATTTAGAATTTTGAAATAAATTGGGAAATTTCTTGTCTTTGGTGTGACAAATACAGGGGTTTTGGTGAAGCATTCTGTATTTGTCTAACTGCCTGGTGATTTGTAAGTGGTGTTCAAGACATATAAAAGCCAGTAATCTGAAGAGGGTTTTTTTTTTGTTATGAGGATGTCTAAAATATTTTCCTATAACACACCCGTATCACTGTTTATTTTTAGAAGAATTGGATTGGATCCAAAAAAGAATTTGGGAAGCAAGGATGATTGTTTTTGTTTCTATAAAAAGATGTTTGTTTAAAAAAATGTTTGCTTTATCCTGTATCTGCAAATATAAGATGAATAATGGAGATCAAGAGCAAGGGTCTAAGGAAGTTACTGCATATTGCAGTAACTGCTATTGGTAAAGTCAGAAAAATAGTTTTATAATCAATACTTCTATTGATTGAAGTGGTTCTGTTTGGGGGTGTTTTGTTAGTTTTGGCTGAGGTTTGGTCATGGTGGGTCATTCAGATATCAAAGTCCACAGCAAAATTATTGTATCTCCTACTTTTGTTTAGCACTGCTTGAGGGATAAGGAAAAACATATGTATACATTACTAATTATGATAAATATAGTTTTGATAATCAAGGCAGTATTAGAAAGTAATCCCTTTATTTAAATGCAAATGTTTCATATTCATTAATAAACTGAGTTGAATGATTAAAGCATGGATAAGCAAATAGATTGCTGAGACCTGTGTTTTTATTTTATTCATAATGTGCTAAACTTATCTCTGTCAAATTTGGGAATTTAAGCGGAAGAGGGACGCAGGATTTCCATAATGTTTCCCAGAATCTTTTTCCAAGGAAAAATCCTTTTTCTGGTAGAACTAAATAAGTGAATGCACAGTGAAACTTTGAGTGTCGTAAAAGATCGAACCTATAACACAGTCAGTACTTTTTCCAAGTACCTCTGTTTTACTATCCCTGTCTTTTAGAATGTTCTTGTCAAGTCTCATTATACTTTTACAAGTCTATGATTAAAATGAATGTCAAGAAATTAAAGTGCTATAAATCTTGGTGAGCAAAACAAAGAGCTGCCATAAAGAAAACAAGTGGAATAAATGTCAGACTATCTCAAAAATTATATAAGCAGTACTCAGTGTTGGTGTTGTGTGTGTCACAGTTTAGATTTTTACATTCCCATACAGTAAAAGAGATAGGCAATAGTAGCTATTTGATGTTATCTTCCTGTTACTTGGCAATTATGGAAGACAATGAAATGATAAGTTATATAGTCATATGGCTTTATTTTAAGACTCAGAAATCAAATTCAATTTCTGCTGTTCATGAAATAAATCTTGAATAAATATTGTCACTGAATGCTCTTTATATTTGAATTTGTTTTTTATTCTCTATCAGGGCAGTAGGTTGGAGCCTAATAAAACAAATCTTACCAAATAATTCTAAAAATCAGTTACCACTACATTTCATTAAGCCCTTTTTTGAAAGTAACATTACTTAAACTTCCTGAGCATGAAGCTTTTTGTCAGGTAATATGACCATTTCTGTTGGGAATGTTTTGTAAACTTAGATGCCAACAAACAAACAAATAAACATGCCTTGGATCCAACTGTGCCATTTTTAATATTCCATTTGTATTGTGAGTACAATTACTGTAAACATTGAGATTTGCTAAGCATTCCCTATTGTACAGTACCAGCTTGATTAATTAATTTTTTTTTAATAATTAACAGAATTCACCCCCTTCCTTTTTTTTTTTTTTTTAATTCCCATTTCTGTCTGCTGATGTTTTTCATCATTCTTCACTTCATTTGGGTTTTACATTGTACTTCATATTTTTTCTATCTCAGTGGTTTTTCTTTGGGGGCAGAAAAACCCATGGTAACTAAACATACCTAATAACAAACATTATGCGTATATTCATTTTACAATTTCATGTTTTCACATGCTTTCTAAAGTCAATCTTAGCTAAGAGCTTAGAGAGTGGTTTATTTAAGAGAAGTGTATTGATAAGTAAGGAGAATTTAATAATCTTAGAATATTGCTTATAAATATATGCCTGTAAGCTAAAAATATAAGTTGAAGTGGTTTGTTCTAAATCACACATGGAACAAAAATAAAAATATTGATATCTATCTAGGAAATATAAGCTGTGGCTTGTTCAAATCACTATCTTTTAAAGTAGTCAGTACTGTTAGGTTTGAAAAGCAGAACAGAATGCCCTGTTTGGAACTGAGTATCTTTTACTGCAAGGTGAACAAAAAGCCATGTGGGAGTTCTTCTGTATGTTTGGCTGACAGAGTTCTTTGGTTTAATTTTGTGTGTATGGATTTATATATATTTTTAATGTGACAATGCATTTCATCATACTACGAGACATCAAAATCAACATTTGTGGTACTGTCTTGAATAAATACGTGCTTGTGAAAGCCAGTGTATTGGAAAAAATCTCACAGTGTGATAGTAAATTTCAAGCATGTTTGGTAAAATAATTTTTGTAGAGTGAGAGTGTTTCTTTGTAATTTCTTCCAACATGATTTTTTTGTATATTTCCTGTAGGATTGCTGTTGCTGAATTTGCTCTTGAGAATAAATTTCTTAAATTAAAAAAAAGAGAATGCAATAAACATAGTGAAAGATTAGTTGCCTCGTTACACTTACTGTACCTTAAAGTTACTGTACTTCAAATATATGGATACAAAGAAGAGCAGTAGATTTCTAAAGATACTTAAAATTCAAATGATGGGGCACAGTGAAGGATGTCTTCAGGACATAAAGCGGTATTTTAAAATAGGATAGATTTTATAAGTGTGTTTCTAAATTTCTGAATGTTTCTAAATTTCTAAATACTACTTTTTTTTTCTTTCAAATTACAGTATATGCCACTCTTTAAATCTTCCTTATGGGAGCAGTTTTTCTTCCTTTGCAGTTTTATGATTGTCCTTATTTGCTGCCTTATTGTATTGTCATTGATGACAGTGATATCTGCTTGCATATATTTTGCAATTGCAATTATATTTTATTATGTATTTTATTATATAATACTTTTTTTGCACTGGTTTTTATTTATTAAGCTCTGCAGCTCAGTATCTACTGGTTTTTGGTTTTGTTTGTTTGTTTGTTTGTTAGTTTTTTCCTGTTCCATGTTGGATGCCTAACTTACATGCAGTTTAATATTTAACAGTTTACCTGAGATAGTGAGGTGTGACAAGCCTGCTAAACATCACACACTGCTGACGTATACCCAGCTGGTTGTAGGGATAACCGAAGGTACTGAGGTCTGCTTTCAGGGACTGCCTGATTCTGTCTTTGCCAGCAGACACTTTGCTTTCTTGTTTGCTAACCTCTAGCTTTCTCTCAGGGTTCTTTAGCCTGCTTCATGGCAGTGTATTCAAAATCGACACTTAAAAAATATATTCTGAGGAATGTTATTTGATGCAATTGGAAGGAACTTATGTGATGTAACTGAAAAGAACTTATATTGATATATTCAGAATCTGTTTCTTGTACCAGCTACCTGAGAATAGATAAATCTCCAGACTCTGGGGAAAATAGCCCCACGCATTGAGAAGCGGAATGCTCCAAGGATATTTTAAAATAAGATCTTGAAGTGTTTGCAGTTTTTGGTGATGGGGTGTATTTGTTGTTGATGTTTCAGGGAAACAGTTGTACAGGCATTTTTTCTGGTGTAATTGTGGAGGTAGTGAATTATATCTTAAGAATAGGATTCTAGAATCATGGGAGAAATGTTGCATTCTTAAGCCATCTTAGTCATGTGGAACAGTCTCCTAAAACCAAGGGAAGATTTAGCTTGTGTAGCTTCCTTGAATGGCCAGTTCTGAGTTATCTTCTATGATAAAGGATGGAGGAATCCTAACCATGTCCTTAAGCTCATTATAGTCAGATTCTGTCAAATTTCTTTTATTAAACTGTCCGTGAAGACAACCAGAGTGTCTCACCAGATTGAAAAAAATCAAGAACTTGTTCTGTTTTGTGTAAAGAAACCACTGATGTCTGCAAGTTTCATTTCCCTCAGCGAAAGCGAATATCATACTTAAGGAATCGTGTAAGGAAAATATGGTCTGGTAGATGGACATAGCTTTGGATCTGTTGTCCTTGTCAAAATCTTTCTTATCTCTAATGAGTTTATGGACAACACCGAAGTACTTAACAAGCTCTAATTAAATGTTTACTGTGAAACAGTTCAAATAATCAATACCTGGTTTTTAATTCTAAAGCTGTAGGTAGTTTTACAGCTTAACGTGCTGTATTGTTCTAGCTGTACCTCTAGCTGTTGTCCAAGCAGCCTGTCATTTTTGAGCTCACAACCACTAGGATAACTTAATATTGCAGTGATCTTTTCTTTATAGAATTATAAAAAGCAAACTAGCAGTGGTGATTATACACAGCAATTCTTTGTTTATGGGTCTGGCTTTAGAAGTCAATGGAAGGTGTTTGATTCTGGTACCAGGTTGTAGACCCTGATAGATTAGCAGCTGTCAACTCTTCTAGGCTAAATCCCTCAGCTATACGGGATAAGGCAAGTCCTTTGTGGTTTGAGTGTTACCCTAATACAGATGAAAAGTTTAGTTTTGCTTTAGAAGAAGGTTGTGCAACCTTTAAATTCTGGAGAAGCAGCAAAGTTCTAGTTAGAAGACTTTAAATTCATGAATGCATTCTGCTGATGTTTGCTGTTTTACCCACAACGCTCTGGGATTTTTTTCTTCAGAACAGTGTTCATATTTGTTATTGTTTTCAAGTTTTCTCTAGAAAATGTCAGCCGCTAAGTAGTACAAAGCATTTTGGGAAGGATAAATCCTAGCATTTCTTTATCTGACTGCTGTAGTCCATTTTGTGGTGCTGGCTGTTAAGTCTGTTGTACAGGCAATTAATCTTAACATTTACAATAACTTTTGGGACAACAGGTTTCTTTCTTAAATTTGTACTCTTAAGAAAACAGGTTTGGTTTGGTTTTTTTCTGGTATGTCTGTCCATCTTACTCAAAAGAGGGTTAGAAGCTTCAGAAAAAGAGATACCAACAAAATAATTGGTTTGTAAAAGTAAGCAAAACCGTGTACTACCACTAAAGAAGAGGCAGTTGCAACTCATTTTGCACTCCCAGCGTCCTGGAGAGTCAGTCAGCGCTCACAGTCTGTGCTAGTTTGTTGTAGTATGGATCCATTTAAAGGACCAAGCTGGAGGAAATGCAGCTTTCTTAATTCTGGTGCTGTAGAACAACTTGTTCTTTGGTGCAGGCTGGAACAGCCTCAGATTATTAGAATGAAAAGCCATAGTAATCAGCTCTTTTGCAGGTCATTTCTTAGCCATTCTCCAGCAGATTTGAAAAATGTTGCTGAAAGAAATGAATCTGCAGAGATCTACATAGGTCTCTAATACGGGTCGCATAATGTGTAACAGTGACAAGAGACACACAGAGGCAGAACTCAGTTTGACTGTAAATCTTGGAACCACCTTACAGGCTTATTGGACATTTTTTGATATAGAGTATAAATATGAAGTATTATTCTGCCATTTTAAGGATAATTTTTAGGCCTTTCTCCCCCCCCCGGTCTCACTCAGTGATCTGGAATATGAAACTTAGTGTATTGATCTGTCAGAAGTTTATTATAACTTTTCAGAGCATGTTGAGCAACTCCATTATACTAGCGTGTTAGTATATGAAAGTTAAACTTTGGAGGGGTTTGGAGTTTACAGATTTTAACTCTGCTAACTTAAATAATAGATTAGGGAAAATGTTGTTTGCATTGCTATAGAATGCAGTATAAATCAGATATATTGCTTCTGTGTAATTTTTTCTGGTTTTGTTTGTTTACAGTGTTGAAATCTGTTATTGTGACTTTTTTTAAGGGTATGGCTCGAATTGGGGTTGACTGAGGAGAGTATTAATCTATTTAAATAAACTGGTTAGAGCCATAGGAGACCTGTGGTGTTTTCGAGGCTTCTCAGCCTGAAAGCGCTGCATAACCCTTTTAGGTTGCATAGCAACAGGCTCCTAGCAACAATAATAGATTGAATTTCCAATAGTGACCGGGCCGGATGTAATAATAAAGCAAGAGTACAAACAGTTGTCATGGTTTTCTTTTCATAATAAACTAGGGTTGAATTTAGGGAGATACTGTTTCTCAAAGTGGCAAACCTCTTTGCAAAATGAAGGTAATTTTGAAAATTGTGGTACTGAAACCTTGACTAAGCTGCTTAGAACGAATGACTTTGAAGTCTGGTAGTTTCAAACATAGGAGAAAACAAAGAAACATTGAATGAGTTGTTAAGGAAAAGCGGTATTAGTAACCACTCTAAATTACTTTTAAATCTCAACTTCTTATATAAATTGATCTGTACTGGACCTTCACAGAAGCCCCTAGCTAAACAGGTAAATGTGTTGTTTAGAAAAGTTTGGAAATGTCTTATGAAGATATTGTAGAAAGGGTGATGAATAATAATAAATCTGAGTAACTGCCAGACAAGTTTATTTTTTGTCAGTAATGTGTTAGTATTTCATGTTTTCAAGACCTGTTATGTGTTTGGTAAGCAGGTGACTTGGGATGATAGACAGAAATTATCTTACAAAATAGTAATAGTTGTAATTCTGGATGGTTATATTTCAGTTTAAATGTTTTGAGGTGGCTAACAACTGAAAGTTAAAGCACTAGTTGTTGTATAAAGATGTAGATTGACACTAGATCAACACCCCTCTTCAGTTCCTGTGTCTGCTTTTAAAATGGTGTTGAATTGTCAGTATAGTAAAGCCCAACTTAGTTATTTGTAACTTGCTATATTCTATTAATATGACACCATTTTTTTTTCTGAATAGAGGAAAGCTGTTCTAAGGGTATAAAAGGTACATCTTTAGATACTGACAAAAGGGACAACACTTAAGAGCTACACAGTATAGAAGAAAGAAAATGTAAAGAAGTAGATGTTACAGACTTGAGAAGTTTCACTGGATTTTGACATTTCGGTATGTTGAGGTATTTATCAGTGATGTTTTATCACAGGAATTTTAAAAACTTATTTTTGAAAAAAGCTTTTCTTTTAAGTGGACCTCTTTGCTCTAATTGTGTAGGTATTTTTCAGCTTAACTTTTTACATAGAATAATAGAATTGAAGAGCTTGAAAGGGACCTTAAAGGTTGTCTAGTCCAACCCCTGCTATAGGCAGGGCCATCTCCCATTAGACCAGGTTGCTCAGGGCCTTATCCAGCCTGGCCTTGAACATTTCCA
>JAWWES010000094.1:44728355-44742412 GCA_035583135.1 Lophotriccus pileatus
ATGGGGCATCCACAACATCCTTGGGCGACCCTTTCCAGTGTCCCACCACCCTCATCCTAAAGAGTTTTTTCCTCATTTAACACTAGAATTCTCATTGAAAAGCATATTACTATGGTGACAGAGAGCTATTTTGGAAATATTCAATAAAACAAGGTAGTTTTATGGGATTGTTTTTGAAAATTGAGTTCTGTTATTTGAATTTAAGTGCTGGTCTGAGCAACATTCTGTTGTAATTAAAACTTTACTTGTAATTTAAAACTTAAAAAAAAATGTTTATGAGCGTGATCTAGTTTGAGTATGGTATCTGCTGAAAAATGTTTGACTTGCATTTGTGGAATCCTGACTAATTTTGTGCACTACAGAGGTATTTATTCAGTAAGATAACTGCTTCTGCCACAGCTGGAGACCTAGGAAAGTTTGAAAAATTTAGGAAAATTAGAGTTTATAACTTAGAAAAAATTTAAAAATTTAAAATCTGATAAATAATAGATAATGTATAGAAAGAAGAAATTTTAAAAATACAGCAATATACCTTTTACAGTGTTCAATTAATAGATGATAACTTTTAAAGGTGTTTTTACTGAGAAGTGTTTTACATGGTACAGTTGTGATGTTTTCAGAAGTGCTGAAAATGTTTTAACCTTACATTATAAGAAATAGTATCCAATATTTATTATGGCAAATACATATTCCTAAATCGTGTAGATTACATTCAGAATTTCTGTAAGGATGTAATTTACTTTCCAGAACTGGGGTCATTAACTTTGTTCAGCTCCCTCTGCCCCTTCTCCCACATAACTGAATTTCTAAATGTTGAATTGGTGCTTGTTTTTATTTCTAAACCAGAGATATTGCTTAGAATAGTTACTTCCTAATGCTGTTCTTATTGGGCAAATTTGAATACCTGGATTTGCAGTTTAATGCTCCTGTTTCATCCAGACCTAACCTATTAGGCTGCATGTTTAATGATTTAAAAAACAAACAAACAAAAAAATCCCCAAACCAAGAAAGCGGAGATTAGATTTTTGGCACTGTGCCAAATATGATGGTAATGAGTGTTTCTTTGTTTTCTGTGTTTTTAATGGAGTTCAAGTGAAACTTGCATCTGAAAGGATATTTTGCATTTCTGAGAACTTTACCATTTTTATGAAAGAGAAAAAAATTGTTTTAGGATAGTAACTGAAAACTGAGAGTTCAGAAGAACGATTGTGTTACAGTGTGTAACATTGAAAAATCTTCAGGAATGAGGAACAAGAAAGGAAGATGAACAAAAGTGAAAATGTTTCCAGCATTTTCCATTTCATGTACACACATTCCATTCTTGTATTGATTTGGTGTAAGAACAATTACCCTACAATTTCATGTAAGAAGGTGAAACAATTATTTTTTTATTTAATATCTGTAAGTTGAAAAGCATAGCTTGAAATAATTGACCAGATATCAATTCGGAAACAAACATTTCATCTGCTTCCTGGTTATTTTTTGTAGTGATGTCTTTTTTCAAAACACTAACCATGACTAAAATAACAAATACAATAATGTTGGTTTATGTGTTAATGAAATGCTGTGTAAAATTACAAGATGTTTAAAAATACAACGGTTTTTTAATGGGTAAAGAAAGAGTTTTAAATAATGAATGCTTTCAAAAATCTATATAAGCATTAAATGTAATTGTTATATGAATGACTTCGAGATCTAATTAATTTTTGGGGACCTAACTGCTATTTATATGGTACTAGATCGTGATATTCTTCTTGAATGAGTTTACCAATGTGTAGTATTCACTGTTTGATCTTATACTGTTATTTACGGCACATTTGTCTGCCAAGAAGAGTGAAGAATGTCAATAAGAGGTTTTTCTGCTTAATTAAAAACTGGAGATCCAATCTAATAGGTCTACATCACATAAACATAGGATTGAATCAGATACAAGTACAAAATGCTGTTTGTGCATTGGAGCTGTATTTGTGTATTCAGTATCTCTATTCTTGATATGCCCTTGAAGATTTTAAAGTGACTTGTATGGGAAAGGTAGGTGTGGTAATCCACAATTCTTGTGAATCAGCCCTGCTTTGACTTAGGACCATCACTGATGGTGACCTTTGGAAGAGGTAGATGGAATTTTTAGATTGTGAGGTTTATGTCCAGATTTATATTTTTGGAAAGTAATTTTTCAGAATGTTCATGTTTTACTTTTATTGCAAAGATTTCATTAGTGGAAAATTCTGAATTGCCTAAGCTTTACATATTTGCTTTGGTATTTTCACATATTTCTGGCAATTGAGAAGCTACGATTTCTGTAGGATTCAGGGATGAAAAACATTCTTTTGCCATTTTGCTTCCAAATGCATTTTATACTGTAATAACTATAAAAGTATCTAAATAGTATTGCTAAATATTTCATATAGCCTTACAATCATACTGTCATGTACTAATTCTTTGTGTTTCATTTTTTTGTGTGTTTGTAATAGAATTTTTGACTATTCTGAAAATGGTGACCATGATCATACAATGTTAAATGTAACTCTTGGGGCTACCTATTTTCTATTAGTTTAATGATGAGAAAGTTGTCATTAAGGAGTTATCTTTTAAGAATTTTCCACATACAAGGCACAAATTGCCGTATCTCATGATTTGAGTTTTGAAGCATACTAGAACAAAAAGTCCCATGTTTGGAACTTGGGTAGTTTCTAGGTCTTTCTAGAACTTCAGTATTTTCTGTTACAGACATTGAAGATGCTGATCTATAAGGCAAACCTTATTTTAATTTTCTCTTAGACCAAGCCAAAATCAGTTAGTAAAACGAAGTTATTCATGCCTTAAGATAATATGCCATTCAGTTCTTACATTGATATGAGAATAGTAGTGATACCACCTTACAGTTATTTACATCACTGAAATAAAAAAGATTGTCTCTAAGCATTAGATAAATAATATTGTAATGAATTTGAAATGTCAGTAACTAGACCTGGTTTTTCCTTTTCTATAGAAGACAGTCTCTTTTGAACTTGAAGGGTGTTTTGACATGACAAACGTGACATTAAAATCAGTGTATGTCTTTGGAATAATTAATTGGCATGCCAGTGCTCTTATGAAATAAAGTGGTGAACACAGGATGTATCTAGTGTTATTATTTCAAAATAATTTGTAACTGCAGTAGTGCTCAGTATAAAAAAATTAGTGTTGTAGCTTCAGACATATGTCAGTCCTTTTAAACAATTTGACTTCCTTAATATGTTTGACTAGATTATTTTATCAAAATTTATTAACATGTCAGTTGGGCCATGTGTTTGAGATTGTGCAGTTCTCCCCCACCCCCACCCCCACCCCCTGCCAAAATAAGCTCCAGTACTATTTCAGCTTTTTTTGATATTACTGCTTTTAATGTCTGAAATTATAGTACCATTGTAGTATTGAAAAAGTATCCTTTACCAGGTAATGGTAAAAGCCTTAAATGTTTAGTGTTTGGCTCCCAAATTGTACCATTGGTCACGTCTGGCTGCACAATACAGTTCTTTCCTGAACTTTTCTCTTTCATTCTGTAATTCTTCAGTATGTGAGAAAAATGTGAAATGGATAAAGCAAGCAGTTTAATTTTGAGTTGAATAAGCAAAACATCATTCAAACTGTAGCTGTATGACTAAAACAATTGTGATGTCACAGTCTTGCATACCCTGCAGTGAGTTTGACCATAAGGGCAGCAGATAATTGTAAAAAATAAGTCGCTTTCAACACTTTCTTCAGGGATTATTTAAATACAGAAAAGTGTGGAAAGGAGGATAGAGAACAAAATGTCCAGACAGTAACTGAAGATGATTCTCTAGGTGCAATCTGGGGCAGATCTGATGGAAAAGGACATGTCGAAGGCCAAGGCACCCAGTGCATTCTTCACCTTGCTCTGTATTTGTAAGATCTGCCTTCAGGAGTTACAGGTACCAGTGGGAAAGCTTGGATTGTGGAAGGCTTGCCCTCTGTAGGGGTCATAGTTATGGCTATTTAAACAACTGGTCCTGGTAAAAGAAGAATGCTGAGGGAGCTAGCTGATGCCACTGGGAGGTCACTCATGCTTATGTTTGAAAGGTCACGGTGTTCAGGCGAGGTTCCCAAGGACTGCATGAAGACAGAAGTCTCCTGTCTTCAAGGGAAGATCAAGGAAACCAAAGACATAGCATCCTCACCTTAATCACAGAGAAGCAGATAGAGATAGTAATCCTGGAAACAATTTACAAACTGTATAAAGGAAAAGAAGGTCACTGGGTAGTAACCATAGCTGACCAATAACCATATCTGATAGCCTTCTACATGGGATTACTGACTTGGTGGGTAAGGAGAGAGCGGGGAACCGTCTTTGTTTAAATTTTAGCAAGGCTTTTGACACTGTCACATAACATCCTCATAGATAAACTGCTGAAGTATGAGTTAGATAAGTGGACACTGAGGAGGACTGGAAACCGACTGAACTGCTACGCTCACAGGGTTGCGGTCAGTGCCACAAAGACCAGCTTTGAAGGCAGTCACCAGTAGTGTGTCACAGGGATTGATACTTAGGCATATAATGTCAAACAACTGCAGTTAGTGTAAAACACTAATGTACCATTTTGTCAGCATGTTGAGGTTGATGAATTCACAAAAGATGCAATGTGGGGCTGGCAGTATATGTTTTAGCTGGATTTTTGATCCATGCTTCTGTTTGTAGTCAGTTACCACAGAAAAATAATTCTTTTCTCATTAAAAATTACTTTCTTCCACATATCTTAACTTCATTTTGTTAAACCGTTTTTTTCCTAATTGCTAGACTTCTATCTAGTGTTCACTTTTCCTTAGGATCATATTGCCTTTCTTGATACCATACTGACTAAAAAGAGGTGCTAGCATTGGGTTGTTGAGCCATTCAGTTACCAGTTTCAGAAAATTCATTCTGAATGCAACATGATATTTACTTAAAATGCTTTCAACGATGTTTTGCTATTTGGTTCTGGTTTATTAAAGAAGCTTTGTGACAGTTTAGATTCTGCTAGTAAAAGACTAATTTAATGAAGTACATAAAGCAATAGAATTGTCCACAGTGGGTTGGGTTTCGTTAATTTAGTCAGTTAAATAGCTTAATCAACTTAAAAACCTATTGAGCTAAATCTGAACTGAATGCCAGAGCATAGTGATAGTCTGGATACTTAAGTAAGTTGTATAGAGCAATTCCTTGCTTTTCATTTATGCTGTTTTGATGAAAAAGATCACTTGTCAGGATACTTCTGGCTTTGTTATTACATAACGTGTGATGTGCTGTTTAGCAGTGAGCTTATTCCTCATGCTGATCTGCTTTTAAATGGGAAATCTATATTTTGCAGGTTATACAGTTGCTATTACTGTCTTTTATTCATGTGGGAATACTTGAATTTAAATTATGAGGTACTTAGAAATTGATTTATTGGCCATAAACATTAACCAGATCGTATTTCAATAGAAAATATCTGTCAGGACTCAATTACTAGTCAACAGTTTCAGTCTTACAAATCTGAGAATAATCTACTTCATGCTGTATACTGCCATGGATCTTACTGGATGGGATATGTCAGTGTATTGCCTCTTCTCACATGTGTGTGAGACAGAAAAATACATTTCCCTCAATTCTGAAGATGGGAAGAATGAAAGGCAGAGAGATGTATCAAAGATACAAAAGGTATCAAAGATATCAAAAGGAATGTGGGAAAGCAGGGTACTGAATGTAAAGATTTCCAACTCTTAGTCAAGGATCTTTACTGCATGAGCCAGGACTCCTGAGAAGCGTAGAGGTTACATAGAGAATGAAATGTCTAGTGGATATACTGAGAATTCTTTTTCTACCGTTAAGTTGGTAAAATACATATAACAAACACATAGAACTCTAAGTGGATATATGGAGATAGATGTTCATTGGTGTTTATGTTATTAGAGTCTAGAGCTGAAGGGACTCACCTCTGTTGCTGGCTCTGAATTCAGATGAATATAATCTCATGTATCACCTGTTAGAGTGTTGAATTCTAAACAGTATAAAAAGCAGTGAGAAAGGCAAGGGGATTAGTAAAGAGTTTCATTACAAAACAAATTGGTAAACATCATCTGAGATAAGTATTTTTATCATGTTGCACAGTGCAGCCCTTCTGTAATGATCTTGCAGTTGTCTAAATCAGCAAATCTACCGAAACGGCATAATAGGCCACCACAATTTGTCCTAAAATGAAGTTAGTAAGCTGCCAAAGTAGAGTTTCCATGGACTAGAACTTCCAGGATTAGCTGCAGCTTAGCAACATTCTTAGTGTATTTAGGTCTGTGTAATTCACATGTTCATAATTAAATTTCAGAAGCTAATGTAATTAAGGAAATTTTTGAAGTTTATGTTTAGCCATGTTTATAACATAATAGAGCTACATTGATTTATCAGTTTATCTTCAGTGATACTGCTGGAGTTAACATCTTCATTAACTGGATTTTAAGAAATAAGTTTCATATGCTCAGTCACTGTAGGGAAACGTTTAATGTAGTAGTTTTACTGGATAGGCAGATAACTGATTTTATCACTGTGGTCTACTCTGAGCAATGTAACTACTCAAAGCATTTAAAATGAAAGTGGGTAAGACAGAGCGTAACCAATTATACTTTAATCTTCTATCATCTTTCATTAATTTTGATGTTTCTTGTTTTAAAAAAATTTCTACATACTACCACAAGAAAAATCAAAAATAGTCAAAGTTAAATAACTATTTGTCATGGCTTCAAACTCTGTTTAGGTATTAGTCTGTCACAATTGATAATCATGAGGAGGCGGGAAAAAAATCAGATGTTAGATAGATTTCATACAGGCATGCATTTGGAGTTTAAAACTACTAGGTGTGTGTGGTATTTCTAGTAGGTGCTTATCATAAAAATAAAGATTGGTGTATTGTCCTGTTATCAAATATCTTTCCACTAGCTTATTGTATTTTCGTGCACTTTGTGTTTATGGTTTCAGGGAGCTTAAAGACTTCTTTTGAACTTTAATGCCATTAACTTTGTGAATAACTGTTGGGCTTTCTTTTTGCTGCTTCTGTAGTTATATAATTTAGATACCATGGCAGTAGTGGTGGTGGCCATTTTAGTTAGGAAGT
Source organism: Lophotriccus pileatus (assembly GCA_035583135.1). Taxonomy (NCBI): domain Eukaryota; kingdom Metazoa; phylum Chordata; class Aves; order Passeriformes; family Tyrannidae; genus Lophotriccus; species Lophotriccus pileatus. The sequence continues at coordinate 44,735,477 of JAWWES010000094.1, forward strand.
GTTAAATTATATGTTTGTTTGGGGCTTTGTCTTTTGCTCGAAAACATTTAGACCTTAGTCCTGCTTATTTTTTTAGGCTGAACTGGCATAGCACTATACCAGTGCTGAACTAGAACTAAAACTAGACAGTATTCACTGTAATGAAGATTTATCAGAAACCCTGGATTACATAAAAAGGTGTTTTTACTTTCAGAGTAAGAGAGAACAGAGTTCTGAAAGAGCTGTGCTTACAAAGTAACATCTCTGGATACTAGTCCTTCTAGAAACAGTATACGAAATACTCTGGAATTCTGTGGTTACAACATCATAATATGCTGCTTACCTGATTTTCCTCACTATAATGGATCTGTAAGGAAGCCAGATGAATAAACTGGTGCCTTACCTTAGCTCAATTGAAGTGCTACTAAAACTGGATATTTTTCTTCAAATGTGATTTAGTAATTTTTTTTTGATTTGTGTGTGTGTGTGTCTTTTCTGCCACCCTGTGGGCCAATATTTTTTTTTTTTTTTAAATGAATCCTTTCTCCATTTCCTGGAGAAGAACCGTTGTATTTTTTCTTACATGGATTTTTCGGAGTTGTTTTTCTAGTAATTTTTGGGTTTAGAGCTGAAGTTGAAGACAATGCCTCCTAGTGTTTTAAATTTGGCATAAAGTGTCCTGGGAAGCTGATCACTTCAATTTATATTATTGACCTTATCTTTATCCTTTTTTGTTGTTTTTTTTTTTTTGGTTTTTTTTTTCCCCTGAGTTTTGGTAAGCAGATAAATAGGGGAAAGATATAACTTGTAATTACTGTTCTTATTATATACACTTGAAGATAACAGAATTATGTGGTTCAATTAATTTATTAAAATAATGTTACTTTAACTTCTTCTTGAAAAGCAAACCAAGGAGGTTTACAAGTCTTAGCAGAAGTATACGCAGACATAACAGAGGAATGAATTTTGACTTCTGAGTGTAGGTATTGTATAGTCATAAAATTCTTGGATAAAAGAACAACTTGTTTTGCTGACACTAATTGCCTCCCTTTCATCCCCTGTAGAATTAAACATTTTAGTTCCTCTTGATTCCTGTGAAGACCAAGGGTTCTAACAGGAATTAATCCTGTCAGCTTATGTATGTATGTATGTATGTAATTTAAGTATGTGTTATCATTTTAGAAGGTGAAAAAACACAGGGGTTTATCTTCAGCTATCTGTTCTCCAGTCATGTTATTGTCTTGCAAAAGCATTGAAATTTTATTTCTGTATGTGTTCCAGTGGGTCTCCCAATCTCTTTTGTGTTTGCATTTGGTGAAAGGTAACCTGCTCTCCATCTGCTGTCATAAACTAATCTACAATGCACTTAATAATCCTGTAGTTGTTAATTTTTATCCCTCATAGTTATTTTTCTTTGGAGACATCAAGATTTTAATTAACATTCTCCTGTTATGGATTTCAGAAGTTTAAAAATTCTTCTCATGGTAGTTGTTTAAAATAACTTTGAATCTCTATGCCATTGCAAGGACAGTTCACGGTGGTTTCGAACTGTGAGGTTTCAGGACTGTGTTGCTGATAAACTGGATGAAAAAATATAGAAATAAATGGTGAATGTTTCAGCACAAAGCTGTCAGGCAAAAGACCTTTGATGAACATTCCTTGACTGTGATAAGAATTGCCAGAATGGGTTATTTTCAAGATGGAATTGAGGCAGTGTGCTGTATTTTTTGTTTGTGCCATGTTCGCCAACATCTGAAATAATATGAAAATATCAATGTCTGGAATTTGTAAACATTCTAGCAACACGTTTTTAATTCAGCTAACTTAGTAGCATGTGATGTCAATTTAAGAACAAAGGTTTAAAAGTGGCCAAGAGTTTCACTTTCCAGACTGACAGTGTGGTCTGTTCAGTTGTCCAGGTCCTCTGGTTGGACAGCTTTCTGTGCGGATAGTTGACTATTTATAGCAGTTTATAAAGGAAGATGTTGGTGAAAAATCAAGTTTTTGGGCAGGGAAATCAATACATTTGTGGAAGGAGACATGAAGAAAGGTGAGCATAATTGGTTAGACTTCGAATATAGCATGGAGGATTGAGAAAGCATGTTGTGATAAGTACATTGTGATAAGTACGTGCTAAGATGTAGGTGGGAAAGACATTCTGTATAAGAGTAGGGAAGGAAAAGTTTGATAGCTGTTCTAGCATAAATTAATTTCTACAAAAGATAGTAATTTTTAGGTTTTGACTAATGCAGTAAAAAATAAGTAAGATTTCCTGAAAGTTCGACATACAGTGACTTCTCTAACCAGTTAGAAAATTAAGGACAGAAAGTAAACTCTTCATCCTTTTCTCCCTGTCTATCCAGTGTCCCCTCCTCCTTCCTCTTCTTTTCCTTTCTCCCCCTTTCTGCTTTTTTCATTTTCTTGTGCTTTAACAGACAAGAAACTGATAGAGGAAGACAGTAAAAGAAGAGAGTTTAAAAGGTCACACATTGGGTGAACATCCTTAAAATTTTGTAAAGGAAGTGTTCTGCATAATTTCATACTTTAGCAAGACTTCAGATTTCTCTTTGAAGTCTGAAATTAAATAAAAATTGCAGTATTTTCAACTTTTTTTGGTGAAATACTTGATCTTTCTAGTCCAAAAATTGAAAACAGTGCTACATAAAGTTTAAATTTGCAACAAATCTTACCATGATTTCTAAATTTTTTGTATGTAGAGATTCTTTACAACTATTAAAATTTGAGACGTGATAATGAAAAAATGAATATTTTTATTTCATATAACTTATAAATCTTTAAAATAAAACAGGGAATTGTTTATTAAAAAAAAAGGAAGTTATTCTAGCTTTTATGCCTGATGTATTTTTTGTTCACTTTTTTTTAAGTACTTACTGTCTTTTAAAAACATCCTGCTTTGCAGGAAAACGACAGGGAAGGGGGGAATGGATTTTAAATGTGAAAAATATTTTAGCTTGTTCAAAGCTGATGTTGATGTAACAGGTCTAGGGTCTTCATGGTTGACATCTGCAGATTATTAGCTTTCTCTTCCTTAACAAACAAAGCAAATGGAGTCACAAGGCATTCGTTACCTTTTCTGTCACCCTAATAATAATTTATGTATTTAACTTACGCAGGTTCTTAAATTGCTTTTAATGCTAAGCTGCCTATATTACATGTAATGGGAGTGACAAGTAAAAGCTGCAAAACATTTGTGTTGCAAGAGAAAGCATGACTGACTGACAGTTACATTCCTCCCTACAAAGAAACCCACTGTGTGGCAGTGTGTCCTCAATGTATAAACTGTAACATTTCAGGTTTCAAAAGTTACTTCAAAAAGTGATTACTACTTTGGTTGCTTTTAGTATGGAAACAATAATTGTTGAAATATTACTATGAAAATTAGGGTGGTAGTGGTTTTTTGTTTGTGTTTTGGGGTTTGTGTGTGTGTGTGTGTGTGTGTGTGTTTTGTTTTTGAGGGTTTTGTTTGTTTTGTTGGGTTTTTGTTTTTGTTTTGTTTTGTTTTTAATTTGTCAGCAGTATCAGTAATGGAAATTACAGAGAAAAGAACATGTATTTTATCATCTGAAATAATATTTTTACCCAATTTGAAATAGACGAAATAACAATGCCAAAACTAATCCAGAAAAGTACAGTAGAAGGCACAGGAAAATAAATTGATATATTAAGAACCTATTGTTTTGAAACAAAATAATTTAGGACTTGTGGCCTTATTTTGTGAGAGATGGTTATGATCTGCATTGGTGTATTTTCATAAATTGTAGGCTTAGCTCTAGTAACTGGTATGTGTAGTGAAGATGAAAAAAGATTCTGAAATAAGGGTGTTAGTGTAGAAACTTGCAGTCTGTGTTGCTTATTCCGTATGTGTTGTCCAGGATAAATTGTTTAGGCCTACATACCTAAAGCCATTTAGAAATCTTAATTCCTCTTAGCTGATCCTTAGAGTTTTTAAATATTAGGGTTTTTTTGGTTGTGGGGTTTTTTTCTGGTTTTTTTTCCTCTCAAAAATTTGAGTTTTCTGAGTATGTCAGTACCCTTCACATACTGTGGTTTAGCATCTTGATTTTGTTGTGGAATTTAGAAGAAAATGGCTAGGATTTAAGAGATGGAAGTCTTGGCTTACCATCCTTCTTGCGTAGAGTATTTTTCAATCAGACTGAAGAACTTCCATCTGAGGAAAATAGTATATTGGTACAAAATTGACAATATCCTAATCAACAGAGAAGAAACAAGGCTAAATTGAGGGCTAAAATTGTTTAGCATGTATCAGTCTCCAAAAAAATTGTTTTGGAACTCAAGTATTGGTGTTTTTTTTAATCATATCCATTTATTCATTCTTATCATTGTTTGTCAGTGCAAAAATGTAAATTGCTAAAGTCAATCAAAAGAAGATTGATTGCATGATGGCTTTTAGTCACTACCAACCTCTGTTTATAAACCAGTCCTTGCAGTTTTGTATCATCTACAAGGTTTTTGACGTGCTGTGTTCCACCATTTAAATCATTAACGAAGACATTAGACAGAACTGAATCCAGCATCAACCCTTGCTGGTACTCACCTGATGACTGGCCAACTGCTGAACCTGGTGCCACTGGTGAGATGGCAACTCTTTGCTAAATTCCATTCAGAGTTCTTCTTCTGAAATATCGGTATCACCAAATACATATATCAGAACTTTCCATGAATGAATATGCATGCTTTCGAGTCCTATGAAGTCATAGGATTTTCTCTCGGGCCTTTATGTTGTACTTGCATGCATATACAAAATGCCTGTCACTGACAGGAGATATTTGAAGTTGTGTGTGCCCTGGTTCACTAACTGGTTCATAAGGGTTGCATGACAGGCATCTCTTGTCAAATTCTTACAGCACGTGTTAGCCTGAATCTGCTAATGAACCACTTTCACCCTCAGTGGTGTGAAACAGGATAGTGCGCAGCCACTAGGGACTCCAGCGTGAGATGCTTCAAGCAGATTCAGGAGTGCTTAGTAAAGAAATGTGGCAGTTATGATAGGCATGAATATCTGAAACTTACCTGTAATTCGTAACAGAAGTTTCTGAGCTACAAGTCAAAAATCAGTCTCCTCTTATCATAAACTTTTCCAGTAATGTTTATGTCTGTTAAATGCCACAGATTTATTTGTTCATAACAGTTCTTAATGTGCTTTTTATCCAAGCACCTTTATCTGTGCACTGCAATTGCTGACATGGTGTTATAATCTTAATTGCTGTCTTTTTGCAAATCTCATATTGTGGCACTATTTTTTCCTTTGCTGTAATGATGGCTGTGTTACTCTGTTACTTGTAACACAATAGTACCGAGTTTCAGTTGTTTCCCCAAAGTAACTTTATTTCCTTTTTGAGCAGGAAGTGAGGGGAGGGTACTAAATCTTTGACTTTTTTTGACACACAAGATTGTAGTTATCCAAATCCATTTTGTAATCAGATTAGACGCAATCCTTTCATTAATTTTCACTTTCCTTGCTTATGCTTTCATCAGTAGTAGTATTTCCCCTTTACTTTTTTTGTGTTATTAATTACTAGCTAATTTTCTCATTTACTTAAAATCATGAGTGAAATTACATAAATCTTTCTAAACCTTCCTTATTTCTTATTTTAAAGCTTTCACTACATTATGTTGGAGTAAATTGCAAATTTAGATGGGATCTAAGCTTTGAAAAGAACTGTCTCTCAATGAATTGCTGGTAGTGACCAAATATCCTGTAAACTTGTTGATAGAATTAGCTCTTAAGCTATTATATTTTGTTGTGCTTTTGTTCTTCCTGTACAATCTGGAAGAATCTGAGTAAAGATCACTTCTGGTTCTCTAGTCCATGAGGCATGCTGCAGAGGATACAGTTGCTACTTGCCAGTTTCAGAGTCTCTGTTGTTAGTTATTACCTTGTCCTTTCATTCTCTGTCTACCTTCTGATTTTAATACAATAATGCTTCAAATAATGTACTGCTTATCTTAAACTAATACACAACAGAAGTTTTTAATAATTTGATTATCGTAAATATACATCAATATTCTTGCAAAAGTTAGACAATAACTCTTAAAGACTGAAATGATAAAATGCTAATATGTTGTGACTTTGTAATATATTAACTCCTAAATGCATTTTTATCTGATATATATTGCAGAGTATGATAACAGTAACAATTTAATTTTTGATAGCTTGCTGAAGGAAGTATATCCTTATTTGGTTGAGGTCACATTCTACTTTTCTACTTTATGTACTACTTGTGTACGTGCTTTCTGTTAAAATCACTCATTTCCTCAGTGATATCTCTTGGTTTTGTTTTGTCTTGTTTTTTTTTTCCTCTTTTTTTCTTTCTTAGATATACCTAGAAACTTGTTAGCATTTGTTGGAAACTTGATAAAAACAGAAAACAACAAAATCCATCTGCTTGTTAACCTGTGCAAATTATCTTCATGCAGTAATCTAATACAAGGCAAGGAACATTTGTGTTTAAAACAAAAATTATTGTACTTTAAGTGCAATTCGTTTCACTACCTATGGTCCATAGGAAGTTCTTTTCTGAAGACAGGCTGAAATTCTTGCCAAATATTAATATGCCCTCTAGAAACTATCATCATGTTTTTGTCCCTGGGAGCCACCATGACTCATTTTAAAAGGTGCAGAGTGTAGTGGTTTAATCCCAGCTGGCAAGTAAGCACTATAAAGCCTCTTGCTCACTGCTCCCCCCAGTGTCCACCTACCCCCACTCTCCCGGTGCAGGGGAAAAATTGGAAAGGAAACATAAACCTCATGGGTTGATGTGAGAATTTAACCAAAATATAATTTACTACTATTACAAGGAATGAAAAAGAGAGACAGAGATAAAATTACACCTCCGCCTAATTAGTGGGTTCCTGTGCAGTGTACCAAGTGGTTTTGAAAGATGCACTCTCTGGAGAGTTTCTGGATGTTCATTC
>JAWWES010000094.1:44743874-44757605 GCA_035583135.1 Lophotriccus pileatus
GTGGGATTGTTGTTGTGCCGTGGGCGCAGGTGGTAGCGCCGCTGTGGGGATCTGATGCGCACTCTCTGTCTGGCTGCAGGGCTCTGCTGGCGGGAGGGCGAGGAGACCATGTACTCCTGGTAGTCATCGTCCGCTCTCACCTTGTGCAGGATGCGGCTGAAGTGCTACCACAGGGAGACAAAGGCCTCCCACAGAGTCTCCTTGCAGGCCCAAAGGGTCTCCTTCCAGCCCCACAGCTGCCTTTCACATGTGCCTTTCATGTGTGCCTGTGCCAGGCACACTGCCCCCATTCCAGGAAACCCTCCCCACTCTGCACTGCCCCACAGACAGCCAGCTGGACTCTCACTTGCACAGAGTACCTGCAGCAGGTGGTCAGGGAAGGAGGAACTGACTGTAAGCCCTCAGTGGTGCTGGGTGCCTCTGTGCACTCACAGGAGCCAGGACCAAATGCTCTGGCTACTGAAGTGCAGTGAGTTTGTCCGCGATACCACAGGAGGCTCTGTGTCTGTACCACAACCATCACCAAGGGAGGACAGAAAACAGCACCAAAGGGGAAAAAAAGCCTTTTGTTCACAGGATGTTTGCCATGTCATGGTAGTTTGTGGGCTGAGATTAACCTCAGTCTCATCAGATCCCATGACGAGAAACTATTGCCCCTGGGCACAAGGACTCGGCAACAAGCAGTGCAGCAATCCAGGCAGGGAACTCCACTGACTTTCTTGGTGCCATTGGAGCACCCTGACTTGGCTCTTCCAAAAGCTGTCAGGGGAGAAGGACTCACTTGTGGTAAGAAAGCCCCAGCAGTGGGAAGTGAACTTTGGAGGCCATCTCTTCCAAAACCCTGCTCAAACAGGGCCACTTAGTTTTCCCACAACCAATTCAGATGGCTTTTGAAGATCTCCAGGATGGAGATGCCACAAGCTGCTCTGGTGGTTTTTTTTAACCTCACAGTAAAAGTTTTTTCGATGTTCAGTGAGAAACTCCTGTATTTCAGTCACAGCCTGCAGAATGGATATCTGCTGCACCATGGACGTCCACAGGTTGTAGGGAGTCAACTTGTTTTCAACATGGTTTTCACTGTGGGCTGCAGGAATCTCAGCTCCAGCACTTGGACCACTTTCTCCCCCCCTTCTTCAGTGACCTTGGTATCTGCAGGGTTGCTTCACTTTCAGCTGCTGTTGCATGTCTTTTTTTACTGTCTCTCAAATATGTAGAGACAGAGGCATTACCACCATTGCTGCTTCATAAAGTTGTCGTCCAGGTTTTTCAGGAATCTTCTTGCCGAGGTTTTACCAGGTGTGTGATGCTACCAGTTTATTTCTAGCAAGTTGAAGTCCTCCATAAGGACAAGGGCAGTTGATTTGGAAGTGTCCCTTAGTTCCTCAAAGAATAATTCACTGGTGTCATTGTCCTGGCTGGGAAGTTTGTAGCAAACTCCCAGGATGATTGGTTGTCCCTTGATTCTCACCCAGGGGCTCTCAATTGTACAGTTGCCAGCTGTGATCTCCATACATTGTAACCCTTGTATTACATGCAGTGCCACCCCTCTGCCTCTTCTGCTATGCCTATCCCTCCTGAGGAGCCTGTAACCATCCAGCAGGGCACTCTAGTCACAGGTCTCATCACCCCAGGTTTCACTTATGCAAATGTCAAATCTATAAATCAATGTTGACTAACTTAAGCTGAAAATAAATCTTGCAGTAGCTTGGGACATTATTCTACTTTGTAGTAGAAACTTGAATCACAATCCACAGAATTAAAGGAAATCTGCTCTTTACAAGAAGTAAAAAATCAGCACTTATCTAAGCATGATGTAGTCAGTGTGATACTTGTCAGTTGATCTCATATATTAAATGTAAATATAATAGCTACTTTGGCGTATATGCTATGAGCAGTAACACTTCGGCAAACTTGTGGCTTATTACATGGGGTCTGACAGGCAAGTTTTCTTTTGCAGTCTAGAAACTCACCTTATAATGATTGATAGTTTTTGCATGCTTCATTGAACTGCCTGTCATGTTTGTTTCTCTATGTGCTAAATGAATAGTTGAGAGTAACTCAGGCTTTCAGCTCTTCATGCTACAGTTATCTTCCTAAATTTACAATAAAAATGTCCATACTAATTTGTGTTGTGGGTAAAGTAAGAACTGTTTGCTGTGAAACTGGAGGCTTGGAATATTAGCTCTATACCAATAAAACTAATTTTTTTTTTTTAACTGAAAGTCCATACACATATGTTTATTCAATTCAATTCAAACACATATGTTTATCCAAATGTTGGCATCAGGATGTTTGTCTCTCTTTCCATGTGAAAGGAAACCAGCATAGTAGCATCAGCGTTATTTTTGGAAACTAAGGAAGACTTAAAATACGGGTTGAAGCCTTCTTATGGAACAAAAGCTGTGAGAAAGTTGCAGTAGGGATCAAACTGTTGTTTTCAGTAAGGATAACAGGCCTGCTGCTGTAATGCTGCAAGGATCTGATCAGTGAAAGAACAAATAATTCTCATGTCTTTTAGCTGGAGACAGGAAGGTATCATGCTGTAATCCAAGTAAGGCAAATGATAATGTAGTGGATGGTGAAGTTCATTCTTAATAAGGCAAATTTACATGACCTAGGAAGTATGCTAAGTTATTACTTACACCTACCCAACTGTTTTTGAACTAAGTCTTGTTATTTCCAACTGTCAGATAGTAGAGAAATTTGACATGTTTCTGTTTTTATCTAAGAGCTTTCTTTTTGTCTCTAATTCATGAAGATGATGTAGAGGTCCAGGCTGATTCTTTATAGGAAAGTTTCTTACCTCAAAAACTCACGTCTTCCTCTTATGTATGGTGTTTCAGACTTAATATTCCAGTCTGCTTTCATCGTTTTTGGGTCCCTCAATTCTTTTGTGTACAGCCACAGTGGATCAGATGCAAACTGGTTTCACTCTTAAAACTCAGCAGAATCTGTTACTGTCAGTAACTTCTCTTAGTTTGGAGTCCATTCTCTCTGTAACCAATTTGTCCATTGGTGCAGCAAGTCAGTATGTTTTTTTCACTTTTCTGCATACAGACTTCATAAATGTAAGTGAACCTACCTGTAAGAACTAAAATATTCTACCTTTTCCAACAAAATCTCTGCTCTTTCGACATGTGGGAAATGGCAATGGCTGAGCAAAAGTAGCTAGTTAACCTGAATATAGGTTAATTATTCAGTAGTTACTGATTTACTTGTTTTTTCCCCCAAGATGTTAGATCAGTTAAGAAGAGATAAATGAGTTATGAAAAGAAGGTTATTAGAATTTTTGGATTAAGAAATCTAGGCACTCTGCTTAAGTGTTTTAATCTGTTTTAATCAAGGTCTAGGTTGTCTTAGTAAAACTACTGGATTACTGATTTATTCGAGAATTAAGTCACTGTGCTACTGCATAAGCGTCATCTGGAAATTCGGCCCCTTCTGAGTATGTGGGGCAGCTATCTCAGAGAAATAATCTTGTTTACCTTTTGATATTTCTGAAGTTATAAAGGTATGTCATAAAATTCAGAGGCAAGCAATTTACCTGTGCATCTTTCTTCAGGAAATTGTTTAAATGTAGACTTGTTTTATTAAGGCTGAAATATACTTGGCCTCTGATCATGCTGGTGACCCTCAGCTGGACTTAATTACCTTTTTTTTTAAACTGGGGCTTCCAAAATTGGATAGAGCATTCCAGATGGGGTCTCAAGTGTGGAACTGAGGCACTTGCTGGCTACACCCTTCCTATTACAGTCAAGACTGCTGCTGGTTGTCTTTCCTGCAAGGATATATCTGTCTACACTTCCCATTTTCTCTACACAAGTTGTGTCTAAATACTTAGTAATTTTTAACATGTCAATACTTAGTACATGTTATAATGTATTGTTGTTCAGGGAGATCAGAAAGACTTACGTGAAGCAAGTTAATATCATGCATAATTAAAACTATCAGCACAAATAAAGCGTATGACAATATTTTTCCTATGATTATCATTAGAATAGACAGCACATAATATGCTGGAATTTGTACCTTTTAAAAATCACGGAAATAAATATATATTCCACTGTCAGTCCTTTAAACAATTCAGTCCTTACAGATTCTCTTTGCAATATAAAATAAAGCTGTCAAACTATCGTGAAAGACAAATGTTCTACTATAGCAAATTCTGTCAAGACAGGGACAGTCTTAAATAGTCTTAAGAAGAGAGAGGGACATCGTCCATTCATATATAAGATATATCAGATTATGGCTTAAGAACATACAAGCCTTCTGATAAGTCAGAAATACTAAGCTACCAATTTATGGTTCATCTAGCTCAAGAGGGTATTCAAAATACTACTTTTTAAAAAATTTTCTATTGTAAATTCCATACTTTCAGGTTCCACACCTTCGTATGAATTATTTGGTCAGCTCTTTACACCTGAAAGTGTAATTTTCTTGAAATAATTTTAAAAATGCTTTTGAGTTTTGGTTATTTAGAGGATACATCTACATAATGTCTACATTATGTCCTACCATCTACATCATGCTCAGGTCCCATACTATTCAGTATGACCTCACTAATCACAACCCCCCTTTGCATCCTATGATATAATGCACAGATATTATTCCCTTAGTCTATGGACCACCCCTGCAAAATGTCCAGTAGGTTAATGTAGTCCATGATTTTGGGCTCTATCTGTTCTGGGGGTCACTCAGAGCAGGAAAGGTAGTGTGTTGCATGGAATTATTGGGCATCAAAGCTAGCTCAGATTGGGTCACTGCTGCTCTGTAACTGCTTCTTGTACAACTTGTCCTCCATTGGTTTAGGTGGTTACTGTCATCGTAATTCCTGTAATGTTCAATTCAAATCATGGCTTACAACAATTTAAATTTAAATTTAAATAAATTACAATCTCTATCCATGGTCCTTTTGGGGCAGGTTATAGGTTTTAACGCTGCAGCCAGGGGTTCCTGCCCTGGTCGACCATTCATCAAAATGGGCTGTGGAGAGACAGCCTGCCTCACCATGATCTTCACTACAGGCTGCAGGAGGAATCTCTGCTTCCCCTTCTCCACCATGGGGTCCCACCCACAGGAGACAGTTCTCCATGACAGTTTTCCAGTGTGAGTCTTTACAGGCTGCAGTTCTTCATGAACTTGCTCTAGTCTCAGTCCCTTACAGGGCGTGTCCTTCAGGAACAGTCTGCTCCAGCATGGGTAACTCATAGGATTTTAAGTCCTGCCACCAAACCTTCTTCTCTCCATTGGGCCACAGGTCCCACCAGGAGCCTGCCTCACACAGGCTTCCAGCAGGGTCACAGCTGCCTTCAGGCATCCAGCTACTGCTCCATGGGATCCTTCATGGACTGCAAGTGGATACCTGCTTCTGCATGGACTCATCCTTCTACTCAAGTTGACACTGGCATTCCAGCCTGTCCAGTACAAGCCGCACAGAAACAGCAGCAACACCCTGAGCATGTGCCAGCCCAGGCAGATTGCCGTGGCTGCCATCGGAACGTTCCCAGGCACAGCACAGTGTCACATCACAGCAGCACTGCAGTGAGCAACGAAACCAAAAGGCAGCCACTGGTGAGCACAAGACTCTACTATACAGTCAGGCATGTGAGCCCGATGGCAAGCACAGGAGCCTTCTCATTACCAGCTAAACAGCACCAACAGCTATAAATTCATTACATTCCAGTCAAATCTGTATCTCAAACCCTTCGTGCTTCACATTGGGTGCCGAAAAGGACTGTCGTGGTTTTACTCCAGATGGCAGCTAAGCCCTGTGCAGCTGTTCACTCGTGCCCCTGATAGGGGAGAAAATCGGAAGAGTAAAAATGAGAAAACTTGTGGGCTGAGGTAAAGGCAGTTTAATAGGGAAACCAAAGCTGCACACGCAAGCAAAGCTAAACAAGGAATTTGTTCACTGCTTTCCATGGGCAGGCAGGTGTTCAGCCATCTCCAGGAGAGCAGGGACCCATCATGTGTTAACTGTGACTTGGGAAGACAAACACCATCACTCCAAGCATCCCCCCTTTCCGCCTTCTTCCCACCACTTTATATGCTGAGCATGATGTTCTGGCTGTGTCTCCTCCCAGCTTTCTATACATCCCTAGCCTCCTTGCCTGAGTGGCAATATGAAAAGCAGACAGGACCTTAATTCTGTGCAAGAGTATTGCTGGGCAATAACAGAAGCATCTCTATATTATCAATCCCATGTTCAGCAAAAATCCAAAACACAACCTCATACCAGCCACTGCCAAGAAAATTAACTCTATTCCAGCCAAAATTGCATGGTGACTATAGCCTTTTTTTTTTCCCTATTTTTTTAATGCTATTTCAGCAGAAACATAAGCAAGGGTAAGGGTAACTCAGGATAGAAGTGTAATTTGTGAGGAAAGTATAAGGATAATCAAGGCCTTTCTGGCTACACAGCTAGTGGGAGCAGAATGATGCATGTAAATGAGTATGATGAGGTGGCGTCTGGATACCGTGTCCTTATCCTCTTATGGTCGATGCCTGTTGACATCTTTATTCTATTTTAGTTGCATTGTATTTCAGAATTACCTTGCACTCCCAGTGCTTTCCTCTCCATTGCAAGTGAGTTGACTCCATACCAAGCAGATTCCCAGGTGCAGCTGTGGTGTGCATTGTTGCAGCTATTATGACTGGGTAATTGGGGCCTTCTGTAATGGGAATATTCTGAGAGACACCGATCAAATCTCCAAATTTCAGGCAAGCAGTTACTTATCCTCTACCACTAATTGACTGGTCTGTTACAAGCTAAGAATCAAAAATTAATCATCTACATTAGTTAAGCCATAGGCTTCCAGTGGCTGTTGTTGGCTCCAGTGGCCATAGTCTTTGATGGTTCTTAGTCTCTGAGGTCAAGATGACCAGGCTTGTGAGCTCCATGACGCAGAAAGCTGTAATTAAATGGCATTTTTCATCTTTTCTCAAGGTACACTTGGTGTCTCTGGCATTTAAACACTTTTCTGTGAGCCAAGACCAATCTTGACCAAAGGCAGTCTCATAGATGTTGGTTTTCTTTTTTTCTTTTTCTTTTTTTTTTTCCTAGCAGCATAATACCTATTTGCAGACATCTTTCCAGGCATTTGTTTCCTTCAGGTAGTTGCAAACTGTGCCACACAAGCCAGTATGATAAAATATTGTGCTTCCAATTCTAATTCATTCTTTTAAGGTGTCTGGGTATAAGATGAACAAGAATTTATTTCATTTTTCTGTTTTAAGGCAAGAAGTTTCTAAGTCTCAGAGCAAGAATAAAATGCTACATGTCACAAATAGACCTTCACATGGAAGGAATGCTTCCATGGAAGGAAAGACATAGCTGGTGCCCCATCACTCGCAGAGTAAGATAGTCACTAACTCATCCCCTGATGTGGATGATACCCATCCTTCTCTTACAAAATAGCATTGCAGGTTGAGGAGGACAGGAATGGGAGAAAATGGTGAGATTTTATCTGCTCTCTTCATTGTTTAAGTAGATTACATATAGTTACTCCTGTAGTAAGCCTGCAGATACCCCAGTTGTAAGCCTATTTGCATGTTTCCCAAGTCAACAGAGAACGGATTTGTCTTAGCTTGCTTGTTTGTTTTAAGCCAGTACTTTACTGTGTCAGTTATTGTATTCTTGTTGAAATCTCCTTAGTTGTTACTAATATAGATGAAAAACTTGTGTATTCAGTAACTGAATGGATTTCATATTTATTAGGCTAGAAGGCCTGGCCTGTATCAGCAGTAGTGTAGCTAGCAGGACTAGGAAGTGATTGTCCCTCTGGACTCAGCACTAGCGAGGCCACATCTTGATTCCTGTGTTCAGTGTTGGGCCCCTCACTCCAAGAAAGACACTGAGGTGCTAGAGCATGTGCTGTCCAAAGGCAACGGAGCTGGTGAAGGCTCTGAAGCACAAATCTTATGTGGAGCAGCTGAAGGAATTGTGGTTGTTTATCCTGGAGAAAAGGAGGCTGAAGGGTGACCTTATTGCTCCCTACAACTACCTGAAAGGAGGTTGTTGTGGGACAGGGATCGGCCTCTTCTTGCAGGCAACTAACACGACAAGGCGGAATCTCCTCGAGTTGTGCCAAGGGGCGTTGGATATTAGGAAAAATTACTTGACTGAAAGAATGGTTAGGAATTAGGACAGGGTGCCAAGGAAGTGTTGGAGTCACCGTCTCTGGAAGTGTTCAGAAACCAAGCAGACGTGGCACTTTGAGGTATGATTAAATGGTCATGGTGATGTTCAGTCAAAGGCTGGAAGTGATCTTGGTAATCTTTTCCAACATTCATGAATCTATGATTCTGTGATAATTGAACATAGTTTCTGTTTTTCAGAACTGAAACCTGATATGTTAAAACATACTTCTCCAAAAAACTTCCAGTATGTCAAGAATATTTTTCACTAAGATTCTCAAAGATCAGTATTCTGTATCTTAGTCAAGAGAAGAGCGTTGTGTAGTAAAAATAGGAGATGTAGGGAGTAAGTATCCAAAAACTGGTGTAATAGTTTCAGATGTAATGCTTTTTTTTCTTTAAACAGTTCTATTTGAGATAAACATATTAGTAAGATTTTGTAGCATAAACTTAGTTTTGTTGGGTGCTACTACCAAAACATTTATTTTTTTTTTTAAGAAAGTAAAATTTTCATTGCACTGTAATGCACTTCTTCCAGCAAAAATTCACCTACTTCAAAGATGTTGTGTACTCAGGATGTGATCTTGTAGTTATCAAGTTACTGCAGTACATACAGTAGATACTTCAGTTAAATGTTGTGTGGATTAGGAGTATATATCAATATGAATGCTGTCTACATGAAAATCATGGGGAGTATGTGTGAGCCTTTAACACCATTTCCAATGTTTTGAACTGCTTCAGCTTCTCAAGAAGTATCGAGATTTACGTATCCCTAACTTAAACAATCCCAAACTTTAGCCATTTTGAATCTGGTAATGTTGCGATGTATGGACTTTGAAGCAAACTTTAATGTAGTTCAGAACAAAGGAAAAGGTGTCTCTCTTTTTCCCTTAGAAGTATTGTTCTCTAATATGATGTAGCAAGACAGGGACATGATGTTTTTTACTTTTAGCTGTTTACCTTTCATTCTGTAGATGTTCCTAAATTTAAAGATATTTTAATATTGGACTGCTTTTAGTTTCTTGAAAGTTCTGAATACCTGTTCTTGAAACCCTTCAAGAGCTTTCATCAGTTTTTATCCTTCTGAGCCCTCCTTACTATCCGGTGATTATAAATTCTTGTTTGGCAAATGGTATTGATGGTAACAAGAACACAATGTGGTGAAGTTGTTAGTGGATGAAACCTATATGTCTCCCTCTACTTGTACCATTCTCTCAGGGTTTTTTGTTGGTTTGTTGTTGATTTTTTTTAACTTCCCCATACCTACTTATAGTACACCTCTTTGTGTAGAAGTCCTTCACAGAGGCACTTCAGCACACTGATTTCCAAAAGAAGGTCTGTGTGGTTTCTTCATAAAGATGCCTTGTAGCCACTCCCTTGCTCACATGCAAATGCTTGAGGTGACGCCGCTTAAGCCTCATTTTTTGATTTGCCTTTCATTCATATTACGCCAGACGCACTGCTTATCAAAACTTCACTCCTTCACAGCGCTGCTGGTAACTCCCTTCCCATATCAAGTCCTTTTTCAAGTCCTTTTTTATGAGGTCAGCCATCCTGCTGGCAAAAACAACTGCCAACTATGCCAGAAAATGTAAGACCCCAATACCCAAGCTACAAGCCCACCAAAGGGGTCTTACTTTAAAAACATACAAGGTGCCAAAAATTCGTATCCCACCAAATTTATTAGAAGACCCTTCAGTTCTTTTAAAACCTTAAGAGAGTGTGCAAAGGAGAAAAGCTGCACATGTGTTCTCAGGAGGTACTTTTATTGGTAAACTTTAGAAAATAAGAGAACAATCCCTACAACTTAGCAAAATCCAACCCATTTGGTACTAATTTACCCAAAATATCAAGAAAGGAGAATAGGAGAAGAAGAAGTAAAGAAAGAGAGAGAAAAAGAGAACTATAGCTACCACCTCTAGATCCAGCATAGATCGACCTACGGGAGTTCAGAAGATGGAGGGTTCAAACTAGGCATGGTCAGCATATGTTGCTGCTTTTATTTGATTTGTCCCCACTGTGGCCACACCTCTGCCCCCAGACAGGACTTCCAGCCCACGGGACACTCTGGAGCTCTGGGTCAGAGTGAGGGGCAGTGCTTCTAGTGTGTTATCCCTTCTGAGGCTGGTTTCTGGAGAAAAGAGGATGTTGTTGTGGGAGTGCTCCCAGCCTGCTTTTGACTGACAGCTGTTCTGGGGCTGTCCAAGGAGGCTTGCAGGGGCTGGAGTGTGGAAAAGTGGGCATCACTTCATGTTCTGGAAATTCAACCTGTCCCTTTCCCCTCCACACACACTTGAGTTGGTCCAAGACAATAATTAATACAGTAATCCAGTGTTTCACAGATCCCATCTGTCCTAAGCAGTTGTTACCCTCAAAGAAGGTCTTACAGTCATAGAAACCAAAGCCCTGTTGCCAGTGCCAGTTCCACAATGAAATGCTGACATGCAGTATCAGTGCCCTCCAGGGGGAAGGAAAACATCACCTGGACTTTTCCATTCATAGCATCTCCAGTGGACAGACTAATGCTTTAGAACAGCATAAATGTAATTGATGGTTTACTGATTTTGTTTCTTTTAACAGTTGTACATGCTAGTTTTGTCACAACAAAAACTCTTGAGAAGTCTTGGTCTGTTTTTGAATGTAATCTTTTTGCTGATGTGTATTGTTGTGTAGGGCTGCTGTGTAATACTGATACATTGTCTACCTAGAGTAAATACAATTTTTCTAGTTTTGCAGCTAAAATTAATACGTAGACCAAAGTGAGAGGGTTGTGAAGTAGTCATTCAGCCTAAGCATCCATGTGCTGTCTCTGATATGCTGGAAATATGGAATTTCATTATGACAGTTGTTGACCAGCACTGTTCTTAGGTACTTAATAAATTGTCAAGACATTTCTTTTTGATCTTATGAACTTACTTGTAAGCAGTTACCAGGAATTTCTAATTGCACAGATCCATTCCAGTGTGTATCTCTCTGTACTTCACCCTTGTATTTGTTATTCTGCTATTATAGGGTACTACTATTGGGCAGTATATGTGAATCCAGAGAAGTACCTTCTAAACTTCTTTCTGTGCCATTCAGTTAACTTTTATTCCTCCCATAGATCTATGTTAATCTGGGAAAAGACTAATGAAATTCATGAAACTAACAGAAATATTAAGAAGTGGTTCTAATATCAGGCAGAGTCCGCCTGCCTACTTTGGCATTTCCTTGGGAGAGAACAAACAATCAAATAGTGCTTGGGAAGAAACTGGCATTCTAACATGAAAATATATTAGTATCTAGAAACTGTTTGTAATGTTTTGGTTTTCCTTCATGAATAGCGTGTATAACCCCTCTTCCACTCTGTGGTTAACTCACAGAAATGGTTTCTTCAAATTCATAATACTGCTTGTTTGAAGGCAATTATTCATAACATTTTTGTTTGTACAAAAATTGGAATACTTATGTAAAGCTAGTGTATTATTGAAAATTATTTCCATTTATACTATTGTTCAGGAACCAAGCATTCTGTATTACTTGTTGAAACTTAATGTTCTGAGAAGTTTTCCTTTATTGTGAAACATATTATGTTGCTGCAAATTCTTAATTAGTGTATTGGCTATTCATCATTATAAATAGATAAGATCTTAAGATTAGCCTTTTATTCCAACTATTAAAAGCTTGCCATTACTGCATGTGATTACGAGATCTAGTTCAGTTTACCTTCTGTGATGTTTTGTTTAGCCTTCTAGAGGAGAAAAAAGAAATTTCCTGCTGCACTTGAAAGTAAATTACAGGCTTTCATTTTCTGCATTGAATTAAAACCTGGTACATTATTTGATCTAGACAATAAAGCATATGTAGCTGAACAAAACTTTGCGAACTCTGGTAGCTTGAAAAAGTAAATTAGTTCAATGTGAAGTAGTCCAGGACTAAAATGAACAGTTATCTGACACATTTTAATAATTTCATTTGATAAGTAATGGAGTAGTTTAGACTCTTAAACCAATCTGTCTTGATATTTGAAGTCTAGAAGGTGGAAGGATTCAAACTGAGAATTTGGATATCTTAAATAATCTTTAGGGAATTTAACAGACATGAAACTGCACAGAATATACAGAAAAGAAATAATTTTCAGCATAGTAGCTTTACCTAAATGCTGCCCATTAGACTGAGGAAGTACTATTCTTGTTGCATTCAGCAGCTGGGTCCCAACAGTATCTTTTTCCCACTTGGAGGGGTTAATTAGTCGTCTTTCAGAAAGTGCCTGTTTAGCTTACATTCACATCATGCAACAAGCAGCAGCTATACAAAGCAATACCATTAACAGATGGGTGTGTCCAACTGCTTAATTAGACAGAATAAAAAGGACCTTGTCAAACATTCATCTGTTTCTTGTGATACACCTGACTGTCCAATTAGGCAAGCATGACGTCTTTTCTGCTGCAATGTGCAGTTCCTTTACTTACGTGCAGTGTCGGTGAAAAAATGGAGACACAGCATTTATTGTCATGGCTTCACCCCAGCCTGCAACCAAGCCCCAGACAGCCGTTTGCTCACTCCTGCACTAGTAGGATTGGGGCGAGAACTGGATGAATAAAAGCCAGAAAACACATGGGTTGAGATAAAGACAGTTCAGTAGGGGCAGAAAAAGCTGCACACTCAAGCAAAGCAAAACAAGGAATTAATTCACTGCTTCCCATTGGCAGGCAGATGTTGAGCCATCTCCAGAAGGGCAAGGCCCCATCCTGTGTAACCGTGGCTGGGGAGAAAAAACGCTGTCACTCCAAATATGCCCCTTTCCTCCTTCTTCCCTTCACTTTATGTACTGACTGCGATCCCATGTTTTATGGAACATCCTGTTGGTTAGTTGGGGTCACCTGTCACAGCTGTGTCTCCTCCCACCCTCCCATGCACCCCCAGCTTCCTTGCCACCATGGCAGTATGGAAAGCAGAAAAGGCTTTGGCTCTGTGCATGCACTACTCAGCTATAACAAAAATATCTTTGTATTATCAATCCTCTGTTAAGCAGAAATCCAAAACACAACACCATACAAGCCACTGTGAAGAAAATTAATTCTACCCCAGCCAAAACCAGCACAATTAAAAAAATCTGTTCTTATAACTTCTCAGTATTGCTGTGATGTAAAAGAATTACGGTGGCTGCGTCACTAATGTGGTGCTAGAAAGACTACCAGCAAATAGGAAGATATTTAAGGTTGACTGTCAGCATATTGTATGGCACCTACAAGGAAAAATCTTAGTGTGTACTGAGCTATAATAAAGTTTTGTGTTTAGGATAGAGACTTAGACCAGAATAATGGAAGCAGTCCTTGGTTGGATGCCAGGTGCCCACAAAAGCTGCCCTGTGACTCCCCTCCTAAGCTGGACAAAGGAGAGAAAATATAACCAAAAGCTTATTGGTCAAGAGAAGAACAAGGAAAGGTGACTCACCAGTTACCATCACAGGCAAAATAGGCTCAACTTGAGGAAAATTATTTTAATTTATTGCCAATGAAATCAGGGTAGGATAGTGAGAAGTAAACCAAAATCTTAAAAATACCTTTCCCTCACCCTGCACTTGGTTACTAATTCTCTACCTCCTCCCCTCCA
>JAWWES010000094.1:44784239-44807477 GCA_035583135.1 Lophotriccus pileatus
CACAGTGTGCAAAAGTTGCTGTTAGCTTTAAAAGAATGGTACCTGCCAAAAATGCATTGTAATTATTGGAGAGAGAACAACAACAACAAGAAGTAAGAAGGCCAAGTGGAAATATCATATCCAATTTTAGTGGAAGTATTGTAATTAATTTTCAGAAAAACTAACAAATGTTTAAATGTTCCATTAAAGGCAGAGGGGTTATCATTTGGAAAAAAGTTTGAGATAAGATTTTATTTACTAATATCTTTCTTTGTAGAAAGAACTTTTCTTTCATTTAATGGATCCATCTTAGCATAAAACAAAACATTTCTGATCAAATAAAAAATGCAAAGATTTTTATACTAAAAGGATTATTAGATCATTTGGTCTGACATGTAATTCGAGCAAGATATTTACTTATGATCTCTTGAACTGAGCACAGTAACATCTTTTGTGGGGGGGGGGAAAAAAGCCCACAGATCATGGGCCTTTATGTACCTCTGCATTCAAGGCTTTTCCTCCTTCTATGGTTTCTCCTTCAGAGTTGTGGATCTTCATCATGGCTTCTCCCTCTCTCTTCCAGAGGTTTCAGTGTAACAATGTCACCAAAATAACTTATGTCTTTCTCTGTCCTTTTGAGTGCCTTGCTGCTCCACTGTAAAGTCTTGCATTGAGGCTGTGCCCTTTTCATAAGACAAGGAATGTGGAGGAAAGGGAGAATGACCCTGCTAAGGTCAGCCTCACCTGCCCTCACTGCATTCTGGCTTTATCTGCCTATGCTCTTTATTTCTTTTCTGATACAGGCTGGCTTCATTGGCTTTTAATGTGTTTTCTGCGTAAAACCCCTCTAACAACTATAGGTTGTTTCCAGTTTTGGCAGTTTAATAGTTATTCTAGTATTTGAGTATCAAAAACCCAGCTTGTTGGAAACTCAGTTTATTCCAGTGTAGCATTCCAATTACCAAATTAAAAAGATTGTAAGAAACACAATTTTTAATAAGATATTAGTAAGATAATAAAAATAGATATCTTTGAACCCATGAGAAGAATTTCTGCTAATTCCTTTTATTTAAAAATACATAATAAGCTGGATGCCAGAAGACTTACCATGATGTTCTCATAACAATCTGATTACCAGTGGCATAGATCCATCATGTTTCTAAAGGACTAGGGGGTTTTTTTGGTTTCTTATTAAATACACACTTGTTCTAATATGGCCACTCTACCTTTGTCTAAGGCTGTCATGCCATAAATGTTTTCAAATTTCCTTTTAATAGGAATCTGAATTGAACTTTCTTTTTAGTTTCTATTTTGATTTTCTGGGGTAACTCTGGTGTGTTTACATATGTTTTTCAGTGTTAGGTGGAATGTACATATTCTAAAAGTCATCATGATAAACTTGAAAAGTGATTTTTTTGTTTTGTTTTGTTTTCCACATATGGGGGAAATGACCACAAAGTAAAAAAGTTTAGAATATGTTTGAAGATATGTATAATGGATATGAGGTATACAAAGAACTGGATGATCCTGGGGAAAAATAGTAAATTGTTCAGTTTGACGCTATGTTTGAGAACTTATAGCAAAGGAAGTAAACACACAATCATAGAATTTTAAAGGTTGAAAAGGACCTTAATGGTCATCGAGTCCCAGTGCTCCCTGCCACATGCAGGGACACCTTGGACTAGACCAGGTTGCTCAAGGCCTTATCTAGCACTGCCAGGGTTGGGGCAATCACAGCCTCCCTGGGCAGACTGTTCCACTGTCACCCACCCTCAGTAATGAATTTTTTGCTAATATCTAGCCTAAATTTTCCCTCTTTCAATTTTTACCCATTACTCCTTGTCCTGTCACTGCAGTTCCTGATGAAGAGTCCCTCTCCAGCTTCCCTATAGACCTCCTTCAGGCATTGGAAGGCTGCTATGAGATCTCCATGCAACCTTCTCTTCTCCAGGCCAAACAGCCCCAACTTTCTCAGCCTGTCTTCACAGGAGGAGGTGTTCTAGTCCTCTTGCCAACTTCATGGCCCTCCTTCAACAATGCTATGCCCTTCATATGTTGGGGGCCACAGACCTGGACACAGCACTCCAGGTGGGGTCTCACAAGAGCGGAGTAGAGAGGCAGAATCACCTCCTTTGACCTGTTGGCCACGCTCCTTTTGATGCAGCCCAGGATTTCATTGGCTTTCTGGGCTGTGAGTGCAATGGACAATTCATGTTGAATTTTTTTGTCAGCTGTCACTCCCAAGTCTTTCTCCACAGGGCTGCTCTCAGTCACTTCTCTGCCCAACCTGTAAGTGTTGCCTGGGACTGCCACAATCCAGGTGTAGGACCTGTGCTTTGTTGAACTTCATAGGGTTTGCATTGGCTGACCTCAACCATGTCGAGGTCCCATCAGACCTGGGACCTGGGCAGCAATGTTTCATATGAAAATTTGGGAAGGACAAGGTAATCTGACTTAACTCCAAGGATTTTTTATTTTTCCAGTCTGACTATTAGGTGTGCTTTTGCTCTCTAGGTTGACTCGATATATTCTTTTGTAATCTCTAGAGAATGTGCTATATTACATAGTCAGTATGCATGCCTTAGGTACCTGCAGACTGTCTGCTGCTGCCAGGACACACTACTGCTGCTACAGAGCCTGCTGCCAACCAGCACCCCAAGGCCCCCTCTACAAGGCTGCTCTCCAGCCACCTGTCTCCCAGTTAGACTTGTGTCTGGCCTTTCTCTATCCCAGGTGCAGAATCCAGCATTTCAACTTGTCACTTTCATGTCATTGGTGATTGCCCAGTGCTCCACTCTATCCAGATCCCTCTGCAAGGACTCCTGTCCAGCAAGAGAGTCATCAGCACCTCACAGTTTGGTCTTGTCAGCAAACTTATTAAAGGTGCATTCAGCTCTGGTATTCAGATCACTGATAAAAGTATGAACAGAACTGGCCCTAGAATTGAGCCCTGCAAGGCACCAATAAAGTAAACCAAGAGGTAGCCACAAGTTTTCAGAAAGGACAAGTGAATGATTTAGTGTCTAGAAAACCTGTCTTCAGTCATATTATATGCTCAAAAATAGTTAAGAAGCGATTCTATAACCCATCTAGGAAGAGGGTTTCTGTCATTAAAGACATATGTGTCTGTCAGATAAAGGTGAAAGTTTGTTTTATCAAGATTTAGACTAGAAATGGTGAAAAAAATAATTGGTAGTGAGAACAATTTCTCTTTAAGCATGTCCTACTAGAATACGAAGACTCATTTTAAGTATAGATCACACATATTGAAGTAATTAACATGTTTTAGTAGTAACCAGTACTGTTTATGTTATGCATTAAAAGTAAACACAGCTTCATTGTTTTCAGTGGTTATACTGGTGAAATCTACTAAAGGAAATTCCAGCAACAAAAATTCCTCAAATGACAAAAAAACCCACTAGAAAGTTGGAAGGTTAGCGCCAATACCCATAGAATCAATATGGCAGTGAGGAATGAGTGTCGTCTGTAATACCACTTTTCTTTTAAGTGCAGTTACTTCTTTTGAACAGACTGGTTCTATGAACAAACAAGACCAGAAGTTGCAGCAACAAAATGAGAGTTGTGTAGTAGTGGGAATGAACAGCAGGCCGTGTAACCTCAGTGTACAGTACTGCTATGGACTGAGAATTGTGGAACAAGTAACCTAACATTCAGATTTAGGATTTGAATGTCTATATGGTCTTCATTGTTGGATTTTAGAATTATGTTAGAAAGGGAAATTCTGTGGCTACAGCATCTAGCAAGTTGACCTTACTATGATGATCTTTTCAGCTTGCAGTTTTTATCACGTGGCATGCCTTTAAAATTTGATCTTTTCTGTGTGATTGAATATTTTGACCTCAGTAATTTCTACTGAAGCAAGTCAATGAAGAAGTCAGGCTCATTTAAAGAAAAAACATTATTGCCAAGTAAGAGTATGTTTTCTTCATAATAACAGTGTATTTTTACTAATGTACTTTAAAAAAACCAACAACTTGGAAAGCTAATATTAAACAGTTAAAAGACTCCTCCCATTATTATGATAAAATATTTGTCAGTTGCCCTGTAAAAAAAGAAGCTAATTTTATGTATATGGTAAATTTGAATAGCAGCTGTAGTATTTTTCAGTTCACTTCCTGCTATACAGAAAGTTCAGCCAATATGGATAAATGATGTCACTAAAATTATGGATAGTACTGTGATATTTGAAGGAGAATAGAAAGCATTCATTAAAAATGTCTACACAGAGAATTATGATTGTTTTTTAAAAGTATGATGGTGGTTTCCATTGCTTTCACTTTGGCCATTTAATGTAGCTAATTAATCGTATGCATTTTCTTACTGTGCATCCCATTGTCTCTGTCATTTTCATTGTTGTTTTTGCTCTTCTAGCCCCCAGTTAAATTACACTTAGGTTCTTATTTTTTTTCTTTAATGTTGTTATTACCAAACTGATAAAGATCAAAATATCTATTGTTACTAAAAAAGTAGAGAAAGGGAATGGGTGTGAGAATACTTGTACATTTGCATTTGAAGAAATTCTGTTTTGTGTTTTAGTTGTACTGTATTTTCTTTTCCTTTTCAAAAGCAAAATTATTGTGAACAAATCTGCTTTTCCAAAGGCTGGATCCTGCAGTCTGTGTAACTCCTGACTTTCCATTTACTTTGACAGCTGGGAATATTCAGAGGGTGCTGGCAGTAGTAAGGGTTGATGTCCTGTCCCAGTGAAGTTAATGGTGTAAAACCTACTGAATTACTTTGGTTTGGGATTTGATTCTGTGATTTCAGAGAGTTAAAGTTCTGTTTCTAATTCAATTCCTATTGCAAACTCTGCATGTCTCTTCCTGATCTAATTGAAGGAACACATATGGAGGCCTTTCTTAAAACTGTTCAGGGATATTTTTTTTTTTTACTTTATTATAATATTTTTGCTCAATCAGGGTTATTTTTATTTCAGTGCAGCTCACCAATAATTCTACTCCTTTGAGCTCATTCTGAATAGCTCAGAAGGTAAAATGGACGTTGAGGCTGTGATCCTGCAGTATATATGCAATCAAAATGACTTTCTGACCTCCTTGAAGAGGTTTGTCTTCACTGGGACTCTGGAAGGAGGCCTTGTAGTAGAATATATGCCCTAGCCAGGAATAAAGCAGGCATTTCTATTGATCTGTTAGCAGTCTGTCAAAACTTCTCTGATCAGGCTTTTTTACTATCCCGTCTTGAGTCCTTTTTTTAATGACATCTATTATCAGATTGAAATGGCGATTGAGACACTGCAAAAGTCTGATGGTCTGTCCACTCACAGAAGCTCTCTTCTCAACAGCCATGTAAGTTGTCTCTTCTTCACATACACTCTCTCTTGCTTGTTCTGCATGCTTAGCCTGCCTCTAAATGTTTGTTTTATTTTATTACTACTTTTTGCTCTTAATCTTCCCATCTTAGTTGCTTGTAATCTTCTACTACACCTCCCATGGCTTTATTTTGTCAGATTAAATGTCTTTATGGTATATAGCAGAGTGTTACCTGTTTCCTATGCTCTACACCTGTGTTAAGACAAGTTAACACATTTGACTGTTCTGCAGGTTGTAGTGTAAATGTCAAGCTAAGGTTCAATTAATTCTAAAGTAGCTGGCTTTTGCCATTTTAAATAAAGTTGTCTACAAAGTAAGACCTGTGTATCCTATCCTACTTTTGGGGCATGTGAAGAAGAAGAGAAGGAACAAACAGCACACCTAAATAATATATTTAGGTTATTTCTGGATGTTTTTTCATTTATTCTGACTAGAGAGTTTATTATGAATTTATTTATATGAGAATCCTAAAGATCCTTGTCATGATCTGGTAAAAATTGAAAACATTGCCTTAATTTGAAGTACACAGAAATGGCTTGTTCAGCTGCCTGTTACTTTATTCTTGCTCTTGCAAGTCTTACAGTTAAGAATTTCCATAAACAACGCTAAAGGATATTTGGGAAAAAAACATGATCTTCAAATATAGTGATAAGTAACTTTATAGAGATGTGTAATGTTAAAATAAAGGAAAAAGTCACAAAGTTAATTTTAAACTTATTATATAAATAATAAAATTAATTTTAAAGTTGTTAGACTTTCCTAAAATGTTTTTTTTTCTGTTGATATTTGTGGGTTTGCATTTTGTATTTTTTGCCATCTTGATTGGTTTCTATTCATCTTACTACTTTTTTTCTTCTCAGCTTTACTTACTATGTAAATTCAAATTCCTATATTGTTTTACAGAAGAAATTTAAATTTAGTATGCAGTCTTAATATAGAATATGATGGTAGAGACTGTCCCTCAGAAATAAAATTGAAAATGTATGTTTTAGCACGATTGGTGGCTTTTTGTTTCTGTAGGGGTCTGGTTATGTCAAAGTCAAAACTAGAAATGTTTTGTGGAAAATATAGGCAAATTTTTTATTTCTATAGAAAACCTAAAATTGGAACACTATATACAGAGTATATACTTTTAGATTCCACCTTGTGTGTTTGCAAAATAATTGTTTTGAAGATAAGACAGTGTCAAAATTATTATTTAAATAATAACAGTAATAGATAGATAATGTCAAAATCATTGTTTAAATGTCATTTTTAAAGGTATCACACAATTTTTTGTCATAGTTTTAGAAATCTGCATTAAGACTTGGAACACTAGAACTCTTGATAAATTTGTGTGTAATCCTGTTACGAAGTCTATAGTCTTGGTACAAACCCACGAAAAATTACAAGATAAGCTACAGTGCCTCAGTCAACTGTGTTTCACTCATTTTTGGTTCTAGGCACTATTCACAATGTGTTCCTAATAAGGAGATTTGCATCCAACCGTTAAGACTTACCATGATATTTCTTTCTTGAGTATGAAGGTTTTTCAAAGTTGTTCTGATAGGACTGTATTTTTGACTCTGTGGGGGAAAAAACCCAAAACCAAACAAATCCTTGTACATATTTTTGTGGCAATAAGTATTTCATAGTTTTTGGTTATTTTGAAAGTTTTAGATCTAGATCAAGCATATATGATGTTTTGGGTGTTTTTAAAGCAATGTTTATTGTCTTTAAACTCAAGGACAATATGGAGGAAGTTTAAGTGTAGATTTAGTCTTTGTCTCTTTAAACTTTTCTTGATTTTGACTTCTAATGGTTTGGTTTGGTATTTATTAAAATAATTTTCATAATAGATTTTAAAATACAATTCTGAATTTTGTGTTTAATTAACTTGCACTTTGCTAATAATAATTTGTGGGGAAATTTAATTTTTGGGATTGAAATTTCAATCCTCCTCCTATGATACCTCAATGAAGTTTCATACGATATTTTTTCCTAAATACATGAGTGCTCACTTTAAGGAGTTTGCCATTTCTCCTGTTTTCTTTTCTTTTCTTGATTTATATCTACATGAGATCGACTTAATTAATTGATAGTTGAATGTTTTATAAACGTTGCAGCCTAATTGAACTTGCACTCAATTTAACAGTTCTGGCTCTGTAAATATTTCATACCTTTCCCCATCCTACCCATACAGCATAGTCAGCTTATTTACTAAATTTAAAAGCCAGGATTCAAACCTGAACAATTTTAGAATTATATCTTAATTAGGTAGAAAAATGTTTGAGTTCTTTAAAAAATTATATACAATAACGTTTGGAGATAATTTTCTTTTAGAAGCATGGATTAATTGCACTTTTTTTTCAGGCTATAATCCATCAAGTAATAATTTCAGGCCCTTGCTACCAAGCAAAAGTTCTTATATTGCACTTAACTTTTGATTTGGTTTTTTTGTGTGTTGAATAATGCAAGTTATGTTTGAAATAACATCTGTTAGAAATTCATATAATTAATGAAGTGCACTTGAAGTGATTAATAATAGGTTAGAAACCATCTGGTGAAAATATCTTTAATGCTACATACAGAACTTAATTGCAAAATAGTTCTTTTCTGTTAGTCAGTCTTTTGGGATTGACAGAGTTTTTCCCTTTAGGGAAAACAGAAATACTTCACATTCCATATCTGTTCTGATTAAATTCTATATGTAATAATATATGAAAAATGTTATTTAAATGTATTAATAGAAATATAGATGAAATAACAGATTTTAAATATAGATAGATTGAAAGATATAATTACCTTTGCTTCTAAGCCCAGACAGGCTTATGTCAGGTGAGATACGTTTAATACATGCAGACAAAAGTCAATTACATGTTTCTTCAGCTTTATTTCAAAAGGACAGATGCTCAGTTTGGATGCACTTTTGAATGTTAAAACATAAAATAATGATATGGTAACTGATGATTAACTGTACTTTTTAATTTTGTTTATTTGAAATGCAAAACTACTTGCAAACTGAGCTAAAAATTTTACATGTGCAAAGCATTTGCATGTTACTTCTGTGTTTTTCTAGAGGTTAGAAAATGTCAGTGATCTAAAATCATGACAAGTACAGGGAAAAATAAGGAAAATATTAGCTTATCAGACAGTGGACTTTAAATGCATTCTCAAACTTTATTGGTTTTGATTTGTTTTTTCATTTTCCTGTAATGTTAAACCTAGGAGTATTAAATTGTCATTTTTACTTTTTTTGTATATTAGCAACAGCTAGAGGTGTTTTATGAGTGTGCTCTTCTTAGAACATCTAATGATATTACATGAAGTCTCTCCTTGCATGTATCTAATTAGCTACTACAATTACATGAAAAGATTACTATTTTTCCAAGAAACTCATTCAGTTCCTCCTGGCAGTCAAAGGCAAGCAGGCTATAGCTGAAAGGGTTGATACCCTTAATGATTTATAGATGTACCAGTTATTTTCAGTGTTACCTCGGTTACTCTTTGACTTGAATGCAATAGCTTTTTTCTTATGTTTTTTTACTAATGGGCAAAGAGAAACACTACAGTATTCCAGGTTTACAAATACATTAATTACCTATTGTTAGTCCAAGGAGTTTCTTTTCTGCAATTTATGTGAATTACATTCATGACTACTTTATTTCTTTGTGGTACTAGCAGTTTGTCTCCAAAGCATAGATACCTTTATCAAGTATTGGTACTGAATAAAAAATATTTTAGGAAATGGGCGCTTACCTGAGATCACAAGTGCAATGAGTTCTGCTACTTCCTGGTAATCTGAAGATCCCAAAGCACTATGGTATAGCTTACCTTTAAGGATTCTCTGAAGAAGGAAGCAATTGTTTAATAGACCTGAAGAGTGGTTCCAGGACTGTCAGAAGTTAATGTTGCACGGCTACAGTATTTTTAATAAAGTATATAATAATAAATCTTTTTTCTGTTTTGTATGTGATATAGCTTCAGTGGCTTTTAGACAACTATGAAACTGCAGAAGGAGTGAGCCTTCCAAGAAGTACCCTTTACAACCATTACTTACGGCATTGTCAGGAACACAAATTGGATCCAGTCAATGCTGCCTCCTTTGGGAAACTCATACGGTCAATCTTCATGGGACTACGGACCAGAAGACTTGGAACTAGGTTTGTGTTATTGAAATCTGGAATTATAATAGAAAATACATATAATGAGTAAGAAACTTCTCTGCTAGGGAAAAGAATAAACAAAACCTGCATTTAAATATTACAGTGTTTTTCTGTCAGTTCTATTTTTTAATGTTAAAAAATTTTATGCATTTTCAAGATGCTTTATAGTTTATTTCCTCTGGTTTTGACAGTTTATGTGTTTACTTTTTGGTAACTGCACTGCAGATTTTTAGCATCACAAATAGAACATAGCTTGCTATTTTGAAATCACTAAGAATACTGTCTGTCCATAACCAGATATGTTGTTTTTATTTTCATTTTATTTTTCTTATTCAAATGGAGTAAGAAAAGTTAAAATGCTGATAGTATTTGTTTGAGAAAGTGAATTAATTTCCCAAAGGTGGTAAAATGACACCCCTGTAAAATAGATATGACAGGAGAGTCAGGCCTGATTTTTGTGTATTATTTTCCAGTGTAAATTGTAAAGTAAATGTGAGGTAAATGCATAAAACTAGTGTTACTGTTCTTTTAATTCTTGTTCTTTTATAAAGGGGAAACTCCAAATATCATTACTATGGGATTCGTGTCAAGCCAGACTCTCCTCTTAATCGGCTACAAGAGGACATGCAATATATGGCAATGAGACAACAGCCCATGCAGCAGAAACAGAGGTAAAGTGTGAAATGAACATAACCACTTACTAATATTTCTAGTTCATAAAATCTTACTTTTCCTTACATGGAAAAGTTGAAATTCTGATGCAACTTTTTTCAGCTTCTCTGCTGTGAAAATAAAACTCTGCTGGGTATCCAACTGATGTCAGTAAATTTAGGTACCAGTCAATGTAAAAGAATATTTACCTAGAAATTGTCATATATTTGCAAAAAGGAAATAACAGTAAAGTGACCTATAATATTAACAGACTCAACTATCTTGAGTTCTTGTCACACAAGCTGAAGAAAAGCAATAAGAGCTTGAATATCAAATATTCCTGTTTGTTTTCATTGTTACATCATTTTATGTACACATTTCTTATCAAAGAGCTTATTATTAGTATTTCTTTCCTCTTCCTGTGAAGAATTAATGTGACCATAACAGTCTGCTTGTAAGTTGATTTAAGTATTTTCCCTTAGTATCTGTTGTTCTTGAGGAGGCTGTGAAACTTAGAAGTATTTGAAAGAAGTGGCACAGGGCTGTACTGGTGGTGAAAGAATGTGTGAATATGTATATTAGAAACTATGTTGAACTTAAAATTTTAGGGGGAAAAATGGAAATTAGTAAATTTATTTGAAGTTAATTTTTAGTTGACTGATGTTACTAACCATATTACCCTAAAGTAAAATATGCAAGATGTATAATTTCATGAAACTCATAGGTAGAAGAGTGGCATATCAAGCAAGACACCTTTAGAGCTATTACCCCCAAAAAATCCAATTGAACGAACAGTTTGGCACAGTGTACCAAGCATATTTTGTGGCCTTAGACACAACTGAGATATGGAAAACACAACATCAAACTTTAACTTCAAACACAGAGATCACTTTTATCTGAAAATATTTTACTGTAATTTCCAGACATAGTTACAGCACTGAATGCAAATCCATAGTAATATGATCTTAACTATCTTTTGCTGAGATCATATGGGATTGTGAGATGTCTCACAATATGATTATGTGGAAAATTCTGTTACAAAAATCATCACAAGATAATATAGTAAGAAAAGGTGATAGATATGTACAAAATCTCCAACCAAGCTAACTTTAGCCACTTAATCTTATTGAGAGATTTCATTCACTCACATTCAAAATCACATGTATGCACCAAGACATATACCACAGGATGTAATTAGAATTCTTTCTGGAAATGTTATGTCAGTTATCTAAACATTGTCACATATCTTTTCTTCTTAATTCACAATGACAAAGTGATTTTGAGATTTCATTATGTAACTGTCAGGTGTGGGTATTTCTTTTTTTGTTATTTGCTTGCATACTTCCCTTCTTTTCCTTAGCTAGGTATGTTTGGTGGCATTTTCTTAACTTTATGTCAGTATGTTCCTTGGTCATATTTGAATGAAATGACATATGGCACTGTGCAGCAGTTAGTGCATACTTCTTCTGTAATGCATGTTTTGCACGTGCACAAACATACATGCAAAAGCACACACCCATTCATACTAGAGGACTGGATATTGTAACTTGCGTGATTATGGTAACATTGCTCTTTCATCAGCTTTATTAACATTCCTAGTCGTTCTTTTGTCTTTTAAATTGGTGGCAAATTGAAGTGAATGTATTTTTTCTATATAGTTACACCAATTCTACCATCTCTATCAGGCACATCTCAGTGGATTGACACTTCTAGTCCTTTTGGCAAAGGCTGTAGACTGAGTGTATGCTGCAGATCATTTTTCTTCATTCCTTTTCTTAATTTTTTACTTGCACCTTTTCTACTTGCATACCTTCAATATCCCAAAGTCCTCTTGTTCAATTTGAAGTCTTTTGTTATCCTCAGACAGTAATGCCATTTCTTCTTAAGGTAATAAACTTTATTTTTGAATTACAAAATTACTGGGAAGCCAAGCTATTTGGAAAGGGAAGGTTTTGATTTCTTTTAGTGTAAATTTGCTGGTCTTATGGTATGCTGTTACTAAACTAAATTCTATCAGAAATTGCTAGTGGTGCTTTATTATCACCTTTACGAATTCTGTAGTGCATCGTTAACACTATAGCTTGCCTTTGTGGTTGTTTCTTCTGTTATTGAAAAATAAATAAAAATCTCTAAATTCTTTTGTTGCTTTTCCTCAAGATTTTATTTTGAGATGGATAAATCAGTCTCTATGATCCATTTATGAAGAAGTGAATAGAAAGGATAATTTTGTACTGATATTTTTGTAGGTATAAGCCTATGCAGAAAGTGGATGGAGTTGCAGATGGCTTCACAGGAAGTGGTCAACAGACAGGCACATCTGTTGAACAAACTGTAATTGCCCAAAGTCAACATCATCAACAGTTTCTAGGTACGAAAGCAGGTTTTATATTGCTGTATAAATCAGATGAGCTTCATTATCACTGTGAATATCAACTCACCCAAGTACAGTAGTTGCTTCCAAGGTTATTATACCCTCTTTAAAATCCTTACAACTGAACAAAAAGGCACTTAAATTACACATGAGCTTTATGTAATATATAATATGCATCATGTAAGTATAAAAGGAAAAATATGCAAATTCTGTGTTTGTGAGATATATTTAATATTACATAAATGCAGTTGCTTTGCAAAGTCATGTTAAATGTGCATATTGAAATTCCTTCTACGAAAGTTGTTTCCTGCATGTGCATTACAGTGCATTTTATTTTATAAAAGGTGGGATAGAGGGATGGCACTGCATTACTGTTGCAGGTTAGCCATCCAGTGGGCTGCTTTGGAAGTGTGTTCTAGTGTTGTAAGTGGAAAGAGACAAATAGTTTTAATTAGAACCCCAATGTCATGTTTCAAAATATCCGAATGGAACATTCTGTGATCCAGCTAAGCATGTATTTCAGTAATGGAAACAAATTGTAATTTAGTTAATTGTTTATGTAAAAAGTGTCCTTGGCTGTGTTATTAGAGAAGGTGTAGTCTTACTTGGCTGGGATTTTCAGGGACCAAATCCTTTGGCCTAATTCTGCTTTTACTAAAACCATTTGGAACATAAGGGTAGCATTAAAGTGTTTTGAATCTTCCTTTCTGGGTATTTTTCAGCCCAGCATTTTTATCTTATCAGCTTGTCTCTTGGAAACGTTTGTGACAAATAGTAAAAGCACACATTGACCCTACCTGAAAGTCTAGTAAATGTCAAGTAAAAATGTATATTGAGTCTATTAAGTGTCGTGACACCTGGCTACATAGAAACTCTTCAGTTGAATAATAAAAAAATAATTCAGTGATTAATCTTCCATGCACCAGCTTAGATATTTTCCTTCATTCTGTAATAGTTTGAAGAAGTGTGTTTTAGCTTCTCTATATAGGTGTAGTATGTACATTACATCTTTTCAATGTCTTCAAGAATAATTTTGTATTTCTTTTTTATTAAAAAATGCTGGCTGAATTTATTTATGATTTTAGCATACAACAGGTATGAAAGCCTTTCCTCTTTGAATATTATGACCTTTCAGAATTTATTTCTTTGTATAATCTTTAAGTTTTTTTCTTAATTGTACTGTAACTGGCACTGTTCACAACAGCCCTCTTTCATTATGTTGTCATGACAACAGATGCATCTCGAGTACTGCCAGAGTTTGGAGAAGTTGAAATCTCTTCTCTGCCAGATGGTACTACTTTTGAGGACATCAAATCACTACAGAGTCTTTATCGAGAGCACTGTGAGGTATTTCCTATAAACGATGTCTTTCTGAAAGCCAGTGCAAAATAATAAAGCCAAATATTGCAGCCCTGATAGTGATATGTGACTTTCCCCCCAGATATTTTACTTATTTCATTGAAAAGGATGGCAAAAAGGATTCTCTGGAGGATCCCTTTGACATGTTGTAACGTGTGTATGTTTTCAGAACATTAGAGAAACTAGACTATAGATTGTACATGCAGATCTTTGATTTAGTCAATAGGAAATGCAAATCAGGTTGAATTATAATTTTTTTTTTACCGTAAAAGGAGAAACTTTTTTTCATTTTGAAGAAACATCGAAAAATTTAAGCCACATTTGATACTGAACAGTATGTCTTTTAGTATATTTTAAGGTGTTTTTAAACCTACATGGAATTATGCAAGTGAATAAAGTGTGAGGTTTCCTTCTTTCTTTGCAGTAGCAGCAAATATTTTCTATGGTAAAATTCCTCTGGTATGTTTACATAGGCCATACTAATTTCTGGAGTCTTCCATGCTTCTGCACTTAGCCTTAGTCAAGTCTCTGTGCACAGCAGTTTATAGTGATGGATAATTTATGGATATCAAAGGTATTAAAACAGATACCACTTATAACTTAAGAAATGTACAGTTTGTCTTTGCTCCACTACGTGATGAAGGAAAAAAGCTATAGATCTAGTTGGAGTTAGGAGTGCGGGGGAAGCTGGGTACAAGACAATATGATCTCATGTTTTATTTTCTCAGGCAATACTGGATGTGGTTGTTAATCTTCAATTCAGCCTGATAGAAAAATTGTGGCAAACTTTCTGGCGCTACTCTCCCTCTGCTCCACCTGATGGCACTCCTGTCACTGAACCAAGGTCAGTAAATAATTTTCTTTGTTTAATGTGTCTCGTGATAATATAATACAAGTGTGGGGGAAAAAACCTTATTAGTTTTACTTGAATAGTAATAATTTTTCTTCTACGATAATCTTCCAAATTAAATTTACGTTGTGTGGCATTTTTGTATAGCTGGGGTGTATGCCAAAGGTCAGTATTGGAACAGTTGTGCCATCCATTGGGTTTTTTGCATGGAGAACTACAGTAAATGTGTCTCTTCCCAGTATTCAATCCACTTCTTTTAAGCCAAAAGGATCATCCATATATCTGCACAATTTATGATCTGTAGGAGAACTGTGGAGCATTTCTTAAATCCATTTCCATGTGACACAATGTCTAAAGAAGTTATACTGGGTGTAACTGAGAAATCTATGACGTCTTTAGGAAAAAATACATTTTAACACCCACTTCAGATTTTTACGTACTGTAAATCATGGATTCATAGAAACTTTAAGGTCAGAAAGGACCTATAAGATCTTCTAATTCAACTGGTAACTAGCACTGCCATGTTAACCACTGAACCATGTCCCAAGGTGCCATATATGCATTATCATTTATCCATTTTTTTTAACACCAGCAATCTGAGTGAAATAGAAAGTCGACTTCCAAAAGCAAAGCTGATTACTCTGTGCAAGAATGAGTCTATTCTGAAATGGATGTGTAACTGTGACCATGTGATGTACCAGGCCTTGGTGGAGATTCTCATTCCTGACGTCCTTAGACCTATTCCTAGTAAGTTGAACACCTAAAACACTTTGTAAGGATTCTTCTGCAAGCATGTATATGGTGGAGGTGTTCTTATTCCTCACAGGGCAAATTAAGGAATAAGTTTGAGAGTTACAAAAGTACTGTGTGTCATTTATCCTTAATTTTGTTGTGTAAGAAATTATGCTGAGAATTGACATATGCTTTATATTTTAAATGTACATGAGGATTTTAGTGCAGTTGGAAGATACACTTTTCAAGATACAGTTTCATATTAAAGATCCTTCTTTCTCTGTGTGTTATATCTTCAGGTAAAAATTAATTCCTTTTACCCTGTCTCTAGGCTACCTGATAGAAGTCCTGTGGCCCTGAGACAATGTGCATTAATGTCAGTCAGTCATTCCACTACATTCAGTAGTTTTCAGTTTAAGCATCACATATTAAACTTTGATTAGTCAGGGAAAAAAAAGTGAGTTTTGTGATTCTATGTTTGGACAATTAGTCTTTTGGACATTGTCAGTGACTGCTGAAATCAATTCTAATGTCTGTTAAGGCAATGAAAAATTAGCTCATAAATTTTTAATCCAATTTGATATTGCCACCTATTGTTCTTTCTCTCACACATCCTGCATGAAAGAGTCAGTAGTTGTTCAGTCATTCTACCATTACCAAAAGTACAGCTTTCTTTACAAATTTAACTTTACTGGAATCCATCATTGCTCCAGCAGTGTATTTTTATGGCTATTTTTGGTAGAAAACAAATTTGTGTTAAGTTAAAGTATTAAGTTAAAGTACTCCTTAAAGTATTTATTATCTTACATACGCTCTCCTAAATATTATAACGAAATCATGTTAACAACTCACTGTAAACCTCATAACTCCTACATATTGTTTCCTTTCTATGAAAAAACAGTATTCACCTTATAAAGTTGGATTAATATTTTTTAAAAAATTAGGGCCTTAAGTAGTACTGCAGCTAACAAAGCTATTTTGTCATGCTGTGAACACCTCTTCTGCTATAGTGACTCCAGCAGTATAAGCACTCCGTAAGAATATTTGCAGATACTGTCTTGAAAAAAAGTTTTGACTCCTTTTTTGTCAGTGGAATTTAGGTTTTAGAAAATTATATATGATGCAAAATTTTTTTTAAACTTGAAATGTGTACAATCTGCAGGTTTGCCATTTACAAAGCTAGTTTTGCCTTTTTCTTAAGGAAAGGGTAAGTTCTTGGTAGAGATTGACATAATTTATCTGTGAATCTGTATAGCAGAATAGAGGAAAATGTTTTCTCAAATACATGCAATTATTGACAACCATTACTTGTATAAATTATTTTGCATTGGTTTATATTTAACATTTTACTTCTCTAATGACAATGCCAGTAGGTAGGATTTTAGAGTAATATATTGCATCACAAGCAATTAGGCAATGATAAAAACTGTAAAAATTTAATTGGAACATTTAATAAGTAGAATTAAAACTCAGACTTGCAAAGGCACAATAATTTCTAAATAAAAAGGTTGATGCAAACAAGTTTTTTCATCAAACTTGCTTTTCATCTTCCTTTTCACTTGCTTGTCCTGCACAGCCTGGCAGTCTCTACAGAAGTGTTTAAATGGCAGCTGTATAGCTTCTGGTGTTCCTGCTTTGTTTCAGAAAGATGCATTGGGCATTGCCAGTACAGGATTGCAAGAAAATGGGACACAGTCATTTAATATCAATAACTACAGGCATCATGTCCTTTCCATGCTATTTTCTTTTTTTCTAGAATTATCAGTCATATTTGTATAATTGATCCCTAGAGGGTTTGACATTCCTGTTTTGGGGATGATTATCAGACTGTTTCATGCAAATACATCCCAGGATAAATATTTCCTAAGAGGCTTGTCCTCTGTTTTGTAAACAGTCCAGTAGTTTTTACTCAGAAGGCCACTACTGAGCTACTTTTGGAAGACAGCTAATGTATTTTCTTACTTTGTCTTTAGGACCAACTAATTAAATTACTTTTTCCAGTCAGCTTTCCTATAATGATGGTCCATCCAAGTTTCTTCTTATTTTTTTTAACTTCTTCCTTAGAGCAAAAGCATCTCCAGTCATTACAAGACACCGAGAGGATGGCATAAGGTTGACTATGACAATAATGGAGCTGGGTGAAGTAGATAAATTCATCCTCCTCTGTGGCAAAATAGCAGTTGATAGGAAAGTTTGGACTCTGTAGAGGAGCTGGGACTGTAAATGCTTCATTAAAGACATGGCTTTTTTTTCCGGAATAGATGGAAAGATAGCAGCAACTGCTCAAAATAGGGAAAAATATTAGTTTGGAAAGGGTTTGAAGAAAGCATATCGTTTTTTCAAGTTTGTTTTTTTTTTAATCTGGATTTTCAGTGTTTTTTATTTTAGGTAAGTCTTACTGTGCTACCCAGCTGTGTAATACATATTCCTGGAATAGAAAAGAAAGACCACTGAGGAATAAAGTGGTTTTATTTTTAACCTCTATGTTAAATTTGTCAGCTTAAATATTTAACACCCACAGAATGAATGAAGAATTGCTGTGTATAAAACAGCAAAATTCCTTTTCCTAGGAAAACTGAAATGCTGTGTCCATTTGAGTCAGGAATAAAGACCATAATTATCTAGTGTCTTTTAGCAATGTAGACCAGAGGTATTATGGTTTAGAATGGGATTTTTGCATCTTCACAAGTGACAGAATGAACAGTAACAAATTCGCTTGTGAGCTAGTTTCTATGGTGGGCCAAGAATTTATGCAAAACATACTTCCACACTATATTACACAATTCCAGACAGACAAAAAATGTAAAGTACTGGAAAGACTGTAAAGCCTAGTTTTGTACATGTCAGAGGGGTTTTGGTTCAGAAGTAAAGTTTTTTAGGTGCTTATCCAAATCAAACTTTCAGTAACTGCCATTGCCACATCATTTAGTATGTGTCTAGTAACATTTAACAATTTACTTGGCACCTCACTCCTCATGCAAAGATTCTTTGAAAGAGTTTTCATGGTTTTCTGTGGCAGCCAGATGCACTTAAAGAAGGATTCAAGGACGTGGGTAGTTTGGGTTTTGGTAATGGCGAGATGTGTACTTAAGGATAGAGTATGAGACAAATTCTGTATTTAATACATCTCCAGAGATCATTAAAAATTTGTGGTTGTTCTATACAATACTGATGCCTGACTATATATTTTAGCTGGTTTATTTCTTCAGAACTTAGAAAGTCTTTCATTTTTTTCATTTTTCTTCATTAAAGGCCTTTCTTAAGGCCTGAGCTGCTTTTTCATATTTATTTTCAAAGGACATCAGCATCAGTGATGCAAATGATTTTGTAATATATATTCTCAGGTGAAAAAGAGTAATTAAGTGCATTAGAAGTGAAAAAGCAGAAATATTTTCCTTAGCTAAGCACCATTTATACAGTATTTACATTATTACATCCACTTTGCATTTTCTTGTCTTGTAGGTAAGAAAATGTGAGTGAATACATAGTCAATAGTAAGTGCACAGAAATAATTTACAAAGCAGCACAAGTGAGCTAGGTGATTGACAGGCTTGAAGAAAAAAGCTTGTTCTTCACCTGTAAGCTTCAAGGGGAAAAAAACCTGATACCATAAGAGGGCTCAGCTAACACTGATACTTTGTGGTAGATACAAATTGTGGTCAGCTAAGCCTCCAAATGTGTGGTGAGTTATATGAATTACCAGTATGGATTCTACTGCTTATCACTGCAAATTTGAAGACCTGTGAAAAAGAGATCACAAAGAATACAGATTTTATTTTAGTAAATTTACTTTTTTGTTAAAGCTTTATTAAAAAAAAGTATTCTTTCCTTTGTTTTTTTCCTCTTCACTTTTGTAGTCATATTCATTCCCTACTAGTCTTCAGAAAGCTGTAGTTTTTCTTTTTGTCTCCTGTTTTTTGCAGCAGTTTGAGTGGATGC
The DNA here is from genome assembly GCA_035583135.1 of Lophotriccus pileatus. Classification (NCBI taxonomy): domain Eukaryota; kingdom Metazoa; phylum Chordata; class Aves; order Passeriformes; family Tyrannidae; genus Lophotriccus; species Lophotriccus pileatus. The sequence goes on from JAWWES010000094.1 coordinate 44,803,617, forward strand.
TGTTTTGTCAATATGCAGGTGTTAGGTGTGCAAGGTTTCTACGACTAAGGCAATATGATTTTCTTTTTTCCAGGCACAGCTCCTTGGGACAATACTTTCTGTCCTTCTCCTTCAAAAAATAAAAAATTCTGTTTTTAGTAGTGCATGTTGCTGTAGGGGCGTGTTCAATTTGTCTCTAAAATCTCTGTCAGCCTCACAGCATTTCTGTGGGTGCTATAGAAAAGAAACAAAAATGCACACAGATTCCATAGTCATTTGAATAATCTCACTTTCTGTCAGTGAAACACTCTCCTATACCTTGCTTATGGATGATATCATTAAGCACTGCATGTTGGAATTTGTTCTTTATAACTGAAATAAGCAGCACTAAGACATGGCTTAAAGTTAATTTGGAATTTTTTGAGGGAAAGTATTCCAATATCTGGATTTTTCCCCAGAGTTTTGCTTTTTAAAAGAGGTGCTTAGAGGAAATGGAAAGCTGGAAGTTAATGATGGAAATTTCCATCGCATCTGATGCAATTACTGTTATTCTTCTATAGGAGTGCCCAAAACAATAATGCTGGTCACAAACTTCTTAAAAGATTGTTGATGTAAGTTAGAACTGCTTATTAAATCAAAATTAAAATCATAATTGTGTAATCTTTATCTCAGTAAGGCGTTTTGAACCTGAATTAGATTTGTCTTTTAGTAAGTAAAAGCAGTGGACATGAAAGTTGAATATGGGAGTTCAGAGGATGCAAAACATTCCAAGACGGGTGCACTGCTTTCTTTTCATTGTGTTTTTATTCTCTAATGCACAGGTGCCTTGACCCAAGCCATTCGCAATTTTGCAAAAAGCCTTGAAGGTTGGCTTTCAAATGCCATGAACAATATTCCACAGAGGATGATACAAACCAAGGTAGACAAAACTGTTGCAATATTATTCTTGCAATGGAAAACCAAGTGGACAGTAGCATCTTAACCTAAAAGCAGTAGCATTTTAACTTTAATGCTAAATTTCATGTTTAGCATCATGCATCAAATAATGGGAGAGGAAATAACATTATTTGATTTGCTACATGGACATAACTCAAATATGAGGACTCATTAATAAAGACTATTAAAATGAAAGTAAAGGTTCAATCTACAGATACAGAGTATGGTATTTAAAACCTAATAAATTTCTTCATAGGTTGCCGCTGTAAGTGCCTTTGCCCAGACTCTGCGAAGATACACATCTCTTAATCACCTGGCTCAAGCAGCTCGTGCTGTGCTTCAAAATACTTCTCAAATCAACCAGATGCTCAATGATCTTAACCGTGTTGATTTTGCCAATGTTCAGGTAAAATGTAGTTTTAAATAACAGGCTTTTTTTTTAAGTGTTATTTCTTCTGTGATTTTGGACTTTATTGTTAGCTGTCATTCCTTCAAGAAAGTAAAGTGAAAACATTTTGCTCATTCATATATGTAGTGATTCAGTCCAAGTGTGATGACTTACACTTTAGGAAAGTAAGAGCTCAAAAACATTTTCTGTTTTTGTTTATTGTCTTGAAACACACATATTCTTCTGACTTGTATACAAATGTAAAGCAAATGCATTCTTAGAATGGGTACCATGAATGATGTCATAATAATAGCAAAACTTATATTTTAAGATTACATCTCAGTAGTGTATCTTCTGAATGTCTCTTAAAGCTATTACATGTACAACATTTTCAGTAGAGACTGACTCCATTATTTAAAAACCCATACCATTAGTATATTTTATCTAAGTGCCTATGCTTAAAATTACAAGATCTCCTGAAGAATGGATTAGATTAGTACAGATGAGAATCTATACAATAGAAGTTTATATTTTTACTAAGCTTGATTTCTGTACATGTTTCTGCTCCTCTGAGAACAAATACTTCATCATTTCAGCCAGCAAAGTGAGAGGTTTCATATTGCTGGTAGTGCTCTGTTTGTCTCTTTCCTTTGTGAAGGAGTGTTTTGGTACTTGTTAATAGTCTTCCCAGAAGTTAGTCAAGAGTTCTTGACCAAAGACAAAACATATTAAATATAGATGGACATGGATGCAGAGCCTGTGAATGAGGTGTTAACTTGGCACATGACAGCTAGAGCCTAAGGAGATGGCTTGCAGTTAGTAAGCCGTCACTTTTGTCTCAGCTTCTGAATTGATCAGCTAACTTTATTGAAGCTTGGTAACACTGACTAAATTGTTGATTATTGGAGGCATAGTGTGTTTCTCCATTTGTGTGCAGTTTATGTTGTACTTCAAGTAATGTGTGATCTATTACTGCCGAATGTCAGCAAACAGAACAATCCTTGTTTTCATATGAAGTTACTTTTATAATAAAGAATTTGTCTTCAAGCTTAGCTTCTCCAGAACGAAAGGAACCTTGTGCTTGATTTCTCGCTACTTCTTTTATTATTTTAGGGCCCCCCCCCCAATTTGTCTCTTCTTCCTGCCTGAAGTCCCAGAAAAAAATGAGAAATCAAGAATATTTCAGTAGAAAAATGAGGAAAGTAGAAGCCTTTTTTTGCAAATGAATGTGGAAATTACTACAACAAACTTGTGTTCTTCCACTGTTTTTTCTAATTTCTGTATCTGATGTCTGCTCTTACATGCTATGCTTTTCCTACCCATTTGCTTTCAAGAAAGTTACAACAGAATGTAAAAATAAAATCTGCTTCTTTATCTAGTAAGTGGATTTTGTCCTTTTCACCCACTGAATAGCTTAATCTTTGAGATATAATTACATTCTGTGCTTTGGCTTATGTATTGTCAACTCAAGAATTGCCATGTGCTGTAACAGGAGCAGGCTTCCTGGGTGTGCCAGTGTGATGACAACATGGTTCAGAGACTAGAAACAGATTTCAAGATGACTCTTCAACAGCAGAGCACTCTGGAGCAGTGGGCTGCCTGGCTTGATAATGTCATGATGCAAGCATTGAAACCATACGAAGGAAGACCCAGCTTTCCTAAAGCAGCACGGCAATTTCTGTTAAAATGGTCTTTCTACAGGTAGTATTTAGTAGACTTCTAAAACATTCTGACTGTTTTCTTATTTGCTTAATTGTGCACTCTAGTAAGGTTGGCAAATGTAATATTAAGCAGTGGCTTAGTGCATTGTGAAAAACATGTGGGGGTTTTTTTCAGAGTATTATTGTTGTTAACCTTGAACGTGAGGCTGTCTGCAAATGAGCAGGGACTTAAGTGACCCTAGTTTATTGTTTTAAAGGCCATCTACAAAGGATTGCAGGTGGAATTTTGTCCGGAGTTAGAAACATAATATGAAATTTTTAGATTGAATAACTATGCAATTGCTAAGCCACTGTTTTTAGTGTTATTTATTAAAATATTGTGACATCTACGTTTATTAGGTAAGGAAGACAAAACCTGCTTTTAATGTATCAAAAGAGCATTAAGACAAGCATTCCATGTTAGCTGCTTATTGAAACAGTTATCAGAGTAAACCTTGTTCTTTGAACATGATGGTAGCAACTGCTTGCTGAAGGTATCTGAATTTGTCCGTATAATATTGGGATGCAAGTCTATTTCTTGTAGTTTTAAGTTTCAAACTAATTGTGGCAATTAAAACCTTTATCCTGGGAAGGTAGACACAACAGACACTAGTTCGGCAATAGTTTGGTTTTAAAACCAAATATTTTTCTTACCATTTTAGTTGTTTATGTTTTCAACAAAGTTTCTTTCAAGTTAAGATTTACACTTGCTCAAGTATTGGTAGTTATGCAAAGAAAACAAACCAATCTGGTTATTTCTTTTGTAGTTTGGTGTCCAACAGTACCTTCAGAGAAAGAGAAAAACAAATGATTGACTTTCCTGGTCACCTCTTTCCAAAGATACCATAAATGAGACAT